>JAGIQG010000027.1:37783174-38133174 GCA_024679065.1 Sphyrna mokarran
GGTTGGCAGATTTCCTTCCCTTAAGAGTGTGAGTGAACCAAATAGGTTTTCAAAACAGTCAATGGTTTTGTGATCATCCTTCCTGAGACTAGCTTTATATTCCCAGATTTTATTAATTGAATATAAACTCCATAGTTGCCGTGGTGGGATTTGAACCCTGAGCCTGGGCCTCTGGATTACTCACACAGTGGTTTCAGAGAGGCTTCAGAAGAGATTTACGAGCATGGATCTGGGGATGAAAGATTTCAAATTGTGTGGCCGGATTGGAGAAACTGGTGTTATTTTCTTTGGAGAAGAAAAGATTAAGAGGGGATTTGATGGAAGGATTCAATATATAAGTAGGCTCTTCTCTTTAGTCTGTTCTCTCGTGTTGTATGTCCAACATCATTTACTGTTTTCCCGCTTTGATTCCATTTCACAGAGTTTGGTTTTCCCAGCAAGAAGGTCTGACTTATCCTGCATTTTCCCATCCCCGTAGTCCACCAGATAAAATATCCATGTCTGTACCAGTCTGGGAAAAGTAACTATCAGAATCCACAATAAACGGCAGTGCTGACACTGAGGGAGCATCGCTGAAAACACACTGCCATCTAACGATGAACAATGCTATTGTTAATCCCAGTCCCACCGAGATTCTCCTGCTATTGCCACCCCATTCACAGAGGCCCAAGACTCCCCTGCATTCTCACTCTGCGTCCCAGTGCACTGCACTGGGACACACACACACACACACACACACACTCTCTCTCTCTCTTTCTCTCTCTCACTCACATACGCACAGCGCTGACACACACACGCGCACACACACAGTGCTGACACGCATACACACGCACACGCACAGCACTGACACGCATACACACGCACACGCACAACACGCAGGGCTAATGGTAGGGCTCTTAATAGTGTTGAGGAACAGAAGGATCTTGGTGTATGTGTCAATAGATCCCTGAAAGTAGGCAGTCAAGTGGTTAAAGTTGTTAAGAAGGCATATGGAGTCTTAGCTTTTATTGGTAGGGGGATCGAATTTAGGAGCCGCAGCATCATGTTGCAGCTGTACAAAACTCTAGTGCGGCCGCACTTGGAGTCTTGTGTGCAGTTCTGGTCGCCACATTATAAGAAAGATGTGGAGGCATTGGAGAGGGTACAGAGGAGGTTTACTAGGATGTTGCCTGGTATGGAGGCAGGTCCTATGAAGAGAGGTTGAAGGATTTGAGGTTGTTTTCGTTAGAAAGGAGGCGGCTAAGGGGCGATCTTATTGAAGCATATAAGATAATTAGAGGTTTGGATAGGGTGGACAGTGATAGCCTTTTTCCTAGGATGGAGAAAGCTCGCACGAGGGGACACAGCTTTAAATTAAGGGGTATGAGTTATAGGACGGATATCAGAGGTAGGTTCTTTACTCAAAGAGTGATTAGGGAGTGGAATGCCCTGCCCGCAGCTGTTGTAGATGCGCCAAGTTTGGTGGCGTTTAAGAGGTTAGTTGATAAGTATATGGATGAGAAGGGAATGGTTTAGTTAGGAGGGGCATTGCTTTTTATTTTGGTCGGCACAACATCGAAGGCCGAAGGGCCTGTTCTGTGCTGTATTGTTCTATGTTCTATGTTCTATGTAACACTGACACACACACGCGCGCGCACGCACAGCGCTGACGCACACACACACACACACACACACACAAACACTTGCGTGCGCGCATGCGTGCACACTCTCGCACACATACGCGCACACACACACAGCGCTGGCACACACAGATTCTCACATGCGCGTGCGCACACACACACACACACTCTCTCACTCACACATACTCGTGTGCGCACACACACACGCACACACAGCGCTAGCGCGCACACACACACACACACACACACACAGTTCCACCAGATCTCCTATCAGAAGTGATTTAAACTGAAAACCATTCTATAAAACCCCTTCCACCAGCTTTATTTCCCACCGTATCATGCTTGGTATGAGCCTGGGCAGCACAGGGAGCTGCTGACTTTTTGGGGATCCACTGGGCGTGCACGCTGTGGCTTTAATAACCGTGCTGTGATTTTTCAGGAGGTGGTGAATGAACTGTCGAAGGAGTTTTCGGACCTTGTGATCTATTGCAGAGCTGTCCGTTTTCACGGCTTTCAGCATGCCCTGAACAGGGGGTGTGCCTGTGAGCTCTCATCATTCTCCGAGAATAAAGCAAAAAAGCTGATCTGTGAGTCAGGTACGGCCTTCCACGTTACTGAGTAAACCACCAACACTATGATTTATAGAACCGTACAGAGGCAAAAATACTGCAGGGGCCGGGAATCTGACATTAAAACAGGAAATGTGGAAAACTCGGTGGTTCTAGCAACCAAGTGAATGTTTTAAATTGATGATCTAATATCAGCAGTGAGAAAAGATCAAAATATAGTGGGTTTTGCGAGAAAGTGAAAATGGGGGGAGTGAAAAATGAACAAAATGGAAGATTTCTGATAGTTGTGGCACAGTAGGTTAGCACTGCTGCCTCACGGCGCCAGGGACCCAGGTTCAATTCCCGGCTTGGGTCACTGTCTGTGTGGAGTTTGCACATTCTCCCCATGTCTGCATGGGTTTCCTCCAGGTGTTCTGTTTTCCTCCCACAGTCCGAAAGACATGCTGGTTAGGGGCATTGGCCACGCTAAATTCTCTCTGTGTACCCAAACAGGTGCCGGAATGTGGCAGCCATGGGATTTTCACAGTTAACTTCATTGCAGTGTTAGCCTACTTGGGTCACTAATAAAAAAAAACTTTGTAAATAAGACAGGAGCGAGCGAATAACGTAGAACATAGGAAACTACAGCACAAACAGACCCTTCGGCCCACAAGTTGCGCTAATCATATCCCTACCTACTAGGCCATAGAGCTATATGTAACTCCCAATCCCATTAACATAGAACACTACAGCACAAACAGACCCTTCGGCCCATGAGTTGCACTGATCATATCTATACCTACCAAGCCATAGACCTATCTATAACCCCCTATCCTATTCGTTCCCATATACTCATCCAGAAGTCTTTTAAAAGACCCCAGCGAGTTTGCCTCTACCACCTCCGACGGCAGCCGATTCCATTCACTCACCACCCTCTGAGTGAAAAACTTACCCCTGACATCCCCTCTGTACTTGCTCCCCAGCACCTGTGTCCCCTCATAACGACCATTTCAGCCCTGGGAAATAGCCCCTGAGAGTCCACCCTATCTATTCCTCTCAACAATTTATAAACCTCTATCAGGTCGCGTCTCAACCTTTGTCTCTCCAGGGAGAAGAGACCCAGCTCCCTCAACCTATCTTAGAACATAGAACATAGAACATTACAGCACAGAACAGGCCCTTCGGCCTTCGATGTTGTGCCGACCAAAATAAAAAGCAATGCCCCTCCAAACTAAACCATTCCCTTCTCTTCCATATACTTATCAATTAACCTCTTAAACGCCACCAAACTTGGCGCATCTACAACAGCTGCAGGCAGGGCATTCCACTCCCTAATCACTCTTTGAGTAAAGAACCTACCTCTGATATCCGTCCTATAACTCATACCCCTTAATTTAAAGCTGTGTCCCCTCGTGCTAGCTTTCTCCATCCTAGGAAAAAGGCTATCACTGTCCACCCTATCTAAACCTCTAATCATCTTATATGCTTCAATAAGATCCCCTCTTAGCCGCCTCCTTTCTAACGAAAACAACCTCAAATCCTTCAACCTCTCTTCATAGGACCTGCCCTCCATACCAGGCAACATCCTGGTAACCTCCTCTGTACCCTCTCCAATGCCTCCACATCTTTCTTATAATGTGGGACCAGAACTGCACACAATACTCCAAGTGCGGCCGCACTAGAGTTTTGTACAGTTGCAACATGATGCTGCGGCTCCTAAATTCAATCCCCCTACCAATAAAAGCTAAGACTCCATATGCCTTCTTAACAACTTTATCCACTTGACTGCCTACTTTCAGGGATCTATTGACACATACACCAAGATCCTTCTGTTCCTCAACACTATTAAGAGCCCTACCATTAGCCCTATACTCTACACATTTATTGTTCCTGCCAAAGTGCATTACCTCACACTTTTCCACATTAAACTCCATTTGCCACCTCTCGGCCCAGCTCTGCAACTTGTCCAAGTCACTCTGTAAACTATAACACCCCTCTTCACTATCTACCACTCCACCGACTTTAGTGTCATCTGCAAATTTACTGATCCATCCTTCAATACCCTCATCCAGATCATTTATAAAAATTACAAACAGCAGGGGCCCCAAAACAGACCCCTGAGGTACACCATAGAACATAGAACATAGAACAATACAGCACAGAACAGGCCCTTCGGCCTTCGATGTTGTGCCGACCAAAATAAAAAGCAATGCCCCTCCAAACTAAACCATTCCCTTCTCTTCCATATACTTATCAATTAACCTCTTAAACGCCACCAAACTTGGCGCATCTACAACAGCTGCAGGCAGGGCATTCCACTCCCTAATCACTCTTTGAGTAAACAACCTACCTCTGATATCCGTCCTATAACTCATACCCCTTAATTTAAAGTTGTGTCCCCTCGTGCTAGCTTTCTCCATCCTAGGAAAAAGGCTATCACTGTCCACCCTATCCAAACCTCTAATCATCTTATATGCTTCAATAAGATCCCCCCTTAGCCGCCTCCTTTCTAACGAAAACAACCTCAAATCCTTCAACCTCTCTTCATAGGACCTGCCCTCCATACCAGGCAACATCCTGGTAAACCTCCTCTGTACCCTCTCCAATGCCTCCACATCTTTCTTATAATGTGGCGACCAGAACTGCACACAATACTCCAAGTGCGGCCGCACTAGAGTTTTGTACAGTTGCAACATGATGCTGCGGCTCCTAAATTCAATCCCCCTACCAATAAAAGCTAAGACTCCATATGCCTTCTTAACAACTTTATCCACTTGACTGCCTACTTTCAGGGATCTATTGACACATACACCAAGATCCTTCTGTTCCTCAACACTATTAAGAGCCCTACCATTAGCCCTATACTCTACACATTTATTGTTCCTGCCAAAGTGCATTACCTCACACTTTTCCACATTAAACTCCATTTGCCACCTCTCGGCCCAGCTCTGCAACTTGTCCAAGTCACTCTGTAAACTAAAACACCCCTCTTCACTATCTACCACACCACCAACTTTAGTATCATCTGCAAATTTACTGATCCATCCCTCAATACCCTCATCCAGATCATTTATAAAAATTACAAACAGCAGGGGCCCCAAAACAGACCCCTGAGGCACACCACTCGTCACCGAACTCCACGATGAATATCTCCCATCAACCACCACCCTCTGTCTTCTATCTGCCAGCCAATTTCTAATCCAATTAGCTAAATCACCCTCTATTCCACACATCTGCATTTTCTGTAGAAGTCTTCCATGGGCCACCTTATCAAAAGCCTTACTAAAGTCCATATATACTACATCAACCGCCTTACCCCCATCCACCTCTCTGGTCACTTTCTCAAAAAACTCAATGAGGTTAGTAAGGCATGACCTACCCTTCACGAAACCATGCTGACTATCCCCAATCAATTCATTTCTCTCTAAATAACTATAAATCCTATCCCTAATAATTCTCTCCAATACCTTGCCCACCACAGAAGTAAGACTCACTGGCCTATAATTCCCAGGAAGGTCTCTCTTCCCCTTCTTAAACAATGGGACCACATTCGCTATCCTCCAGTCCTCCGGAACCACACCCGTAACCAACGACGACCTGAAGATCAGAGCCAGAGGCTCTGCAATCTCCTCTCTTGCCTCCCAGAGAATCCTAGGGTAAATCCCGTCCGGCCCAGGGGACTTATCCAACTTCAAACCCTCGAGAATTTCTAACACATCCTCCCTATCTACTACAATACTCCCCACTTGTCACCGAACTCCATGATGAATATCTCCCATCAACCACCACCCTCTGTCTTCTATCTGCAGGCCTTATCTTCATAAGGCCTGCCTCCCAATCCAGGCAGCATCCTTGTAAATCTCCTCTGCACCCTCTCAATAGCCTCTACATCCTTCCTATAGTGAGGCGACCAGAACTGCGCACAGTAGGATCCATAAATACCAAAAAAAAAACCTGAGGTGGAAGATGTAGGTATGGTCCTTAATGAATACTTTGTATCTGTCTTCACAAAAATGGGAATGATTATAGTTAAGATAGAGGAATGTGAAATATTGGATTTGACAAGCACAGAGAGAGGATTAGCATTTTTGGAAGTGGATATATCACCGAGCCTCGGTTAAAACAAACCAGGGACGAAAAAGTGGAAAATCTAACCATCATTTGCCAATCCTCACGAGATACAGGTGAGAGGCTGGAGATTTGGAAGACTATTAATGTTTAAAAAGAGAGAGAGGGATACACTGAATAATCACAGTCTGTCTGACCTTGGTTGTGGGTAATCCTGCGATTCAGGATAAATTGTAACTTGGAAAGGCACAGATTGAGGGATTTGTAAAGGGAAAGTCACATCTGATTGATTGAATGTTTTGAGGAAGTAACGAGGGGGGTGTTGATGAGGGTAGTACAGTTGATGTGGTCTACATGGATTTTAGTAAGGTTTTGACAAGGCTTTATCTGGCAAACTGGTTTTAAAAAAAATCCAGGGGAATGTCTCAAACTGGACACAAAATTGTTTCAGTGGCAGGAAACATGGAAAATAGGTGCCGAAGTGGGCCATATGGCCCTACAAACCTGCAGTACCATTCAATATAATCATGGTTGACCATGCACTCTCAGTATCCCATTCTCCCTTTCTCTCCATACCTCTTGATCCTTTTAGCCACAAGGACCACATCCAGCTCCCTCTTGAACATATCCAACGAATGGTCCCTCAATAGCTTTCTGTGGTAGAGAATTCCACAGGTTCACAACTCTCTGAGTGAATAAGCTCTTCCTCATCTCAGTCCTGAATGTCCTACCCCTTATTCTTACACTGCAAACCCTAGTTCTGGACTTCCCCAACCTCAGGAACATTCTTCCCACTTCTAGCCTGTCCAGTTCCATCAGGATTTTATATATTTCTATGAGATCCCCCCTTCTAAATTCCAGTGATTTCAAGCCCAATCGATCCAGTTTCTCTTCACATGTCAGTCCTGCTATTCCAGGAATCAGTCTGGTGAACTTTTGCTGGATTCCCTCAATAGTAAGAATGTCCATTCTCAGAGTAGGAGACCAAAACTGCACACTATACCCAAGGTGTGGCCTCACCAAGGCCCTGTATAACTGCAGCAGGACATCCTTACTCCTGTACTCAAATCCTTTTGCTATGAAGGCCAGCATGGCATTAGCTTCCCTCATTGCCTGCTGTACCTGCATGCCAACCTTCAGCGACTGTTCACCATGGTACCTAGGTCACATTGCATTTCCCCTTTTGCTAAACTGCCACCATTCAGATAATAATCTTCCTTCCTGTTTTTGCCACCAAAGTGGATAACCTCACATTTATCCACATACATTGGCATTTGCCAAGTATTTGCCCACTCTGCCAGCCTTTTAGCATCCTCCTCACTGCACACACCACCATCCAGCTTAGTGTCATTGATGAGTGTGTTTGCAACCAGGAGGCTGGTTCCAATAGGCTCCGCTGGGCTAAGTACTCAGTCCCATGCTTTTGAGATTCATTAATGATTTGGACTTTAAATTTAGGAGAATTAATACATTTGCAGACAGCATAAAAATAGGCCGTGTGGTTAATAGCGAGATGGACAGCTGCAGATTGCAGGCAATGGACTGGTCAGGTGGGTAAAACAGTGACAAATAGAAGTCAGCTCGGGGCAGTGTGAGGTGGTGCACCTGGGAGGTCAAACAAGGCAAAGAATCACACAATAAATGTGAATTTTCTTTTTCAGGGGCCTCCTTTGTTCGTTACAACACAAAGCAACTGTCCAGGATCTATCCCACTGGCTCTCGAATCGATTCGTCCAACTACAACCCTCAAGAAATGTGGAATGCTGGTTGCCAGCTGGGTCAGACTCTCTCACATTGTGTTATTCACACTATGGTTACAATGCACACAAATACACCAAAGTTAGACACTATTACAGCAGATTAAATCCACTTTTTACTCAAATGGCAGCACGGCATCACAATGCTTAGCACTGGTGCCTCACAGCGCCAGGGACCAGGGTTCTATTCCTGGCTTGGGTCATTGTCTGTGTGGAGTTTTCACATTCTCCCTCTATCTGTGTGGGTTTCCTCTGTGTGCTCCGGTTTCCTCCCACAGAAAGATGTACTGGTTAGATGCATTCTCCCTCAGTGAAGCTGAAAAGGCACTGGAGTGTGGTGACTAAGGGATTTTAGAACATAGAAACCCTACAGTGCAGAAACAAGCCCTTCGGCCCATCGAGTCTGCACCGACCACAATCCCCACCCATGCCCTATCCCCATCTCCCTACGTATTTACCTGCTAATCCCTCTAATGTACACATCCCAGGACACTAAAGGGCAATTTTAGCATGGCCAATCAACCTAACCCGCACATCTTTGGACTATGGGAGGAAACTGGAGCTCTCGGAGGTAACCCACACAGACACAGGGAGAATGTGCAAACTCCACACAGACAGTGACCTGAGCTGGGAATCAAACCCACATCCCTGGAGCTGTGAAGCAGCAGTGCTAATCACTGTGCTACCGTGCCTTTTCACAGTAATTTCATTGCAGTGTTAACATAAGCCTACTTGTGACAATAATAAATAAACTTTTAATTACAACAAAATATTTGGGGGTTTTCTATTGCATTTTCCTATGAATGTATAAGAGTGTACCCTGAACTACATCAGCAAATCAGAATTGACCAACTTTGATTAATTCAAATACTTACTCCAATATTTCAAAAGGAAAAAAGAGACTTGCATTTATTTAACTTTATTCTTGAGCACATTCCCCTATTGACCACACTCAGGCGCCTGTGCAGGTACACTGAGGGAGAAGTTAGCATGGCCAGTGCACCTAATCCCGATTACATGAAATCCCAGAGTGGGGTTGACAACCAATGAAGTATTTTTGAAATGTAGTAACTGTTATTGTGTAGGTTATGCAACAAAGCAAGATCCCACAGACGGCAATGTGACGATGACCAGATCACTTGTTTCTGAGCTAATGATTAAGTTTAATGATTGGTCACAGTTCTCGAAAACGTGTCCTGCCGTTCTGTGAAATCACACCATGGGATCCTGTACATCCAGCAGGGAGGGTGGATGAGGTTCTCAGTTTCATCTCTCATCCAAAAAAATGCCACACCCAACAATGCAGCATTCACTCAATACTGCACTGAAATGAATTGGATAAATGGAATTTTAAAGGGTTGGATTATTGGGCATCAGTAACTTGGGACAGGAATCCCTCCAGTGTGTTCCGCTAATCAGTAAGAACATCACCGGATTCCTAATTTCAGCATACATGTTCTTTCCATATCTCTTCATATCCTCACTAACAACAACCCATTAATCTCAGATTTAAAATTATTAATTGAGCTAACATCTATTGCTTTTTGTGGGAGAGTTCCGCAGTCCTACCGCCTCTTGTGTGAAGAAGTTTCAAGTTATAATCCTTTGTCATAGATCCTCCTCACTATTGGAAAAGGTTTCTGTCTATTAACCACTCAAATTCCTATTAAGATCTTCAAAAATTCATCCTTTCAGAACACAGGGTCAGTTTTAGTGATCTCTTTTTAATAGATAATTTGTTCTATTTCTGTTAATTTGATAGAATTTTTATTTTCACCCAGTGGCCCTGAATTTCCAGAAACCGGGATTGGAGATGGATTTAAACAAAGGGAAGTTTCGACAGAACGGCCGCTCCGGATATATCCTAAAGCCCAGTTTCATGAGGGACAAGTTGATTCGGGTTGACTCTGCCAGACCACAATCAAGATCTGGCCTCAACAGAACGCAACTGATTATTGACGTAAATGTATTTCAGTTACTCCCTCCTTAAAGCTCAAGCTGCGTGCATTTGGGGGCAAGTAAAAATTCCAGATCAAACTCGGAACGGGGGCTTAGTCCTGTTTGTGAAGGAGGTGTCACTTTGGAATTCTGTTTCCCAAACTTCTCCATCACATGGGTTTTCTTCATGTTTGACTGTGTTGTAGAATTGCAATGGTTAGCTCACAGCTCAAGTATTGCCAGATATTGTGAACGGTAAAATGTGAACAAAGTGGACCTTGATTGTTTCACGTCTCGCATTTCCCTAGTCCCTGTTGTTTTCTCCGGGTGCTCCGGTTTCCTCCCACACCCTCTTAGGCTGGTTGGTGTTAACAAATTGTCCCTAAATTAGTCTTCCCTCGATCTGGTTATGTTTCTTTTATTGTGGAGCGCAATAGGCATAGACAAAGGTCGTAGGTAAAAGAGGGCACTCTCAATGTTAAAATGACGGTGCGTGCTCGTTGGGCTGAAGGGCCTGTTTTCCTGTGCTGTGTTGCTCTTTGTTTGAACTTGACTCAGCAAATATAGGGAGTTCAATCCCAGGGTGCGACACTTCCTTCACAAGTTGATAAGAGATAGAGGAAGAATTAGGCTCTCCGGCTCATTGAATCTGCTCTACCATTCGATCGTGGTTAATATTGCTGCACTTCCTGCTCCAGGATATACTGTCAACAATGGAAATTCAAATCGGGGCAAGTTTCATGCAATAACAGAGCACAGAGAGAAAACTCAGCATCTGTTAGCAGAGAAAGAGAGTGAATGTTTCGAGTCCTGATCTCACCAGAACCTTTCCTTGCTTTCGCAGAAGGTGCAACATGTGCTCCCTTATCTCCTCCCTCCTCACCGTTCAAGGCCTCAAACCCCTCCTTCAGGTTCAGCAACTTTTCACTTGTATCTCCTTTTATTTACTCTCTTGTACTCACAGCTTCCAGTGAGGTCTCACTGACATTGGAGAGACTAAACGCAGACTTGGGTGACCACTTTGGGCAACCCTTTCACTCAATCCACAAGCAAATCTTCCTGTGGTGTGCCATTTTAACTCAGCATTCTTGATCTCATGCTCCAGTGAAGCCCAATGCAGACTGGAGCAGCAGAATCTCATCTTCCTATTAGGCACAATTACAACTCTCAAAACACTGAGTCCAACAACCTTAGACTTTCTCCTCCATCTTAAAGCCCCCTCGATTCTAATACCTGCCCACGTACTGCCTTAGTGCAGTCCCCACCTCCCACCCAGATAGATTGTGTTGCAATCTATCACAACCACAGTTTAATATCTACACATTCTCCCTTCCTTCAATTCTGACAGAGTTAAAAGACTCGAAACATTTCTCTCCTAACAGAGTCTTCCAGACCTGCTGAGTTTTTCCAGGGTTCTCAGTTCTGGTTTCAGATTCCGCAGTCTTTTCACTTCTTGAAGATGTTTAATGAGTGGCTGATCCATGCTTTACATCATCGAAAATCAGAATTATCTTCTTATCTTCTCTAAATAGAAACAGCAGGAAATTGCGAAGGAATATTCACTGCAATGCAAACAGTAACAAACCTGATAGAAGTCGACAAGATAATGAGAGGCATGGACAGAATGGATAGTCAGAAGCTTTTTCCCAAAGTGGAAGAGTCAGTGACTACGAGGCACAGGTTTAAGATGCAAAGGAGATGTACGAGGCAGATTTTTTACACTGAGGGTGGCGGGTACATGGAACTCACTGTCAGGGGAGGTAGTGGGAGCAAATATGATAGTAATTTTTCAGGGGTGCCTGGATAAGTACATGAATAGGATGGGAATGGAGGGATATTGTCTCCAGAAGGATAAGGGATTTTAATTCAGCATTAGGCTTGGAGGGCTGAAGGGAATGTTCCTGTCCTGTAATTTTCTTTATTGCTATTATCAGGTCACTTCAACGTAACAGCAATGGGACAGTAAACCAACAGCATAATAGCATATTATAACATAACAGCATAATAGCATATCTCACATTGATAACTAGTGCCATCCCTTTAAAGTTGCTCTATGACTGGTAGCTGGAATATCTCAGGATTGTTGTATCACTCGCAACCAAGGAGATATTGATATATTAAGTGCATGGACAAAACCAGTTGGAATTATTACATAAATGGATTAGTAAGTGTGAGGTTATCCACTTTGGATCTCAAAGGGATCAGTCACGGGATTGGTGAAAAGCTGGAAAAAGTGGAAATTCAGAGGATCGATGGGCCAAGTACATAGAGCATTAAAACATTCTGAAAAAATACAGAACATACTCAAAAAGGTGGCTGGAATATTGGCCTTTCTATTGAGGGGACTGGAATACAAGGCCTTGCTCTAGTGACGCAATGCCTTTGTTAGACAGTTGGTTAGAGTATTATGAATACTGGCCACCATGTCTTAGCTGATCTTGAATAGAATGAACTGCAAAGGTTAAGCTACAAGGAGAGATTAAACAAACGAGGAGTGGAATTTAATCCAGAGTGCAGAGCCGGCAAGAGTCCTGCTTTGGGGAAGGATCTACCAGGCACAGTCAACAGCAGACATTCCTTGGCATCAAGGACCTCAGAGGAGGAAATCCTGCCCTCACCCCCACCCTGCCACGCAACCTCAAGAGTCACCAGCCCGAAGCTGGCATTTCCACACTGCCCCAAGTGTACCGAGTGAGCAGTATCTGCCAGCTGTGAATCTACACAAAGTCCACGATCAGTGAGGGACCCTAGACCACAGTGAGTGAGGACAGAATGAGAATCCCGGCGAAGGGGATTGGAGAAAAGGATAGAGGTGTGCTTTCCAATGCCTCCTTGCCCCCTCACCCCTTCCTCAATTCGGTGCTGAGTGCCTTTGAACAAGGGAGCCCCCAGGAGCCCAGTGAAATGCTTTCCATGCATCCCACCCGGTGACCAGTATGGGAAGAGGCCTTTAAGAGACCATTCCTTGTCTACTTGAGGATTTCCACTGGTATCAGGTCAGAGGGACTGTTCATGACTCTCCCAAGCTGGATTGACATGGGGCAAAGCGTGAGAAAGTAGCGTTGTCCCTCTCCATACTCTTCCCTCCCAAGCCCTCCCCGCACTCTCCCCCTCCCCATGCCCTTATGAAATACCTTCCTCACCTCCAAACCTCCCTCAGGAGAGAGCATTAAATTCTGCCGAGAGTTGCATTCCCTGGGGTTGACAAGAATCGGGGTAATTTGATTGTGAAGATAAGGAGAACAGACAGGGTAGGTAGAGATTATTTCTCCTAGTTGGGCAGTCTTGACCTAGGCTGAATGGTCTAAATATTAGAGTCAGATATTTGTAGTGATATTTGGAAATATCTCAATACACAAATATGACAGAAGGTTAGAAATCTCTTCCACAAATTATAATTGATTCTAGATTATTTAGAATTAAATGAGATTGCTATTTAATTGTGATTGAGATATAGACAGAAGGCAGATCAGCATTAATCTCACTGAATGGGGGAAATGCTCTAGGATTAGATGGTTTCCTATCTTCTTGCTTCTTTGCCTCACAATTCAGTTTCTATCACAACATTCTTCCTCTTTTAACAAGTCCCTTGATGAAGTATTTGCTGTTCCTCAACCTGATTAAAATGTTTTCTATTGATTAGAATCTCCCTCTCCAGAACCAGAATATGTTTTCCTCCATCACCAGATAAAGCTCCCCCTTGCTTCTCTGTGCTAGCAACTCCTGGAGTAACTTTTGGCAGAATATCTCTCTTGTCCCCGTTGAACCCAGGGTTAGTCTCGCTCGCTGGATGGGATTTCACAGCCTCATTCATCCTGAAACTGTGAGATCCCAGCCGAGGTCAACGGGCATTTCTGTTGTCCGCCCCAATGCCCGGGGAGGGCAGGGCAGTCAAACTGCATCGTTTATCTCTCTCCATTTCTCTCTCTATCTCTCTTTCTCTCCCTCGTGCTCGCTCAGGTTTCCGTTGCTGGTGAACTGCTCTATCTGGTTCTCAGACTGATTGTCTCTTTTTCAGATTATTACAGCTCAGCAGCTCCCGAAGGTGAATAAGAATAAAAAGAATTCCATTGTGGATCCGCTGGTGCGTGTGGAGATTCACGGCGTTCCTGATGATAACGCCACACAGAAGACCGGACATGTTGAAAACAATGGTAAGATAACACACGTCTACACCAGCTGTTGGATGACAGCTATACTGTCAGTGGTGTGTCTGAGGATCACTACAGTGTACAGTCAATCACGCGATGGGTCGTGAGAGGGCTGCTCTTGGATTTTTTTCGAGAGTATCCTAATGCTTCACGTCGTCAGTGTATGCCTGACCTGGACCATTTGATGGGCAACACGACAGCTCAGTGACTATCGCTGTGCTGTGCAGATACATGGATTTGGGCCTGTGTCTGTGGGAGTTTGCGCATTCTCCCCATGCTTGTGTGGGTTTTCTCCGGGTGCTCCGGTTTTCTCCCACATCCCAAAGATGTGCTCTTAGGCTAATTGGCAAAACAAATTCTCCCTAAATTGTCTCAAATTTGGTTTCAATCCATAGATCTATAAACATGGACAGGAATCATGGGTAGAGGTGGGAACATCGAGGTAGCGGCACAGGCTCATTGGGCCGAAGGGCCTGTTTCCCGTGCTGTTTTGTTCTTTGTGGCATGGTTAAACTGTTGGCAAAGGCTGTTGGAAATGTACAAATCAGGTGTCTGGCCATGAGATCCATAGAACAGGAATTGTAATTTAAAGTTTATTTATTAGTGTCACAAGTAGTCTTACATTCACATTGCAATGAAGTTACTGTGAAAATCCCCTGGTCTCCACACTCTGGCGCCTGTTCGGTACACTGAGGGAGAATTTAGCATGGCCGATGCTTCTTTACCAACACGTCTTTCAGACGATGGGAGGCAAATAGAACACCCGGAGGAAACCTACAGAGACTAGGGGAGAATGTGCAAACTCCACACAGTCACCCAGGATGGGAATCAAACCCAGGTCACTGTAAGACAGCAGTGTTAACCACTGTGCCACCCCAAAATAGTCCCATGGGATCTTTGACATCCTCCTGAATAGGCCAGTGAGGTCTCAGTTTAACATCTCATCTGCAAAGGGGTATTTCAGACAGTGTAGCATGTCCTTAAAACCATAAGCTATACAAGCAGAATTAAACCACTTGGCCCATCGAGTCTGCTCCACCATTCAATCATGGCTAATATATCCCCATTCTCCTGCTTTTTTTTCCATTACCCCTATTAATCAAGAACCTATCTACCTTTGTCTTAAAGACATTCAATGACTTGGCCTCTACAAGGCAAAGAGTTCCACAGATTCACCACTTTCTGGCTAAAGAAATGCCTCCTCATCTTGAAGGATCGTACTTTTAGCCTGCGATTATTCCCTCTGGTTCTAGATTTTCCTACTGATGGAAATAATCTCTCCGTATCCACTTCTATCCAGGTCTCGCGGTATCCTGTAAGTTTCACTAAGATCTCCCTTCATCCTTCTAAATTCCAACGAGTACAGACCCAGAGTCCTCAACCGTTCCTCGTATGACAAGCTCTTTATTCCAAGGATCATTCTTGTGAACCTCCTCTGGACCCTTTCCAAGACCAGCACACCCTTCCTTAGATACGGGGCCCAAAACTGCTCACAATACTCCAAATGGGGTTTGACCAGAGCCTTATACAGCCTCAGAAGTCCATCCCTGCTCTTGTATTCTAGCCCTCTCATTGCATTTGCCTTCCTAACTGCCAACTGAACCTACACGTTATCCTTAAAAGAATCTTGAACAGTGGCTCCCAAGTCCCTTTCCTCTGTGTGCCAGTGGAGAATCGGCCCAGATATCTGGGGACTCAAGCTCTGGAGTCGAACTTGAACTTGGAGCTTGTGTTTCAGAGGCAAGAGGGCTTCCAACGGAGCCAATGCTGATACATGAGCCAATTTGTGAGTGGCTCTTCCTGCTGACAGTTTCCATTTGCATTCATTAACCTCTCATGAATGGTCATTCAAACAGCTGCCTGCTGATACCCTATCAGGCTTCTCAGTCTGAAATCCGGTCAGCCTGAAACCCAATCACTAAAGAGTGCTTTGCACAAGGCAGTCCTCAGTTCATCAGAGAATTCAGGGTGTGTGCAGTAACTTTCTGCCATAGTGTTACTGCCCCTGGGGTGTTATATATCACTCTGGTGTACAGTCCGGTTCCTGTTGTTTTCGTTAGAAAGGAGGCGGCTAAGAGGGGATCTTATTGAAGCATATAAGATGATTAGAGGTTTAGATAGGGTGGACAGTGATAGCCTTTTTCCTAGGATGGAGAAAGCTAGCACGAGGGGACACAGCTTTAAATTAAGGGGTATGAGTTATAGGACGGATATCAGAGGTAGGTTCTTTACTAAAAGAGTGATTAGGGAGTGGAATGCCCTGCCTGCAGCTGTTGTAGATGCGCCAAGTTTGGTGGCGTTTAAGAGGTTAATTGATAAGTATATGGAAGAGAAGGGAATGGTTTAGTTTGGAGGGGCATTGCTTTTTATTTTGGTCGGCACAACATCGAGGGCCAAAGGGCCTGTTCTGTGCTGTATTGTTCTATGTTCTATGTTCTATAAGATGATTATAGGGTGGACAGTGACAGCCTTTTTCCTCGGTTGGTGATGGCTAACGTGAGGGGACATAGCTTTAAATTGAGGGGTGATAATTATAGGACAGATGTCAGAGGTAGGATCTTTTACTCAGAGGGTAGTAAGGGTGTGGAATGTCCTGCCTGCAGCAGTTGTGGACTCGCCAACTTTAAGGGCGTTCAAATGGTCAGTGGATAGGCACATAGATAATATTGGAATAGTTTAGGTTAGAGGGTCATTAGATTGGTTCCACTGGTCGGCGCAACATCGAGGGCCGAAGGGCCTGTACTGCGCTGTAGTGTTCTACGGATCACTGAGTTGGATCAGCACAACACCTGTGAGCACAGGGCTCAGCTCCCCCCAAGCCACACAGCAGGGTCTATGAAGGGGGACAAACAGAAAGGCTGGCTGTGGGAGGAGACATTTGAAGCAGGTGAGCAATGGTAGGCAGAGGGGAGGGAAACTGGGTCCTGACAAGGCTGCATGAAAAGCTCACAAACAAGGCGGGGGGGCCAAAGGAATACCACACACTGTTTACTGGAGGGGGTGGGTCGAGGTTCAAGTGAAACAGGTAATGAGCTTGGGAGGAGGGTGTGATAGCTGTAGGGGAGGTGGTTGAATTGAGGAACAGAGTCTTCTTGAAGTCCGCAGAGAGTTCTGCTCCCAGTGGAATAGAGGAAAGTGAGGGACTGATTCCAGAGCAGAGTCCTTGTGAAAGCATGTCCAATCAAAGGCTGAACCACAACCAGTTTGAATTACTTTGCTGCCAGGGAAAGTCCCCTAACCGATTGTGTTTCTGAAGACCGACGTGTTTCTCAGTGCTAATGTGGTGAAAAATGCATAAACTATTTCTTTATAAGGGACATCAGGAGGGTCATGTGACCCAATGGGAAATGAGCATGGGGATCTGGGTGCAGAGCCTGGGGTTTTGCGACTGTTCACATCGGGAAAGTATAAATATCCATCTGTAAATAAATCATTAAATTCCAACTGCCCGGTCACCAATCCTTCCACTTACTACAGGGAGCGAGGTTTCCACAGTCAGGGCAAATAGACACCAAGTCCGGCTCCACAGAAATCAGGGTCCCATCCTTAATGGGTGACACCATCTCTGAGCTTAAAAAAAAATGCATCCCCCCCTCCCCCCTCCCCCGCAAAGATGTGGGGAACACCCACAAAAAAAAACCCAGGGCAAACCCTAGCACCACACACACAGAGTACCACTCCCACAAGCACCAGGTTACACCCATTCCCCTACCCTGTTACTTACCCCTGGTTATTAGAGAAAGAATCATTCCGGGCTGGACTTTTTGGTTCAAACGATTGATTGTTTCTCAGTACTATTACCAAGAGGTCCAGCTGTCCATGCGTCTCAGGCATTCAATGCTTAACTAGCAATTCCTGTAACAAGATATTTACCATTCGATGTGATTAATAATATATTGACACACAAAAAACCCTGGGGCGACCTACCCTGAACCTCCCCCACCCCCCCCACCCCCCAAACCAGTCATGGATACAGGGAATTTCACCTCTCCACAAGCACTAGGTAACCTCCCCCCCCCCCCCCCACCCACACACACACACACACCAGGGTCCACCCCTACCATGCAAATGGAGCTCACCAAGGGTTCACTCCTCGTACTGCCCCTTGCTGTTTGTGGTGAACACAGGCACAAACCCGCACAGTTATCTCGGAGACCGTACACATGGTGATTAAACGGGGAGATTGGCAGACACGTGTTCACAGTGTACTTTTGTGGGATTGCAGGATTTAATCCGGTGTGGAATGAGGTGCTTCGATTTACGCTCAGCGTTCCCGAGCTCGCTCTTGTCCGCTTTGTGGTTGAAGATCACGATTCGACCACCAGCAATGATTTCATCGGGCAGTTCACCCTCCCGTTCACCAGTATGAAAGAAGGTAATCGTCATTTTACCCTCAGCCCCACCCTGCCCCTCCCCTCTCCCCTCTGACCTGCCCCCTCTCCCCTCTGACTGCCCCTCTCCCCTCTGACCTTGCCCCCTCTCCCCTCTGACCTTGCCATCCCCCTCTGACCTTGCCCTCTCCCCTCTGACCTTGCCCCTCCCCCCCTCTGGCGCTGCCCCTCCCCACCCCGGCGCTGCCCCTCCCCCCCTCTGACCTTGCCCCCTCTCCCCTCTGACCTTGCCCCTCTCCCCTCTGACCTTGCCCCTCCCCCCCTCTGGCACTGCCCTCCCCCCCCTCTGGCGCTGCCCCTCCCCCCTCTGGCGCTGCCCCTCCTCCCCCATCTGGCGCTGCCCCTCCCCCTCTGGCGCTGCCCCTCCCCCTCTGGCTCTGCCCTCCCCCCCTCTGGCACTGCCCCCTCTCCCCTCCTGACCTTGCCCCTCCCCCCCTCTGGCGCTGCCCCTCCCCCCCTCTGGCGCTGCCCCACACCCCCCCCGGCGCTGCCCCAACCCCCCTCTGGCGCTGCCCCACACCCCCCGGCGCTGCTCCACCTCCCCTCTGGCGCTGCCCCTTCCCCCCGGCGCGCCCCACCTCCCCCCTCTGGCGCTGCCCTCCCCCCCTCTGGCGCTGCCCCCCCCCCCCCGGCGCTGCCCCTCCCCCAGCTCTGGCGCTTCCCCTCCCCCCCTCTGACCTTGCCCCCTCTCCCCCCCGACACTGCCCCTCCCTCCCGTTGCGAATGCAGCTTTGTAGGTGCAGTGAAGGGGGCAGGGGAAGAGGGGGGTGACTGTGGGGTGGGGGGGATGATCGTTGTGATCTGGTCACCGAGCCCCTTGTCGGATTCACCCTCTTACCCCACACTCACTCACGGAGCCACACACCCCATTCTGGGGCTATTCCCCCGGCGAATTCCGTGAATTAATCAGCCTCGTCCCCGTATACGTCCGGATGTGGGATTCCGTTGCCCTGATTACTCAGTGCCTGACTTTGCCACAAGCCTGCCTGCCAGGGGGGTGGCAACGCCACCCGCAGTGTTGAGTTTGAGTCATTCTGGAGCTGATTGAGGGTGAGACGTTGGGAAATTCCAATCTCTCTTTGCATCCGAGTCTCCCCCTCACTGTTTAACTTGTGTTTCTGTCCGCAGGTTACCGACATGTCCACTTGCTGTCCAAAGACGCCGCCTCCCTCTCACCGGCAACTCTCTTTATCCGGGTGAGGATTAAGAGTGTATAGTGAGGAGTGAGCCACTCTCACTCTTTGTAACGTGAACTATAACTGCAACCCACTCTGCCAGTGCCAAGCTCAGCGGGGAGTGCGGCTGAATGAAGAGGCGCCTTACACTGTGTGAATATCCGTACCTCTAAAACATTTCGCCGGGACGCTGATATAAGTCCCCTTTCTCAACTCGCCTCTGAAACCAGACTGTTACTGCAAAGGTCAGCGATCAAGGTCCTCTCAAATCATTAACTGAATCCAAACCCTTCCGAAAACTCTAATTCACTAACTGTACGTTGCTGAAGGTTTCTGAGTCAGTCTAACCCAGAGTATGATTCAAAGCTTTGCTAAATTACCTCCATCTGCATAGTGCTGTTGTTTCTATGATTCTGTACTCACAGCGTCTAATCAATGTGTGTGTGTATATATATATATATATATATATATATATATATATAAAATCAGCTGTTTATTTTACAAAGAAGAAGGAAGAATGCAGCGCAGGAAGAGGCCCGTTGGCCCTTCGACTCTGCACTAATGATGTCTGCCTAAATTAAAACCATACGCACTTACAGAGCCCGTATCTTTCCATTCCCATCCAATTTGTATTTTGTATCTGCTCCTACCACCTCCCCAAACCGTGCATTCCAAACAGTCACCGTCCTCTGTGTAAAAAAAAAAACTTGCCTTGTACGTCTCCTTGAAACTTTTCCCCAAGCACCTTAACCTTAATCCCCTAGCACTTGACTTTTCTACCCTAGGAAAGAGCATCTGACTACCCGCTCTGTCCATTGCCACTCACAGGGCAACACGGTAGCACAGT
This sequence comes from Sphyrna mokarran, assembly GCA_024679065.1. Taxonomy (NCBI): domain Eukaryota; kingdom Metazoa; phylum Chordata; class Chondrichthyes; order Carcharhiniformes; family Carcharhinidae; genus Sphyrna; species Sphyrna mokarran. Next base: position 37,803,669 of record JAGIQG010000027.1, read on the forward strand.
GGTTAGCGCTGCTGCTTCACAGCTCCTGGATTCGATTCCTGCTCAGTTCACTGTCTGTGTGGAGTTTGCATGTTCTCCTCGTGTCTGCGTGGGTTTCCTCCCACAGTCCAAAGATGTGTGGGTCAGGTTGATTGGCCATGCTAAGAAATAAGAACATAAGAAATAGGAGCAGGAGTCGGCCATCCAGCCCCTCGAGCCTACCCCGCCATTCAATAAGATCATGGCTGATCTGCAGTGGTTCAGTACCACTTTCCCACTTTCTTCCCGTAACCCCCAATTCCCTTGTCAATCAAAAACCACTCTTGACTTAATATATTCAGCGAGGAAGCCTCCACCACTTCAACAGACAGAAAATTCCAAAGATTATCACCTTTTGAGTGAAGAAATTCCTCCTCAACTCTGATCTGAACCGTCCACCCCTTATTTTGAGGCTGTGCCCTCTAGTCCTGCTATCTTTGCTAAGCGGGAAGAGTCTCTCAACCTCTATCCTATCCATCCCCTTCATTATCTTATACGTCTCTATAAGATCCCCTCTCAGCCTTCTAAACTCCAACGAGTAAACCTAACCTATTCAGTCTCTCCTCGTAATCCAACGTCGATGGGCCAAATGGCTTCTTTCTGTACTGTGGGGTTTTATGATTCTAATCATGTCAACCTCTGTGAGATTGGAGAATTTGCTCACTGATCAACACAAAATCAGTCATAGCAACTGAGCCAATGCAAAAGAGTGTGTCCCACACACATTTACCACCATCCCATAAGGCTGGTGACCACTCAACTCACTATAAACTGGCTACAAAATGGACAGCGATGACAGACCACCACCATGGAGAGCATTCATTCAAGGAGCTGTTAAAATGAAGCTGTGTGTAGATGCAAAGCACTTGGGTAGATTTAAAAGATTTTATATGATAAACAATATCAAATTCCTTCAACGTCTGTGACTCCCAGTCACTGATAAAACAGGTGATTGGTTGAGGGGAGTTGTTTAAAGCTTCTCTGAGTGATTTGAAATCAGATTACTCATTCACTGGGGGATTGGACACCGCTGATTCAAAATGCATCTTTTTGCCTTCATTAATCAAACTGCACCGGATTATCACTCTTAGATATATCAATGCATATTTATTAATGCAAAAAATAAACAACTACTTTCTGTAACACTGACCGACTGCAATGTTTTATGGAAGATTTCACATTTCTTTTTACGCTAAAAAGCCTGGAGGGAAATTTGAATCACAAATCATCGAGTTCAGAAGCAAGGGATGGAATTTAAATCTGAGAATCGCTGTGAGGTAAGGGCAAATGACAGGACAGATCAAACAATCCAGTCAAAATCCATCAGGTTTATGTTCACACAACAACAGAAATGATTCTGGGAGCAAAATGGAAGGAGCCTTTGCTAAAAATTTAGGAAAGTTTATTTGCAAAGTCTGGAGAAAGGTGGTTAAAGGAAAATTCATCCAGGTTTATTTCTGTCTCACCTTTAACATAACGAGACATCCCAAAGTGCTTCACAGAAGCGTTATAAAACTATATATAAGGAGATATGAAGTCAGATTACCAAAAACCTGGTAAGAGAGTTTGGTTTTGCGGAGTGCGTAAAGAAAGAAAGCAAGGCAGAGAGGTCTAGGGAGAGAATTCCAGAGCTTAGAGTCCAGCTGAAGGCACCAATTTACCTGTCACAAATGCATTTGTCCATCTTAGAACATAGAACATCACAGCACAGAACAGGCCCTTCAGCCTTCGATGTTGCGCCGACCAATATAAAAAGCAATGCCCCTCCAAACTAAACCATTCCCTTCTCTTCCATATACTTATCAACTAACCTCTTAAACGCCAACAAACTTGGCGCATCTACAACTGCTGCAGGCAGGGCATTCCACTCCCGAACCACCCTTTGGGTAAAGAACCTATCTCTGATATCTGTCCTATAACTATCACCCCTTAATTTAAAGCTGTGTCCCCTCGTGCTAGCTTTCTCCATCCTAGGAAAAAGCTATCACTGTCCACCCTATCTAAACCTCTAATCATCTTATATGTTTCAATAAGGTCTCCTCTTAGCTGCCTTCTTTCTGACGAAAACAACCTCAAATCCCTCAGCCTCTCGTCATAAGACATGCCCTCCATACCAGGCAACATCCTGGTAAACCTCCTCTGTACCCTCTCCAATGCCTCCACATCTTTCTTATAATGCGGGACCAGAACTGCACACAATACTCCAAGTGCGGCCGCACTAGAGTTTTGTACAGTTGCAACATGACGTTGCAGCTCCGAAATCCAATCCCCCTACCAATAAAAGCTAAGACTCCATATGCCTTCTTAACAACCTTCTCGACTTGACTGCCTACTTTCAGGGATCGATGCACATACACACCAAGATCCCTCTGTTCATCAAGACTACTAAGAATCCTACCATTAGCCCTATACTCTACACATTTATTATGCCTGCCAAAGTGCATTACCTCACACTTTTCCACATTAAACTCCATTTGCCACCTCTCGGCCCAGCTCTGCAACTTGTCCAAGTCCCTCTGCAAAATATAACACCCCTCTTCACTATCTACCACTCCACCGACTTTAGTGTCATCTGCAAATTTAATAATCCATCCTTCAATACCCTCATCCAGATCATTTATAAAAATTACAAACAGCAGGGGCCCCAAAACAGACCCTGAGGTACACCACTTGTCACCGAACTCCAAGATGAATATCTCCCATCAACCACCACCCTCTGTCTTCTATCTGCTAGCCAATTCCTAACCCAATTAGCTAAATCACCCTTTATCCCATACATCTACATTTTCTGCAGAAGTCTTCCATGGGCCACCTTATCAAACGCCTTACTAAAGTCCATATATACCACATCAACCGCCTTACCCCATCCACCTCTTTAGTCACTTTTTCAAAAAACTCAATGAGGTTAGTAAGGCACGACCTACCCTTCACAAAACCATGCTGACTATCCCCAATCAATTCATTTCTCTCTAAATAACTATAAATCTTATCCCTAATAATTCTCTCCAATACTTTGCCCACAACAGAAGTAAGACTCACTGGCCTATAATTCCCTGGAAGGTCTCTATTCCCCTTCTTGAACAATGGGACCACATTCGCTATCCTCCAGTCCTCCGGAACCACACCCGTAACCAATGACGACCTGAAGATCAGAGCCAGAGGCTCTGCAATCGCCTCTCTTGCCTCCCAGAGAATCCTAGGGTAAATCCTGTCCGGCCCAGGAGACTTATCCAACTTCAACCCCTCAAGAATATCTAGCACATCCTCCCTATCTACTTCAATTCTTTCCAGTTTGCTACCCTGTACCTCAGTGTTCTCCATAACTACGTTTACATCACCATGCGTGAATACCGAAGAGAAATATTTATTCAGTGCCTCTCCAATCTCTTCAGGCTCCATGCACAACTTCCCACTGCTGTCCATGACTGGCCCTAATCTTGTCTTAACCAATCTTCTATTCTTAACATATCTAAAGAAAGCTTTAGGATTCTCCTTAATCCTATCAGCCAAAGTCTTCTCGTGTCCTCTCTTAGCTCTCCTCAATTCACTCTTTAGCTCCCTCCTGGCTAATCTATAACTATCCATTGCACTAACCGAGTCTTCAAGCCTCATCCTGACATAAGCCTCCTTTTTCCTTTTAACCAGCAAATCAACTTTTTCGTACACCAAGGTTCTCTTACTCGACCATTTCCTCCTTGCCTGACAGGGACATACTTATCAAGGACCCGCAGCAGCTGCTCCTTGAATAAGCTCCACATTCCGGATGTTCCCAGTCCCTGTAGCTTCCTAGTCCAATCTATGCACCCTAATTCTCTCCTGATGGCCTCATAATTACCCTTCCCCCAGCTATAACTACTGCCCCCAGCTTCATGCCTATCCCTATCCATCACTAAGGTGAACGTAAACGAATTGTGGTCACTATCACCAAAATGTTCACTAACTTCCAAGCCTAACACCTGGTCTGGCTCATTGCCCAGCACCAAATCCAATGTAGCATCACCTCTAGTTGGCCTATCTACATACTGAGTCAAAAAATCTTCCTGCACACTCTGTACGAAAACTGACACCTCTGATGAGCTAGAGCTATAGCTATTCCAATCAATATTAGTAAATATTGTTAGCAGGAGTTAGTGTTAGTGTTAGCAGGAATTTCCACCAGTCATTGCAGAGACAAGGTCCAATCTTCACACTGAAGATCCCCTTCATCGTGTTGTGCTGAATGAGATACATTCAAAACAGATCGAGCAGCTTAAAACTTTGAAGCTTATTTATTGGTGTCATAAGTAGACTTGCATCAACACTGCAATGAAGTTACAGTGAAAATCCTCTATTCGCCACACTCTGGCACCCAGTTAAAAGAGGCCACAATCCAGTACCTGTTCGGGTACACTGAGGGAGAATTTACCAAAGCCAGTCCACCTAACCAGCATGTCTTTCGGACTGTGGGAGGAAACCCATGCAGATATGGGGAGAATGTGCAAACTCCACACGGACAGTGACCCAACCGGGTCCTTGAAGCTGTAAGGCAGCCGTGCTAACCACTGTGGCACCACACTGTCCCGTCCATGAGGTGTGAGCTATCGGCAGCAGCAGCATTGTATTCAATAATAATCTGTAACCTCGGACCGGTCAATCCCCTACTTTACCATTATTAAGAAGCCAAGGAGTCTGGTACAATGAAGAGTGCAGGAGAGCAGGTTAGGGGCAACACCAAGTATTCCAAAAATTTGGGAGTTTACCCATCATTGACAACATCAATGGAATATTGTGTTTTAAACATTTTTTTTCCCTTATTGGATTTCTCATAGAAAACGACTTCTCCCACCATAACAACAGAGACAAATCTCTGAAATTCTGAAGGTTTTGCAAGTAATGAGTTTGAGGAATAACAGTTACTTTACCCACCTTCTGTGCACTGGGTTGAGACATGAAGATAACTAAATGGCAAATTGTGCATTTGTCAACAATATGGAGTGAGCAAAGCTTCATACGGTCACTGAGTGAGGATTGTGTGTAGGGTGTTCCTCTCTGGGAGTTGGCTAGCTCCATCAGTAGATAAAGCAATTCTTAATTGGATAGTTTCTGTTTCAAAACCTGTGCTGAATAACAGAAAAAAAAAGAATCAAAATACTTTGTATTGATATTTAATAACTTATCAAAAGATTAGGACCAGAGTCTCCCAAAAAAATTCTTAGTTCCCACCACGCAGGAAAATGGGAGCAAATCCCACTGGTTTTTCAGCGTGATTTCTGGAGTGAATCTCCGGCACTTTGTGCTTTGCAGATCCTCAGTAGGATTCACTCCGGAAAACCGGGACAGGCCTATTCCCACCTGAGAGACCAGCAGCATAGTGGTGAGCAAGGCACTGATCGATCAGAGCCAAGATCACTGGGCAGCTTCGTAACCTCCCCATTGCTGGCCTTCCGACCACCCACCTCCTCCAACCCCAGCCCCCGAACATAGACCTCCAGGACCTGCTAGGCCTATTCCAATATCCCCTCCCTCAGCCTGGCCAGCCCCAATCTCCCCATCCCACACAGCACAGAACCCCCCCAATCCCACTGATCAACCCTGATGATCCCCCTTACCCACCATCCCCCCACCCCCAGCCGCTAGCCCTAAACCCTTCCCCCTCCCCTCATTTCGGATCACCCTCTTCCCTCCTTCTCCCAATGCTACAAGTGCAGAGTGACAACAGGTCCTCCCCTGTCCCCTCACCCCCCCCACCCCCAATTATTTTCTGACCTCAGTACTTAGTTTTCAGTCCACTGCCCTCTGACTCCTTCCAATAGACACGATGTGGAGATACCGGCGTTGGACTGGGGTAAACACAGTAAGAAGTCTGACAACACCAGGTTTAAGTCCAACAGGTTTATAAAGAACAAAGAACAACACAACACGGGAAACAGGCCCTTCGGCCCAAAGAGCCCGCGCTGCCATTTTAACAGCGTGAGTTCCCACTTCCACCCACGACTCTTGTCTATGTTTATGGAAATCCACAGACTGGGGAGACAATTTAGGGACAATTTGTTTCACCAATCAGTTTTACTCTGTATCCAACTCTGTGCTGCACCTATCCTGGGAATGTTTGATGGGGATAGATCAAATAAATTGGTTGGACTTTAACCTGGTGTTGTGAGACTTTTTATTGTCCATCCAATGGTGCCACTCTAACTTTCTGTTTTCGATAAGGAACCAATTCCCTAGTCCAGTCAGGACATCCTGGCTGGGATTCTCCGACCTTCCCCAGGGCTGGGATTCTCTGATCTCCCCCATGGCTGGAATTTTCCAACCTCGTTCATGGCTGGGATTCTACAACCTCACCCGTGGCTGGGATTCTCCGACCTCCCCTGGGGCTGGAATTCTCCCACCCAGCCCCCCCAACGCCTCTCCCACTGCGGCAGGGATTCTCCAACCTCCCCTGGGGCTGGAATTTTCCACCCAGCACCCCTCCCCCCACCCCCCACTGCGGCAGGGATTCTCCAACCTCCCTGCCCACCATACCACCACCCCCGCCCCGCCCCCAGCCGATTCCACATGGCTGGGATTCTCCAGCCTCGCCCCACAGCTGGGATTCTCAATTTCCCCCAGGGCTGTGATTTTCCAACCTCGTTTGTGGCTGGGATTCTCCGACCTCACCCACGGCCAGGATTCTCTGATCTCGCTCAAGGCTGGGATTCTCCAGTCTGGCTGCAGTGAGTGGAGATTTAGCTGAATGCCAAATTCTGTGTCCTTGCTGGCAGCAGCGGTGGGATGTGTGAGACCAGACAATTCCAGACCCTGATTCCCCAATTGTTGTAGCAGCAAAAAAACTCAGCCATTAAACAAAGATCAGGAGGAGGAAACTCCACAGATATCCCCATCCTCAACGATGGAGGAGCCCAGAGCAAAAGATAAGGCTGAAATATTCACAGCAATCTTCAGGTAGAAGTGCGAGTGGATGATCCATCTCAGCCCCCTCTACAGATCCCCTACATCACGGATGCCAGTCCCGAGGCAACTTGTGATAACTAGGAAATGTCTGAAGACACTGGACAAAAATCCTGACAATATTCTGGAAATATTTGATTTATTAATGTCACATGTATTAGCATACAGTGAAAAGTATTGTTTCTTGCGTGCTATACAGACAAAGCATACTGTTCATAGGGAAGGAAAGGAGAGAATGCAAAATGTCATATTACAGCCATAGCTTGGGCGTAGAGAAGGATCAACTTAATGCAAAGTAAGTCCATTTACAAGTCTGACAGCAGCAGGGAAGAAGCTGTTCTTGAGTTGGTTAGTATGTGACAAAAGTATAGACTTTTGTACTTTTTTCCCCAATAGAAGAAGATAGAAGAGAGAATGTGCGGGGTGCGTGGGGTCCTTAATTATGCCGGCTGCTTTGCCGAGGCAGTGGAAGTGTAGACAGAGTCAATGGATGGGAGACTGGTTTGAGTGATGGACTGGGCTACATTCACAAACCTTTCTGATTTCTTGCGTTCCTGGTTAGAGCAGGAGCCATACCAAGTACCAGATAGTACTGAACTTGCCGTGTCCCGAGACAAGCTGTTCCAATACAGCTACAGAGAGTTCTCATTAAAGTTGTGTGTGCAGCCCTGAAAATCACAAGTTCCCAGAGGGATCAAAGTTAATGCTAGAATTTGTGTTTTTTTCAGGAAAGAAATCTATGAAGGATCCTATGTACAAGTTAACATACTTTATCATACATGTGCACATTCCAAAATAAAACATATAATTCAATACAAAAGAACATACACCATGCTCTAATTTTAAAAATTACACTCACCTCGGTAATTTTAAGATTAACCAGGCTCCATTGGGTAGAAGGTGTTGGTCGGATCTGCATATTCTCCCTCTGTCTGTTGTGGCTTTCCTCCGGTTGCTCCCGTTTCCTCCCACAGTCCAACAATGTTCTGGTTAGGTGGATTGACCCTGCGAAATTTCCCTTTAGTATTGAGGGAGTTGCTCAGGTAAATGCATGGGGTTATGGGGATAGGACCTGGATGCAGTTGTGTTTGGTGTAGACTCAATGGGCCAAATGATCTCCTCCTGCACTTGTAGGGATTCTGAGATTCTAGAAGTGGAATGTATGTTTGTCCATCTTTAGGACCACGATGTGGAGTTACCAGCGTTGGGCTGGGGTAGACACAGCAAGTAATTTCACAACACCCGGTTGAAGTTCAACAGGTTCATTTTGTAGCACGAGCTTTCGGAGCACTGCTCCTTCATCAGGCGAGTCTTTCGGACAAAGGCAGACACTGATTTTGTTCCTCAGACACACAGACTGGGAAACTTGACCCCCCCAGCACTTTGTCACACGTTGTCCTCTTTAAAAGATTCCAACAAAGTTTGTATTCAAAATCATGAGGGGTCTGGACAGAGTAGATGGGGAGAAACTGTTGCCACTGGTAAAAGGATCAGGAATGGGAGGGCACAGGTTTAAAGAGATTTGCAAAACAAGCAAACTTTTTCACATGGCCAGTGGTTGGGGTGTGAAAGACTGCCTGGAAGTGAGTTGGAGGCAGGCTCAGTCAAGACCGACACAGATAATAATTTGAATAGAAACAATGTGCAGGGGAGGAGACAGGGGAATGGCACTAATTTATGATGCTGATTTAGAGAGCTGGTGCAGACACAATGGGCCGAATGGCCTCCTCCTGCAATGTAACAATTGTCTGGTTTTATATTTTAAAAATTAAGAATGTGACATATCTTTAATGGATATGATACCCTTCCACCATACAAGTTAAAAAAAGGCATTTGATTACATTTTTAACATTGTTTGTATGGTAAAGCTGCGGCATCTTCTCACTCCCCTCCTGGAGGGGTCACTGCAGTGCGGCTCCGAGCCGCTGGGTGTCGCTGCAGTGCGACTCCGGGCCGCTAAGTGTCGCTGCAGTGCGGCTCCGGGCCGCTGGGTGCCGCTGCAGTGCGACTCCGGGCCGCTGGGTGCCGCTGCAGCGCGGGTCCGGGCCGGTGGGTGTCGCTGCAGTGCGGCTCCGGGCCGGTGGGTGTCGCTGCAGTGCGACTCCGGACCGCTGGGTGTCGCTGCAGTGCGACTCCGGACCGCTGGGTGTTGCTGCAGTGCGGCTCCGAGCCGCTGGGTGTCACTGCAGCGCGGCTCCGGGCCGGTGGGTGTCGCTGCAGTGCGGCTCCGGGCCGCTAAGTGTCGCTGCAGTGCGGCTCCGGGCCGCTAAGTGTCGCTGCAGTGCGGCTCCGGGCCGCTAAGTGTCGCTGCAGTGCGGCTCCGGGCCGCTAAGTGTCGCTGCAGTGCGGCTCCGGGCCGCTAAGTGTCGCTGCAGTGCGGCTCCGGGCCGCTGTGGCTCCTCATGCCGCCCGGGCTGTGTTGTTGTTAAGATGGCGGAGCCTGGTGAACCTTCTCCTGGTGTCGGTGAGGCTCCCGGAGCCGCCGCCCCGGTTTGCACTTTCCTCTTTAAAAAATCCAGCAGGAAGTTTAAGGGACGGAAGCGGACGGCGAGCGGTAGCGACAAAGGTATCGGCGCAGGGCGCGAGACCCGCCGCTAGGTGTTAAAATGGGGCGCAGTTCCCGCCGCCATAACAAGAGGGTTTGCATTGATAGAGCGCCTCTTCCCCTCTATGGGGGCTAGGAGCGGAAACCCGGCAGCCAGACTGTACACAGCAAGATCCCACAAACAGACTGATGGCCCAATAACCTGTTCCAGTCAGGGAGAAACGTTGTTTATTTAGATTTGATTTATTATTGTCACATGTATTAACATACAGTGAAAAGTATTGTTTCTTGCATGCGATACAGATAAAACATACCGTTCATTGAGAAAGAAACGAGAGAGTGCAGATTAATGCGAGGTAAGTCCATTCAAAAGTCCGACAGCAACAGGGAAGAAGCTGTTCTTGAGTTGGTTGGTACGTGACCTCAGACTTTTGTACCTTTTTCCCAAAGGAAGAAGGTGGAAGAAAGAACGTCCGGGGTGCGTGGGGTCCTTAATTATGCTGTTGTTTTGCAGAGTCAGTGGATGGGGGTTGGTTTACATGATGCACTGGACTTCAGTCACGACCTTTTGTAGTTTCTTGCAGTCTTGAGCAGAGCAGGAGCCGTACCAAACTGTGATATAACCAGAAAAATTGCTTTTTGTGGTGCATCTGTAAAAGTTGGTGAGAGTCATAGCTGATGTGCTAAATTTCCTTTGTCTCCTGAGAAAGTAGAGGCTTTGCTGGGCTTTTTTTTTAACTATAGCGTTCAGGACATTTGCAGTGAAAACCCCCTATCACCACATTCTAGTGCCTGTTTGGGTACACTGAGGGAGAATTTAACATGACCAATTCACCTAACCAGCATGGCTTTCGAATGTGGAAGGAGACCGAAGTACTAGAGGGAACCCACGCAGGCCTGGAGAGAACATGCAGACTCCACCCAGGTAGAGACCCAAGCCAGGAATCAAACCCAGGTCTTGATTCTGTGAAACATCAGTGCTCAGCACTGTGCTATCCCTTTGCAAACTCTCTGTATCGTTACTAAATTTGTTTTCCTGCTATTCCTTGTATCATTGGCAAATTTGAGTACAAAGTATTTGGTCCCTTCATCCAAGTCATCCATATAAAATAAATAGTTAAGGCTCCAGCTCTGATCCCTGTGACACCCCACTAGTTAGCAGCCTGCAAATAACCAATTTATCTCCACTGTTTCCTGTTAGTTAGCCAATCTCCTAACGATGCCAATATATCATCCCCAAAAACCATGAACTCTTGGGCAATAGTTTTGAATCCGGACATCGAAACTTGGAATGTTGGCTCTATTCTCTCTTCGCAGATGCTGTCAGACCTGCTGAGATTTTGCAGCAGTTTTTGTTTCCCTGTCACAAGGCGTGATACCTCTGCCTGATTATATTATGATTTTCTAATGTCCTGCTATTACCTCCTTAATAATGGATTCTAAGTTTTCCAGTGACATGTTAGACTAACTAGGTTTTGTTTTTCCTGTTTTCTATCTCTCTCTCGAATAAAGGTGTTACATTTGTGGTTTTACAATCCACTTGGACCTTTCCAGAATCCATAGAATTTGGAAGATTGCAAACCTATTTTAACATCTTTGCCACCATTTTTAAGACCCTAAAGTGCAGGTTGTGACATCCAGGAGACATATTGGCCTTCTAGTTCATTTTCTCTAGTGACCATGATTGTTTTTTAAGTTCCTCCTTCCCTTTTGTCATTTGATCTTTCTTTTATTCGTGGGATGATTTTTGTGTCTTCCACGAAGAAAAATACAGAATATTTTTTCCAAATCTCTGCCATTTGTCAAGCATTTGTCAAGGCTAGGAGACTGGGAACACATGAAGCAAGGATGGAATACAAGGAAATTAGAAAGAACCTTCAGTAAGAAGGGCTAAAAGGGATCACGAAAAAGCATTGACCAGCAAGGTTAAGCAAAATCCCAAAGCTTTTTATACATATATAAAGAGCAAGAGGGTAGCCAGGGAGAGGGTTGGCCCACTCAAGGGCAAAGGATGGAATCTATGCGTGGAGCTGGAGGATAGGAGCGAGGTATTAAATAAGTAATTTACATCAGTATTCACCAAAGAGAAGGATTTGGTGGAAGATGAGCCTGGGAAATGATGTGTAGATAATTTGATAGAACATAGAACACTACAGCACAGACTGGCCCTTCGGCCCACAAGTTGTGCCGATCATATCTATACTTACCAGGCCATAGAACTATCTGTAACTCCCAATCCCATTAAATCCCATGTACTCATCCAGAAGTCTCTTAAAAGACCCCAGCGAATTCGCCTCTACCACCACTGATGGCAACCGATTCCATTCACTCACCATCTTCTGAGTGAAAAACGTACCTCTAACATCTCCTCTGTACTTGCCCCCCAGCACCTTAAACCTGTAATTGTTTTTATCCTACAGGTACTTTGGTCTGCCTTGTTGTCTAACAAGGGGCATACACGCGATGGGTCGTGAGAGGGCTGCTCTTGAATTTTTTTTTCTGCTTCACATCGTTAATGTACGCTTGACCTGGACCATTTGATGGGCAGCACAACAGCTCAGTGACAATCGCTGTGCTGTGCAGATACATGGATTTGGGCCTATGTCTGTGGGAGTTTGTGCATTCTTCCCGTGCTTGCGTGGATTTTCTCCGGGTGCTCCGATTTCCTCCCACGTCCCAAAGACGTGCTCTTAGGCTGATTAGTAGAACAAATTCTCCCTAAATTGTCTCAAATTTGGTTCTAATGCATAGATTTATAAACATAAACAGGGATCACGGGCAGAAGTGGGAACATGGAGGTGGCGGCACGGGCTCGTTGGGCCAAAGGGCCTGTTTCCCGTGCTGTTTTATTCTTTGTTCTTTATAATTTGCGTCATGTTGCGATCAGAAAGGAGAAGGTAGTGAGATTCTTAAGAAACATTAAAGTAAACAGGTTCCCAGGGCCTGATGGGATATAGCCCAGAATACTGAGAGAGGCAAGGCAGGAAATTTCTGGGCCCTTGAGAGAAATCTTCATTGGCTACAGGGGAGTCCCAGTGGATTGGAGAATAGCCAATGTTGTCCCTTTGTTTAAGAAGGGGTAGCAAAAGTAATCCAGGTAATTACAGGTTGGTGAGTCTTACATCATTGGGAAATTATTGGAGAGGATTCTTTGAGACAGACTTTATTCCCATTTGGAAATAAGTGCGCATTTTAGCGAGAGGCACCATCGATTTGTGAATGGGAGACCGTGTCTCACTAACTTGATTGAGTTTTTTGAGGAGGTGATGAAGATGATTGAGGGTAGTCCGTGGATGTTGTCTGTGTGGATGTTGGTAAAGTCTTTGACAAGGTCCCTGATGGCAGACTGGTGCAGAAGGTGAAGTCGCATGGAAACAGAGATGAGCTGGCAAGCTCGATACAAACTGGCTCGGTCATAGAAGACAGAGAGTAGCAATAGAAGGGTGCGTTTCTGAATGGAGGGTTGTGACAAGTGGCATTCTTCAGGGATCAATGCTGGCACCTTTACTGTTTGTAAAATGATTTGCAGGAAAATGTAACTGGTTTGATTATTAAGTTTGCAGATGACACAAAGATTGGTAGATTTAAGGATAGTGAGGACCATCAGAAGACATAGGTTGGATTCTTGGACGGAGAAATGACAGATGGAGTTTAATCCAGACGAATTAGAGTAATGCATTTTGGAAGATCTAATTAAGATAGGAAATATACAGTAAATTGGTAGAATTCCTGAGAGCATTGAGAGGCAGAGGGATCTGGATGTACAGGTGCACAGGTCACTGAAAGTGGAATACAGGTAGGGAAGATAATCAAGAAGGCATACGGCATGCCTTCATCAGCCAAGGATTGAGTTTAAAAATTGGTAAATCATGTTGCAGCTTTATAAAACCTTAATTAGGCTGCACTTGGAATATAGTGGTCAATTCTGGTCACCACACTACCAGAAGGATGTGGAGGTTTTGGAGAGGGTACAGAAAAGATTTAGCAGGATGTTGACTGGTATGGAGGGCATTCGCTCTGAGGAGGGATTGGAGAAACTTAGTTTGTTCTCACTGGAACGACAGAGGTTGAGGGGGCAACCTGATAGAAATGTACAAGATTATGAGAAGCATGGACAGAGTGGATAGTTGGAAACTTTTCCCCAGGGTGGAAGAGTCAATTACTAGGGGGCATAAGTTTAAGGTGCAAGGGGCAAAGTTTAAAGGGAGATGTACAAGACAGGCTCTCTACATAGAGGATAGTGGGTGCTTGGAACTCGCTGCTGGGGAAGATAGTGGAAGCAAATATAATAGTGAGTTTTAAGGGGCATCTTGACATATGTGAATAAGATGGGAATGGAGGAATACAATCCCCGGAAGGGTTTGATTTTAGTTACGTTGGGCAATGTGGTTGGTGCAGTCTTGGAAGGCCCAAAGATCTGTCCCTGTGCTTTGATGTTCGTTGTTCATTTCCATAATTCCTATTATTTATTCCCCAGTATTACTTTAGTTACATTTTTTATAGAATCATAGAACCCTAGGATCCCTACAGTACAAGAGGAGGCTATTTGGCCCATCGAGTCTGTACAACCACAATCCCTCCCAGGCCCCATTCCCTGACATTTGGGTTAATTTAGCATGGCCAATCAATGTAACCCGTAGATCTTTGGACTGTGGGAGGAAACCCATGCAGACATGGGGGGAATGTGCAAACTCCACACAGACAGTGGCCCAAGGCTAGAATTGAATCCGGATCTCTAGCACTGTGAGGCAACAGTGTTAACTACCGTGCCACCTTCACCTTGTAGAAGATTTTATTTTCTGTTTTTATAGTTCGTGTCAGTTTCCTCTCATACTCCACTGTCTCCTTTTTGTCATCCTTTGCTGCTTTCTAAAGTTTTCCCAATCTTCAGGCCTGCTGCTAATCTTTGAATTACTGTGACTTTTCTTTCAATTTGATACCATCCTCAACTTCCTTAATTAGCCACAGGCGGTGCATTCTCTTGTTCAATGGGATATTAAGAAATATCTTTTCAAGTCTCGAATTGCTTCTCTATTGTTTTCCCCTTTAACCTGTTTACCGAACTCACTTCAACCAACATTGTCTTCACACCCTGGTATTTACCTTTATTTAAATTTAAAACACTGATTTCAGACCCAAATTTCTCCCCTCGAACTGAATGTGTAATTCCTGCATGTTGTGATCACTCTTGCCTAGATAACTGGTCTTTAATTATTTTTGTCTCATTACACGTATCAGGTCTTAAGCAACTTGTTGTCCCAGAATACACTGTCCGAAAAACCTGTTCCACACAAATTCTATGAACTCATCCTGCAGGCTACCTTTACCTCAATTTGATTCATCCATTCTATATGAAGATTAAAATTTCCAATGATTATTGCAACATTTTTCTAATGAGCTGCCAGTAATTCTTGTTTTATAGTCTTTCCCACATTGTAGCTACTTTAAGGTAGCCTATAACCAACCCTCACAGTGACTTCTTTCTTTAGTTATCTCCACTAAACAAAGATCATTTCTCCCGACTGTACAGATCTCATCCTTTATCAGTAGTTACTCCACCTCCTTTCCTTTTAACTGTCCTTCCAAAATGTCAAATAACATTCGTGCACTCTTACCTTCCCAGCCATACTCATGTCATCACTGTCTCTGTAATGGCTTTCGTAGCACACTCTGTTATTTCTATTTGTGCTAGCAATTTGTCCGCCTTGCTTTAAAGAGCCTTTAATTCTGTCCTTTTACCAGCTTCTCGGACCATGTTGACAGGTGCACTCATCTTCCTGTGTAATGTCCGTTCTCGTCACACGATTTTCTTGTCCAATCTCTTTAACTTGCCAAATCTTCTTGCAATTGAATTCCCCCCAGTCCCTTCCTTTGGCCCCAACCCCCCTCAGCCCCACCTCCACTGGGCACTCCAGCACTCCTCCTCCATGGGCCATCCCCCCCCCGCCATGGACACTCCCCCTCTCCCCACTGTGTGGGCTCCCATCTCCTCCTCCCCCCACCCCCACCCCTCTGTGGGTCCCCCTCCTCACCCCCCCCCTCCCCCCTCCCCCCTGGTTATATGATTTGCCAGGACACTGATACCAGTGTTGTTCTGTGGTTCAGATGAAGGGCACTCTAATGGCACTGCTCCCTCTCTCCCCAGTACTGTTCAAAACAAACTGGACATTTCTAAGTTTGTGATCAATTGGTCACAATCGATTTGTGTCCAGTAAGTGTATAATGAGAGATGGAGACAAGGTAGATGACTGGGATCAAAGTTCAGATAAACAAAGATCTGATTGAATAGTAAAACACGCTCAAATCCCTTCGAAACATGAAAAATAGAAGCAGGAGGCGTACAAGGACCCTTCCAGCCTGCTCCACGTTCATTATGATCATCCAACTCAACAACCTGATTCTGCGCCCCCCCCCCCCCTCAATATCCTTTGATCCCCTTTGCCTCAAGAGCTATATGTAATTCCTTCCTGAAAACATTCAATAACTTGGCCTCAAATGCTTTCTGTGGTAGTGAATTCCACAGGCTGACCACTGTCTGGGTGAAAAAATTTCTTCTCATCTTGGTCCTAAATGGTTTGCCCCATATCCTTAAACTGTGACTCCTGGGTCTGGACTTGCTCAGTAAGAGGTCTGACAACACCAATTTTAAATCCAACCGATTTATTTGATAGTCAACTTGCAAGCTTTCGGCCTTTGTAGCCTTCATCAGGCGAATGAGGTGTCATTCTTGCAAGTTTACTATCAAATAAATCAGTTGGATTTAAAATTGGCGTTGTCAGACCTCTTACTGAGTTTACCCCAGTCCAACGCTGGCATCTCTACATCTGGACTCACTGCCATTGGGAATCCAGCATCTACCCTGCCTGGTCCTGTTGGAATATTATAGTTCAGTGTTCTTAAATTACAACAGTCAGCACACTTAAAAATCATTTAGGAGCATGAGGATGCAAAAAGTGGTTTATAAATGTAAATTGTCTTTATATCTCTAAAACTGCTGGGTATGATCGTGTACTTTTCCCTCTGGGCTGAAACCTCCTGAGAAATATGTCAGGATAGACAATAGTCGTATCACTTTGTAATGGTTCCCACTGTGAGGTGTTCTCATACTAACCTGTTACTATAATAAAGGGACTGGGGGCGGTTCTCACTGAGGGTATCTCTATACTTACTGCGTTTTCCCTTCTGCTGCACAGACAGCAGTGGAGACGATGATGGGAATACTGCAGTGCGGAGACAAAAGAAAA
This sequence comes from Sphyrna mokarran, assembly GCA_024679065.1. NCBI lineage: Eukaryota > Metazoa > Chordata > Chondrichthyes > Carcharhiniformes > Carcharhinidae > Sphyrna > Sphyrna mokarran. The sequence goes on from JAGIQG010000027.1 coordinate 37,820,406, forward strand.
CAACCGTGTCGAACCCCATGATACAGAAGGTGGGTGAGGCAGTACATGGTCATCTTGTGGTTTAAAATTGTGGAATCTTGCAGTTGTACAGCACTACGGGAGGGCATGTGCCACATGGTGCCAGCTCTGTGGAAAAATAATTCTGTTTGCCTCCCTGCCTTGCTGTTCCCCATTGCCATCTCAATGTTTCCATCGCAAGTGTACCAGTACAGACAGACCGGATAGAATTTTCCCATCCCGCCTGCCACAGGAATTGCACTGTTGATCTCGGTTGGGATTTTCAGGCTTTGGGGCGAGCACAGAAAATCCCATCCTATGTGTCTGTTCCAGCTCTTTCTAAAAGCAACCCAGTTAGACTTTCCCCATATCCCGATAACAACTTCTCCTCAAATATTTATCCAATTCCTTTTTGAAAGTTAGTTTGGAATTTTTATACACCAGCATTTCCAGATCAAAGCTTTACAAATCCAAACCACTCATTGCCTGAAAAAGATTTCCTCCTCCAACTCTGGATCTTGTTAAAATCACCTTCGGTCTGTGCTCCTTGGTTACTGGCCCTTCAGCCACTAGAAACAGTTTAACTTTATTTACTTCAATCCTTCATGTTTTTAATGCATCCAACACGCATCCAATTTGAAAATTCTGATTGAATCTGCTTCCTTTCAGACTGCGTGTTCTGGGTCACTGCAACTTGCAATAAAGTTACCTCATCTCTCTCTCTCTCTCTCAATTCTTTTACCAGTTACTTTAAACCTGCATCACACTGATTATCAATCTTCCTAACACTCAGCGATAGTTTCATGATCATCAGTTTTCAATTCTAAAATTTTTATTAGTTCAGTTTGAATGCTGTGGTGGGTTTTGAACTCATGTCCTTCGAACATTACCTGGGCTGCTGGGTTATCACCACCTTCCTTGAATTACTCCATCCGAAGCCCTCGTTGTTTTGAGCGCATCATCTACATTTTTCTTTACCCTTTGCTGCTTCGAGGAGAATAGCATAATTATAGCCCTCACCCCCAGTACCATTGAATACCCTGCTGCGTCCTTTCCAAGACCTTGACATTCTCCAGCTGGGGCTGAGCCAGTTTGCACAATGTCCTTGCTTTTGAACTTTATTTCTCTGTTTATAAAGTCAAGGATTCGTATGTTTTTTGAGCAAATTCCTCAACTTGTCTTGTGGCATACAAAGATTTGTGTACCCAGAGGTCTCTTAGATCCCCTTTAAAACTGTTTTCTATACTTGTTGGAAACTGTTACTAGCAGCTTGTCTCCTGTCCAGCAACATGTCCAGGTGCTGAAGTCCAGGGGAACTTTTAACAGTTCATGGGTCTGTGCTGATTGCAGCAAGGTTATGATTCCCTCCCCTGTGGTTGAATAGTCTGTTGGCACTCACCGTTCAGCCTTTAACACAAGGAGCAGCTGCTGGAGCTCTAGAAGGTTGGGGCCCTGCAGCGCTGCCTGAGGAGGGGAATGGTCACTGTGATATTAGTGAACAGCCTGTCCTGTGTGGTTTTCAGACATAAGCTGGTACTTCTGATTGTTTATCTGATTGTTTCCAGACTGCCAAACCAGCAGGAGCCAGAGAGCAGTACAGTGACAGTGACAGCGACGAAGCTGAAAAAATCACCGTGTCCTACAAATCCACACGGTCAGCGGTAAGGAGCACATCAAACACAAAATGTCAACACCTATCATGTCTAAAACTATGCCTTAGAATCCCTATCATTCAAGAAAAGGCCATTTGGCCCATAGAGTCTGCACTGACTCTTCAAAGGAACATCTCACCCAGACCTTTCCCTCCCCCTGTCCCCCACTCATTTACCATGGCTAATCCCCTAACCTATGCATCTTTAGACACTAAGCATCAATTTAGTATAGCCAATCCACCTATCCTCCATATCTTCAACTGTGGGAGGAAACCCACACAAACACAACAAGAACGTGCAAGCTCCAAGTCACCTGTGGGCAGAATTGAACCCAGTCCCTGGCGTTGTGAGGCCACCCATCAATCACACACTGTGCCCCAATGGGCAACAAAAGTCCAGTCTTTGTCTCTGAGGTTGGAGGGAGTTTCAGTCCATGGAAACACAGGACTGGGGCTATCCAGTCTCTGTTCCCCACAGTGAGCCGGAGAAGTCTTTGTCCTGCAGGATTGGGGTACGTTTTCCTAGTCTCTGGAAGGGAATGGGCTCTCTGCATCTGTGACTCAATAAGGGATGTCTTTGTTTTTCTGAAATGCTAAAGTCTGTCCCTCCCCTGTCGAGGTGCACTCTGCCCACCTAGACTGGAGAGGGATTTCCCCATGTTTCCAAAGTTATCGATTGCTGTAGAAACCCGTCTGCTTCACTAATGTCCTTTAGGGAAGGAAATCTGTCCTCCTTACCTGGCCTGGCCTACCTGTGACTCCACACCTATAACAATGACTCTGAACTGCTCTCTGAAATGACCTAGCAAGCCATTCAATTCAAGGGGATTTGGAATTGTCCTTTCCAGTCACACACACATCCCACGGTACAGTAAAGAAAAAAATATTTAGTCTAACACAGTGTCTCTGAACTGAGAATGAGAAAATTGACGGGATTTCTCCCTCTGCTTGTTATCTGGAGGAGAATCATGCAGTGATTGTTACTCTGTGGCTGTTTGGTGGAGATTGGGTTCAGCTGGATAGTCTAAACAAAGAAAAGTACAGGACAGGACAGAACAGGCCCTTTGGCCCTCCAAATCTGTGCCAATCATGATGCCCGAACTAAATTAAACAAATTTCACTTTAAGAAGATATTTTGCTGACACTTAATGTCCATTTCACATTCCATTCCTCAATGCACGTACCTCCCCATGCTTGAAATATCAGGAATGACAGTAAGCATCACAATAACAACAAGACACTTCTTTCAGGAGTGAGATGAGCTACAGATAGTGGGATAGTAATGGGAATGGGTTGGAGGAATGGGAGTCTAAAAGACAAATGCATGATGTATTTAATTGTGAAATGGCTATGCTGGTTTGCAGCTAATATCCATCTGTGCTTCACAGAAACCTGTCGGTCCAGAGGACATGGGAGCAACAGCTGTGTATCAACTGGATACTGAGAAAGATAAAGACATGCAAGCAATCTTCGAAAGGAGTCAGAAGATCCAAGAAGTGAGAAGGCAGCAGGAGCGAGTCACTGGTGTACACAGTGGGACAGGGAGGGATGGAGGCACTGGTGTACACAGTGGGACAGGGAGGGATGGAGGCACTGGTGTACACAGTGGGACAGGGAGGGATGGAGGCACTGGTGTACACAGTGGGACAGGGAGGGATGGAGGCACTGGTGTACACAGTGGGGCAGGAGGGATGGAGGCACTGGTGTACACAGTGGGGCAGGGGGATGGAGGCACTGGTGTACACAGTGGGACAGGGAGGGATGGAGGCACTGGGTGTACACAGTGGGGCAGGGAGGGATGGAGGCACTGGTGTACACAGGGGGGCAGGAGGGATGGAGGCACTGGTGTACACAGTGGGGCAGGAGGGATGGAGGCACTGGTGTACACAGTGGGGCAGGAGGGATGGTGACGCTGGTGTACACAGTGGGGCAGAGGGAGATGGTGACGCTGGTGTACACAGTGGGGCAGAGGGAGATGGTGACGCTGGTGTACACAGTGGGGCAGGAAGGATAGCGACGTGGTGTGCGCGCTAGGACAGGGGGAGATGCAACATTGGTGTACACACTGGGACAGGAGGGTTGGAGACCCTGGCGTACACACTGGGGCAGGGGGAGGTGAAGGCGCTGGTGTACACTGTGGGAGATGGTGACACTGTTGTACACACTGGGACAGAGGGAGATAGTGACACTGATGTACATCCTGGGACAGGGAAATGGAGACACTGGTGTACGCACTGGGTCAGGGAGAGCTTTGCGAGAATTAGTCAGCCACACAAACAAGGGGAAGGGAAAGAGTAACTAAGAAGTAATGGTTAGTTTGCAGTGGGACATAGAGGTGCACACTACCAGAAAGGAGAGAGACAACAAGAGCAGAGGGGGAACAGTCAGACACTGACATAGACGGAGATCATGAAGAAACTGAATATAGAAGCCCAGAAACTTCTATGATAAAACATGATAAATAACGAGCACTCCCAACATTGAAATGATTAGTCGACAGTTTGTACAGGATTTGTTAACTGTTACCAGATTATACTGTTACCAGATTATACTGTCACCATGGCAGGCTGCACAATGCGAGGAAGTACACTTAAATATCCTCTGTGTATCTAACAGGAGCTGAAAGGGAAAGAAGATGAGAAAATCTACCGAGGTATCAACAACTACATCAAGTACGTCAAACCCAAAGACACATCAATGGCAAATGCAGCTTCAGGAATGGTGAGGTGAGTGAAACATTTAGCAGTTTTGGTTTTAGAAGTTGCAGCACAGACACATTCACGCCAACAGCTCCAGTGTGTTCACACTCCCTATTCCTCCTCTTCATCTAACCCCATCGGTATATCTTCCTATTCTTGCTGCATTTGTATTCATCTCGTTTCCCCTGAAACATATCTGTGTACATTTTTACATTTATTTATTAGTCAGAAGTAGGCTTACATTAACACTGCAATGAAGTTATTGTGAAACTTCCCCAAGTCGCCCCACTCTGGCTCTTGTTCGGCTACACTGAGGGAGAATTTAGCGTGGCCAATGCACCTAATCAGCCTGACTTTCGAATTGTGGGAGGAAACGAGCACCAGGAAGAAACCCATGCAGACATGGGGAGAACATGCAAACTCTACACAGACAGCCACCCAGGAACCCTGGCGCTGTGAGTCAGCATGTTAACCACTGTGCCACCATGTATGTACTGGGTTCCACATGTTCATAGGTTCTGGGGGTAATTTCTACTGCTTTATTTTTACATTTTTCAGTGACAATCTTATATTTGGTGGGAGTCACTATAGTTCTTGCAATCCGATTTATGCTTAGGAGTCTGTTGGTGAAACATTGTGAGCATTGTCTCAATATCTCCCCTCCGCTCACCTCAAGGACCTCAGCTGCAGGGAAACATTCACCCAGTCCCCCCTCAGTGGATCACATTGTGCTCCAAGCTGTCCTCCGTGGATCACATCGCGGATCCCAGCCCCTCCTCAGTGGATCATGTCTCTGATCCGAGTTCCTGGGCAATGGGCTGGAGGATGATGACTTTGTAATGGAATGCTTAAAAACACTGCTGTGATTGGTGGGAGCTTTCTAGAAAGACGTAGACTTAGAGGAGATCTAATAGAGGTGTACAAGATTATGAGGGGTATAGATAGAGTAAACAGAGTTAAGCTTTTTCCTAGGATGGACTCAAATAGCTCAAGGGGTCACGGGCTTAAGGTGAGAGGGGTATGGTATAATTTGGACGCTAGACTCCTGCTGTCCCTCCCCATTGGCTGTCAATGTGTTTTGTGATTTGCTGGCTATCACTATAAGTTTGAAGAGTGTTTATTATTAATCAGGAAAGGACCGATACGAGCTCCCGAACACCTCCGAGCGACTGTACGGTGGGACTACCAGCCCGACATCTGTAAAGATTACAAAGAAACTGGCTTCTGTGGCTTTGGAGGCAAGTTCATCTTTTCAGCGTGGATTTTGTTGTAAGCTCGAGTATTCACAACTTCTGTGTGCATGGGGTTCTGATCTCCAGACTGCGCTATTAGCTGATTATAACCAGGGTGATCTTAGGGTTGCTGATCTACAATATTGTGCACAATTCTGATCGCCACATTCCAGAAGGATGTGGATGCTTTGGAGAACACACAGAAGAGGTTTACGAGGATGGTATTAGCTATGAGGAGAGGCTGGAGAAACTTGGTTTGTTCTCATTGAAACAACAGAAGTTGAGGGGTGACCTGATAGAGGTTTACAAGATTGAGTGGCATGGACAGAGTGGATAGTCAGATGCTTTCTCCTTGGCTAGAAAAATTAAATGCAGGGACGTAGGTTTAAGGTGCACGGGCAAAAAGTTTAAAGGAGATGTGCTCAGCAAGTTATTTTACACACAGGATGGTGAATGTGCTGCCAGGGGAAGTGGTGATAGCAGCATTTAAGAGGCAAGGTGGGAGCTTGACGAATACATGAATAGGATAGGAATGGTACAGACCCTGTAAGTGCATATGGTTTAGTTTAGGCAGATATCATGATCAGCACAGGCTTCGAGGGCTGAAGGGCCTGTGCCTGTGCTGTTCTGTTCTTTGTTCTTTGCTATAGCTGGTCTCAGTGCCAGGGTGAGAGAATCAGCAGAATAACATTGATGTGAAGTCGCAGGCGTTGGACTGAGGTAGTGCAGTACGAACTCTCAATACCAGGTTAAAGTCCAACTGGTTAACTTGGCATCACTACCAGCAGCAACCAAGCCTCCCCCAGTACCACGGTAGAAAACAGTACAACTGCAAGGAACATAGAACATTACAGCGCAGAACAGGCCCTTTGGTCCTCGATGTTGCGCCAACCAATTAAGAAAAAGCAATGACCCTCTAACCTAAACCATTCCCTTTTCATCCATAAGCCTATCCACGGACATCTTAAACGCCCCCAAACTTGACGCATCTACAACTGCAGCAGGCAGAGCATTCCATACCCTTACCACCCTCTGGGTAAAGAACCTACTTCTGACATCCGTCCTATAACTACCACCCATTAATTTAAAGCTATGTCCCCTCATGCTAGCTTTCTCCATCCGAGGAAAAAGGCTATCACTGCCCACCTTATCTAAACCTCTAATCATCTTGTATGTTTCAATAAGAACTCCTCTTAGCTGCCGCCTTTCTAATGAAAACAACCTCAAATCCCTCAGCCTCTCATAAGACCTTCCCTCCATACCAGGCAACATCCTGGTAAACCTCCTCTGCACCCTCTCCAATGCCTCCACATCTTTCTTATAATATGGGGACCAGAACTGTACACAGTACTCCAAGTGCGGCCGCACCAGAGTTTTGTACAGCCGCAACATGATGTTGCGGCTCCGAAATTCAATCCCCCTACCAATAAAAGCTAAGACTCCGTATGCCTTCTTAACAACCTTATCGACTAGATTGCCAACTTTCAGGGATCTATGCACATATACACCAAGATCCCTCTGTTCTTCAACACTATTAAGAGTCCTACCATTAGCCCTATACTCTACACATTTGTTATTCCTGCCAAAGTGAATTACCTCACACTTTTCCGCATTAAACTCCATTTGCCACCTCTCGGCCCAGCTCTGCAACTTGTCCAAGTCTCTCTGCAAACTATAACATCCCTCTTCACTATCTACCACTCCTCCAACTTTGGTGTCATCCACAAATTTACTAATCCATCCTTCAATACCCTCATCCAGATCATTTATAAAAATTACAAACAGCAGTGGTCCCAAAACAGATCCCTGAGGTACACCACTTGTAACCAAACTCCATGATGAATAATTTCCATCAACCACCACCCTCTGTCTTCTATCAGCTAGCCAATTCCTGATCTAATTAGCTAAATCATCCTCAATCTCATACATCTGCATTTTCTGCAGAAGCCTTCCATGCGACATCTTATCGAACGCCTTACTAAAGTCCATATATACCACGTCAACTGCCTTACCCCCATCCACCTTTTTGGTCACTTTTTCAAAAAACTCAATAAGGTTAGCAAGGCACGACCTACCCTTCACAAAACAATGCTGACCATCCCCAATCAATTTATTTCTCTCTAAATAACTATAAATCCTATCCCTAATGGAAGTCCATTGTCAACTTGTCGGATTACACACTTCAACCAGACGAAATCGAAATTCTCAGCCAAGGACTCAATTTCTGCCCCACCAGTCTCGCAGCGGACACAGAGAAAATCATTAAGTGAAGGAGGCTCCAGGGGTCCAAACCCCAAGAAGCCAATAGCAGACCCAATGAGACAGCCAATGAATCAGAACAGCGGACAGGACACAACTGAAGAGGAAAGAGTTGAACTGGACTCCTCCGGAAGGCCGCTGCTCTTGACTCTCACGTGTGCCCAAGCCGTCAGGAGGTGCGTCAATGCCAGATTTGCAAGCCGCACTCAAAAGATAGCCCTGAACGTCACTCAAGCACAACGCAATGCCATCCATGCTCTCAAGATCAACTGTACCATTATCATCAAACCAGCAGACAAAGGAGGGTCCACTATCATACTGAACAGAACAGATTACTGCAAAGAAGTGTAACAACAACTGAACAACAGGGAACACTACAGACAGTTACCCGCAGATCCAACCAAAGTACACTCATCAGCTCAGCAGATTAATCAAGACCTTTGATCAGACCTTCAGAGTACCTTTCGTGCTCTCGTTGTGTGTACTCCCCACAGAGACCACTACTGCCTCCCAAAGATACACAAGGCCAACACACCTAGCTGCGATTCTACAATTCATTCTCTTCATCCTGGATGTCTTCATCTTCGACAACCAGTTCTTCATCCAGGCACATAGAACAGCCATGGGGACCAAATTTGCATATCAATATGCACAGGCTCAAACAAGACCTCTTCACTGCACAGGCCCTTCAACTGATGCTATGCACTAGATACGTCGATGACATTTTCTTCCTTTGGACTCGTGGCAAACAATTATTGAAACAGCTATGTGACGACATCAACAAGATCCATACCACTGTCAGACTCGCCATGGACTGCTTTCCAGAATCGGTTGCATTCTTGGACATGCATATCTCCATCAAGGGCAGGCACCTCAGCAGTTCACTGTACCGCAAGCCCACAGGTAACCTCATGATATTCCAGCTTCTACCCTAAACATGTTAAAGAGGCCATCCCCTACGGATAAGTCCTCCGTATACACAGGATCTGCAACAGATACCTACAGACGCTGAAAGGTGCTCTCGTAAGAACAGGATATGGCGCTCAACTCAGATCAACAGTTCTGATGTGCCACAGCCAAAAACCGCACTGACCTCCTCAGAAGACAAACACGAGACACGATGGACAGAGTACCCTTCGTCGTCCAATACTTCTTCCCTGTGGCGGAGAAACTACAGCATCTCCTCCTGGGGCCTTCAACATATCATTGATGAAGACGAACATCTCGCCAACGCCATCCCCACACGCCCCCACTATTTACCTTCAAACAACTGCACAACCTCAAACACAGTGAGAAGTCTCTAAACACCAGGTTAAAGTCCAACAAGTTTATTTGGTAGCAAAAGCCACTAGCTTTTGGAGCGCTGCTTGAAGGAGCAATGCTCCGAAAGCTAGTGGCTTTTGCTACCAAATAAACCTGTTGGATTTTAACCTGATGTTTAGAGACCTCTTACTGTGCTTACCCCCAATCAAGGCCAGCATCTCCACATCATGGCTAATCTCAAACAGACCATTATATTCAGCAAACTACCCAGTCTTCAGGAGGACAGGGACTACAATACTACACAACCCTGCCACCTCTGCAAGATGTGCTGGATCATTGACACAGATGCCATCATCTCACGTGAGAACACCATTCGCCAGATACATGGTACATGCTCTTGCGACTTGGCCAGTGTTGTCTACCTGATACGGTGCAGGAAAGGATGTCCCCAGGCATGGTACGTTGATGAGACCATGTAGACACTATGACAACGGATGAATGAACACCGTTTGACAATCACCAGACAGGAGTGTTCCATTCTGGTCATGGAACATTTCAGCAGTCAAGGGCATTCAACCTCTGATCTTCGATTTCTCCAAGATGGCCTTCAAGACACATAACAATGCAGAATCAACGAGCAGAAACTGATAGCCAAGTTCCATACACATGAGGACGGCCTCAACCGGGATCTCGGGTTCACGATATACTATCTGTAACCCCCACAACTTGTCTGGGCTTGCAAAATCTCACTTACTGTCCTGGCTGGGAACAATTCACACTTCCTTAAGCTGTACTTAACCCTTTGTCCACTCATTGCCTGCACCTGTAAAGACTTGATTACCTGTTAAAACTCGCATTCCAACCACTTTCTTATAATTGAGGCTGTGTTTATATATGCCCTGTTTGTGATCCCAATTCCCACTCACCTGATGAAGGAGCAGTGCTTTGAAAGCTAGTGCTACCAAATAAACCTGTTGGATTTTGTGAGACTTATTGTGCCCGGAACTACATTGACATTGATTAGGGACCAGCCTCAGCTGACTGCAATCTCTATCTTGTTATCCTTTCATAGGATGTGCACATCCCTGGTTGCCTTTGAGCAGATGGTGGTGAATCACTGCACCCATATAGTGTAGATACACCCACTGTGCTGTTAGGGATGGGATTCCAGGACTTTAACCCAGTGGCATTGAAAGAATGGTGATATATTTCCAAGTCAAAATGATATGTGGCTTGGAAGAGAACTTAGAAGTGATGGTGTTTGCATGTGTCTATTATCCTTGTCCTTTCAGGTGATAGAGATTGCTGCAGTGAAGCTTGATGGTGCACAGAATTCCCAGCCTCTTAACTGCACTTATAGCTGCAGCATTTAGCTGATTGATCCACTGAAGTTTCTTGAAGACTGGATAAGGAGTTGGGAGGACAGGTACTGCCTCTGACTTCCCACCGCATTAATCAGAAAGGCAGTGAGAAAACTGGGCAGGAAAGATAAGTTTTTGGGCTTATACGTTCTTCGCCTGGACTCTGACTGGGACTTTCTTCTCTCTCTCTCTCTCTCTTGTAGACAGCTGTAAGTTTCTACATGATCGCTCAGACTATAAACACGGCTGGCAGATAGAACGGGAACTGGACGAAGGCCGATACGGTGTTAATGGTGAGTTTCTTTCTTTTATTTGTGGGATGTGGGTTTCACTGGTTGGCTAGCATTTATTGCCCATCCTTGGTTGCTCTTGAGAAGGAGGTGGTGAGCTGCATTTTTGCAACTCAATGTCTTGCCAGGCTATTTCAGAAGGCAGTTGAGAATCAACCACATTGCTGTGGCTCTAGAGTTACACGTAGGCCGGACCAGGTAAAGAGAGTAGATTTCCTTTCCTGAAGGACGTTAGTGAACCAGATGGGATTTTCCGACAATCGAGAGTGGTTTCACGATTCTTAATTCCAGATTTTTTTTTTTTATCAAATTCTATTTTCACCAAGTGCTGCAGCTGGATTTGAACCCAGGTCTCCAGAACATTAGCTGAGTTGTAACGGAAAGCACAGTGTTGGCCGTATCTCTTCCAGTGTAATAGGAGCTATCACTGGCAGCAAAAGATTGTGTCGCGTGCTAAGCTACCTGCATCACCCAACAACATCCGAATACAATGTGATGTGAGGTTTGCAGTGTATTCAATCACTCGTTCTACCAAATGTAGAAATTTGTGATTAATTTGGAGTTTCTGCTCTGCAGATTCAGCCAATCAGTTGCATTGTTTCAGTGCCTCTATGCCAGGGGATGGGGGTTACCACTAAGATTCATTGTCAGAATGCATTGATGAGAAGATGCCAGTGTGGATGCCTGGCAGAGTCAGGATAGCACTCAACTGAGGTCAAATTGCTTAAATTCACACAGTGCCTGGGCATGGGACCATTCCTCGGTGACAGTGCTTCATGGGGGTGCATGAGAGGAGAGATGCTCTTGAGTTGGGAGGTTTGGAGACAACTCAAACAAAGCTCACCAATTTATCGACACCCAAGATTTTTTTTTTACTCATTGGACCAATCAAAACTACTTGACGTTCAGGATCCTTTAGTGTTCCTGAATATCAGTTTTACTCTTGCCATTCCCTCACCCATTTTACACAATGGTTGAGAAAAGCAAATTTTTTATTTTTTTTAATCAAACATCAGGTGAAACCCTTGAGATGCACCACGTGGTGGGAGCAGCACACATCATGTCACACTGACCTCGCTAGCATAGTGTACAGGTATATCTGGATCTAGTTTCTGGCAAGGAAAAGAAATGGAGGCTGTGCCATTCTTTTGAACCCCTTTTAGACCACATAGAACATAGAACATAGAACAATACAGCACAGAACAGGCCCTTCGGCCTTCGATGTTGTGCCGACCAAAATAAAAAGCAATGCATGTAGGAACTACACTCATTGTCCTGTGATAGAGGATCAGTATTTCACTCCCACTTAGAAATGGAACAAGAACTGACAAAGTTCACAGAGCTAGTCCTGATGATTGAGGCTGCACCTCGATATAGCAAGCTGTGTGTGCCAGTGCTTTATTAACACACTGTCATGGTGACAGGTGAGTGAGTGAAAACAGTATCTTTAAATGTAGACTTAGTAATTTCCAAAGTAATAAGGTTGATAATCAGTAAGGGTGTGAAAGTGAACCTCCAGCCTATCTCAGGTATATTTTCATTAGCTGGTGCTAATTTTATTAAATTTACCCAGGCTTGAGGTTCAAAGAACAAAATAGCATTGGAAACAGGCCCTTCGGCCCAACAAGCCAGCACCACCACCCCGATGCTCCCACTTCTATCCGCGATCCCTGTCCATATTTATAGATCTATGGATTAAAAATCAAATTTGAGCCAATTTAGGGAGAATTTGTTTTGCCAATTACCTAAAAGCACATCTTTGGGATGTGGGAGGAAACCGGAGCACCCAGAGAAAACCCGCGCAAGCACGGGGAGAATGCGCAAACTCCCACAGACACAGGCCCAAATCCATGTATCTACACAGCACAGCGATAGTCACAGTTGTCGTGTTGCCCATCAAATGGTCCAGGTCAAGCGTACACTAACGACGTGAAGCACTAGGATACTCTCAAAAAAAATCCAAGAGCAGCCCTCTCACGACCCATCGCGTGTATGCCTCCCGTTAGACAACAAGGTGGACCAAAGCACCTGTAGGATAAAAACAAGTACATCAATATCATCATCTATTTACACACTTCCCAGGGACTCCCAAGGCTCATGATCCCTATTTTAAATCAGTTTTCTATATCCCTCCATTCCCATTCTGTTCATGTGCCCGTCTAAGTATTTCTTAATATAGTGCCTGCCTCCTCCACCACTTTACTTGGCAGAACATTCCATATCCCCACTACCCTCTGAGTGAAAAAACTCCCTCTAGCATCCAAATTATATCTTACCCCCCTCACCCTAAGCCCGTGACCCCTCGTGTTATTCGAGTCCATCCTAGGAAAAAGCTTAACCCTATTTACTCTATTTATACCCCTCATAATCTTGTACACCTCTATTAGATCTCCTCTAAATCTACGTCTTTCTAAGGAAAACAGTCCCAATTTGCCTAATCTCTCCTCATAACTCAGACCTTCCATACCAGGCAGCATCCTGGTAAACCTCCTCTGCGCTCTCTCCAAACTCTGCACTCTCCAGTCCTTCCGGCAGTAGGGGACCAAAACTGGACGCAGTATTCCAAATGAGGTCTAACCAGCGTTTTATACAACTGCAACATTAAAGGCCAGCTCTTGTACTCTATACCCCTTCCTATAAAGGCTAACATACTATATGCTTTCTTCACAACCTTCTCCACTTGCTCTGCCACCTTCAGAGACTTGTTCACCTGCACCCCCAGGTCCCTCTGCGTTTCTATACTCTTAATAGGTCTACCCTTTATCATATACCTCCCCCCTACACTCTTTCTACCGAAATGCATCACCTCACATTTATCAGGATTGAATTCCATCTGCCATCTGTCTGCCCAAGCTACCAGCCTATCTATGTCCTGCTGCATCGCCTGACAATGCTCCTCACTATCCGCAAGTCCAGCCATCTTTGTATCGTCTGCAAACTTGCTGATCACTCCACTTACTCCCTCTTCCAAGTCATTTATATATATTACAAATAGAAGAGGTCCCAGTACCGAGCCCTGCGGCACACCACTAGTGACCGACCTCCAGCTAGAGAAACACCCTTCTGCTATTACTCTCTGTCTCCTATTACCAAGCCAGTTACTTATCCATCTAGCTACCTGTCCTTGTATCCCATTAGCCTTGACCTTCTCAACTAACCTCTCATGAGGGACTTTGTCAAACACCTTACTAAAATCCATATAGACGACATCAACTGCTCGCCCTTCGTCCACCGTTTTCGTCACCTCAAAAAAGTTCTACCAGATTTGTAAGGCACAACCTCCCCTTAACAAATCCATGCTGCGTATCCCTAATCAGATCGCAATGCTATAAGTGCCTATATATCCTATCTCTAAGAATCCCCTCCAACAGCTTCCCTACCACTGACGTCAAACTCACTGGCCTATAATTTCCAGGGTTATCCCTACTACCCTTTTTAAGCAACGGTGCAACATTAGCTATTCTCCAGTCCTCTGGGACCTCACCTGTGTCCAAGGAAGAGACAAAGATTTGCGTCAGAGGCCCAGCAATTTCACCTCGCACCTCTCTAAGCAGTCTGGTATATTTGCCATCAGGGCCCAGAGATTTATCAGTTTTAATGCTACCTAGAAGCTCTAACACTTCCTCCCTCGGTATGGATATTTCCCTCAACTGGTCCACAGCTCCCTCAGAGACAGGAGCTGTCAACAAGCCCCTCTCCTTCGTGAATACCGATGCAAAGTATTCATTCAGGATCTCCGCCATTCCCTCGGGCTCTAAGTACAGTTCCCTCCTCTGTCCCTAAGAGGTCTGATTTTTCCTCTAACCACCCTTTTATTCCTAACATAGGAGTAAAAAGCCTTTGGATTTTCCTTAATCCTATCTGCCAAAATCATTTCAGTTTTTACACAGATTTTTTTTAAAAAATTTAATGTTGAAGCCTAGCTTCAAAAACCAGTGACTCATTGGCAATAAACATTGAAAATATTGACCTTTACATGTAATGCAGTCCTCTGTTGTACAACTTATTGGTTGAAAGAAAGAACTTGAATTTGCACAATATCTTTCAAATTGTCAGGGTATCCAGATCGGATTCCAATGTCTTTTTTTTGTTCATTCATGGAACGTAGGCATTGCTGGCTGGACAGCATTTATTGCCCATTCCTACAGCACCAGAAGTTGGTGCTGAGCTGCCTTCTTGAATTACTGCAGTGTGCCATGGGTTGATCCACATTGCTGTGAAGGAAGGAATTCCAGAATTTTGACCGAACGATTCCCAAGGAAGGGTGATATATTTCCAAGTGGGTTGGAGCAAAACTTGCAGGTGATGGTGTTCCCATATTTCTGCTGCCCTCTCGTTCTTGATGGAAGTGGTCCTGAGTTTGACAGGTGATGTCCAAGGATCTTTGGTGAATTGCTACAGTGCATCTTGTAGATAGTACACACTGCTGATACTGAATGTCGGTGGTGGAGGGAGTGGATTATTGTAGATGTGGTGCCAATCAAGCGGGCTGCTTTGTCCAAAGTGTATCAAGCTTCTAGAGTGTTGTTGGAGCTGCACCCATCCAGGCAAGTGGGGAGTGTTCCATCACACCCCTGACTTGTGCCTTGTGGATAGGGTTGATAGGCTTTGGGGAGTCAGGAGGTGAGTTACAGTATTCCTAGCATCTGACTTGCTCTTGTAGCCAATGTGTTAATATGGCGAGTCCAGGTGAATTTCTGATCAATGGTAACCCCAAGTGGGGATTCAGTGATGGTAACACCATTGAATGTTAGGGTGCAGTGATTAGAGCGTCTCTTATTGAGACCCCCACCAAAGATATTTGCCCTTTGTTGTTTCTTAACTTGACCCATACAGATTCCAGATCATCTATGGAATATCTTTCCTCAAATCATATCAATATTATCTTTAATCAACAATGCAAATCCTCCACCTTTTCTATCTATCCTGCTTAAACACTGAATAGCCCTCAATGTTAACTTCACATCCTTGCTCACTTGGAGCCAAGTCTCCGTAATGCGAACTATATCATTTATCTGTGCTACTAATTCTCCCATTTTGTTTCAAATGCTCCAAGCATCCAGGTACAAAACATTAAGATGGCACTTTTAATTTTTTTTTCTTTCCTACTATTTTTTTACTCTATCTTTACCTGACTCTGGCTCTTGATTTCTCTGCCTAACCCTTTACTTATTCTCCTTACTGTCTTTTCCTCTTGTTTTAACTCCCCCCGATCTGAATCCATGCAAAGGCTCCCATCTCCCTGCCATACTAGTTTGAATTCCTCCCAACCACTGTACCAAGTACCTCAATTCTGAACCTGCCCAGTGCAAGCATCCAGTTTGTACAGGTCCCACTCCTCCAGAACCGGTTCCAATACCCTAGGAATCTGAAACCCTCCCTTCTGCATCATCTTGTTAGCCACGTATTCATCCTTGCTGTTTCTATTCTGATTAGCATTGGCATAAGTAATAATCTTCAGATTACTACATTTGAGGTCCTACTTTTTAGCTTATTTCTTAGCGCTCTACATTCTGCTTTTAGCATCTCATCCCTTTTTAACAAATGTCATTTTTAACAAAGTCGGTGGAGTGGTAGATAGTGAAGAGGGGTGTTATAGTTTGCAGAGAGACTTGGACAAGTTGCAGAGCTGGGCCAAGAGGTGGCAAATGGAGTTTAATGTGGAAAAGTGTGAGGTAATTCACTTTGGCAGGAATAACAAATGTGTAGAGTATAGGGCTAATGGTAGGACTCTTAATAGTGTTGATGAACAGAGGGATCTTGGTGTTTATGTGCATAGATCCCTGAAAGTTGGCAATCAAGTCGATAAGGTTGTTAAGAAGGCATACGGAGTCTTAGCTTTTATTGGTAGGGGGATTGAATTTCGGAGCCGCAACGTCATGTTGCAACTGTACAAAACTCTAGTGCGGCCGCACTTGGAGTATTGTGTGCAGTTCTGGTCCCCACATTATAAGAAAGATGTGGAGGCATTGGAGAGGGTACAGAGGAGGTTTACCAGGATGTTGCCTGCTATGGATGGCAGGTCTTATGAAGAGAGGCTGAGGGATTTGAGGTTGTTTTCGTTAGAAAGAAGGCGGCTAAGAGGAGACCTTATTTGAAACATATAAGATGATTAGAGGTTTAGATAGGGTGGACAGTGATAGCCTTTTTCCTCGGATGGAGAAAGCTAGCAGAGGGGACATTGCTTTAAATTAATGTGTGGTAGTTATAGGATGGATGTCAGAGGTAGGTTCTTTACCCAGAGGGTGGTAAGGGTATGGAATGCTCTGCCTGTTGCAGGTGTAGATGTGCCAAGTTTGGGGGTGTTTAAGAGGTCAGCAGATAAGTTTATGGATGAAAAGGGAATGGTTTAGGTTAGAGGGTCATTGCTTTTTCTTAATTGGTCGGTGCAACATCGAAGGCCGAAGGGCCTGTTCTGCGCTGTAATGTTCTATGTTCTGTGTTTTATGTCATTTGTACCAACATGTACTACAACCACTGGCTGTTCGCCCTCCCCCTTTAGAATGTTCTGCAGCCGCTCTGAGACATCCTTGATCCTAGCACCAGGGAGGCAACAGACCTCAAAAATGCCTGTCTATTCTTCTTAGAATTGAATCCCCTATAGCTATAGCATTCCCTCACTTTTTAACCCTCTGCAGCAGAACCAACTTGGTGTAACGGATTTGGCTGCTGCAGTTTTCCCCTAAAAGGCCATTCCATCAACGATATCCAAAACAGTACTTCAGTTTTGCAGGGGAATGGCCGTGGGCGATTCTTGCACTGTCTGCCTAGCTCTCTTGCTCTGCCTGGTGGTCACGCATTCCCTTCCTGTCTGTGGAATGTGAGTCTGCAATGTGACTGCTTCTCTATGGGCTATTCACATTACTCGCTGCTTCGCAAATGCTCCACAGTTTCCCCAGTCCCAACTCCAGCTCCGAAATGCAGGCTTCCTGCAACTGGAGACACTACACACATGCTGGCGCCAGACACTGGAAACATTTCCGGCCTCCCACATGGAGCACAAAGAGCAGACCACAGCTTGGAGCTCTCCTGTCATGTCTTAAACCCTTTAAATTGTCTGGTCAATTCCAGTGTTGTAACTGTACTGGAAGAGCTTGGCTAGGGGAGCACAAGTCTTCAGTACTGTTGTTAGAATCTTCTCAGGGCCCATTGCCTTAGCAGTATCCAATGCCTCCAACCATTTCTTGGCAGACTGGCATCTGAGATCCTGGGGACCACTGGAGGAGGCCGAGATGGATCATCCATTTGGCACTTCTGGCTGAAGATCGCTGCAAATGCTTCAGCTTTATCTTTTGCACTGATGTGCTGGACTCTTCCATCCTTGAGGATGGGGATATCTGTGGAGCCTCCCCCTCCAGCGAATTGTTTAATTGTTCACCACCATTCATGACTGGATGTGGCAGCTTAGATCTGATCCATTGCTTAGCTCTGTCTATCACTTGCAGTTATGCCGTTTGGCATGTAAGTATTCCTGTTTGGTAGTTTCACCAGGTTGACACCTCATTCTTAGGTATGCCTCTGGTGCTGCTCTTGGCATGCCTTCCTGCACTCTCCATTAAACCAGGGTTGATCCCCTGCTTGATGGAATGGTTGAGTGAGGGGGATATTCCGGGCTGTGAGGTTGTAGATTGTGCTGAAGTACAATTCCGCTGCTGTTGATGACATAACGCAGAATTGCTAGATCAGTTCGAAGTCTAACATTTAGCATGGGGATAATGCCACCCAACACAATGGAGATTATTCATAATGTGAAGGCGGGACATTTTATACAGAGTATTGTTTGTTTTTGAGACTGAGCTCACAGCCTCCATTTCTTTTCCTGCCAGAAACTAGGTCCAGTATACCTGTGCATTGTACCAACCTGAGCTGCCTGTAAGGTTCCATTCTGCGATTCTGGAATGTAGACCTCAGTACTCCTGAGGGGAAGATGGGGGTAGGATGGCTTCTCATCAGTAATGTACTTTTTCATTTGCAGATGACGAGAACTACGAAGTAAGCAGTGATGAGGATGATATCCCCTTTAAATGTTTCATCTGCAGATCCTCTTTTACCAACCCAGTAATCACCAAGTAAGTTGCTTTGTCACAAAGATCACAAGACTTTTGCATTATAAAACTTTGGTTAGGTCGCAATTATGTTCAAATCTGGTCGTCACACTAAGGAAAGACACGAAGGCTTTGGGGAAGGTGCAGAAGAGGTTTACCAGGATGCTGCCCGGTTTTGAGAGTATGAACTATAAGGAGAGACTGGTCAAACTAAGATTGTTTTCTCTGGAGCGAAGGAGGCTGAGTAGAGATCTGATAAAAGTCTATAAAATTGAGAGGCAAAGATAGGGGTTGAATCTCTTTCTCAGAGTTGAAATGTCTAATATTAGGGGGAATGCACTAAGGTGAGAGGAGGAGAGTTCAAAGGAGATGTGAGGGGCAACTTTTTTTTTTAAAGAGTGATTGGTATCTGGGAAGTGCTGCCAGGGATGGTGGTGGAGGCAGATACGATAGCGATGTTTAAGGGGCTTTAGATAAGCACATGAATGTGCAAGGGATACAGGGATATGAATCAAGAGCAGGCAGAAGGGATTAATTTAATTTGGCATCATGTACAGTACAATAGTGAGGACTAAAGGGCCTGGCCCTGTGCTGTAGTGTTCTATGTTCTATTATTTAGGCAGCAAATTGGTTACTGTTATGTTCTGTATGTCTGTGTTATTTAGTGATCTGCCTTTTATTTGTGGATTGTTCACACTATTTAATAAGCTGTCTATTCTTTCTCAGGTGTAAGCACTATTTCTGTGAAAGTTGTGCCCTGCAACATTACCGTAAATCAAAACGCTGTTATGTGTGTAATGAACAGACCAATGGAGTCTTCAATCCTGCCAAAGGTGTGTGTTTGTGTCTTTATTTTGCAGCACTGTGGCATTTGATACAGAAGCACAACATCTGTAATTTAAGTTGAGTTTCTGTTTGAATATCACGTCCCTTTCAGAGCATCATTCCCAGCATCTGTCTCTGAATACAGAGTCCCAGAGAGTGGGCGTCACTGGCAAGTTTGGCGTACAATACTTGTCCTGAGAAGCTAATGTAGCAAATCGATATAACTGATTAGCTTGCTGAGTCTCTTCAGAGGGAGGTTAATAGTTAAACCACATTGGTGTCAGATTAGATATTGATCCAGATTGGATAAGGGTGGCAGATTTCTATCCCTAAGAGACATAAGTGAACCCACTGACTCTTTACACTAATGTCACTTATTCAGAATCACTTTTACTGATACCAGCATGACTTCGATATCTTAAACTGAATCCAAATCCATAATTTGAACTCCTGTTCTCTGAGTGATAGGTCCAGGCTCCTCAGTTTCTTTTTCAGTGATGAGAAACAGCCCTATCATGTCTTCTGTGATCAGTGGGACATTAAGCAGAGCCCCAGTAACAATGAGCAGGGATAGGACAGAGAGTTCACGAAGCAGCTTGTCTGAACCAGGCTAATGATCAGCCTGAGGGTTGGACAGGACTGCAGCTCAAACTCTGCAGACAGCAGATCCAAGTCCTGTTCCTGAGGCATTTTAAACAACTTGTTTGAAGTACCTGGAACCCATTAACACAAGGAATTGCTGGAACTGACTCATACACAATATGGAAAGAGTGAGTTATATAAAGGTTGAGTCAAACGTAAAGTGAACGGGGAAATAGCGTGGAAATGGAATTAGAAGTTTGGAATGGGATTAGCTGATTCCAGTGTGGACCCTGTATCAGCAAGAAGTCTGAAATTGAACAGTTTGATTGAGTGCCTGGAGTTATTGTCAAGTTTGTGAAAGTTTTGCCATCAGCTCCTTGAAGCCCAGCAGTGAAGTGTAGAGTCGGGAGGTACCAGGATTGATTTCCCGCTCAGTTAAGTACTATTACCAAGGCAATAACAAAACAAAAGTGCTACAGTTAGCATCTATCTTGGTCTTGGACAGATCCTCCACATCCACTGCTACTTGATCCACTTGTCAGCCTTTCACACAGTTGCCCACAGATAGGGAGCAGGCATTGTCATCAGACTGTATATAGCTGAAATGTACTGTGGCCAATAACACTCACGGTGTGGTGACCACGATCAGGAGCCCAGGCTTCGTTTCATCTTCCTTCTCCCGAATCACAACATTGGCCAAGAGTAAAATGCTGCAGATGCTGAAAATCTGAAATAAAAACAGAAAATGCCGAAAAAACCCGCTGTCTGTGCAAAGAGAAAGAATAGAGTCCATGAGTTTAAGTCCTTGTGACTAAAGATCTGAAGAAGAGTCATAGAGTGGAAATATTAACTCTGCACGGATTTCCAGCATTTTCTGTTTTCATTATTGACCAAAATGGCTATTTGAGAATTTACCACAATTTTTTTTTTTTGTTTATTTCAGAACTTATGGCAAAATTGGCAAAGCATAAAGCTGAGCACCCGTCTGACCATTCCAACTCTGCCGATGAAGTGGAACAAACAGAATAACTCTTTCCCCCTCCCTTCCGTGCAAAATATGTACCAAGTTTCAAATTCGTTTAGCAAAATAAACACATTTATTTTGGAAAAGGCTTTTGTGTATGTCTTTGCCAGCAATGAAATATTCTTTAAATGCTGCAATTAATTCGCATCTGCTCAAAGGAATATTATAAAGTACTAAGTTAATTGATGTTGCCAGAGCTGTTTAAAATGAGAATTTCAGGCAGAGTTTTCACTGACAGATTTATCAGAGGGAATGATTGTAGAACCACAGAGCCCTACACTGCAGGAGGAGGCCATTCGGCCCTTTGAGTCAACACTAACTACAATCCCACCCCAGCTCTAACCCCATGCACTTACCCTCGCTAGTCCCTCCCTGACGCTAAGAGGCAATTTTGCACGGTCAATCCACCTAACTCGCACATCTTTGGAGTGTGGGAGGAAACCCACGCAGACACGAGGAGAATGTGCAAACTCAACACAGACAGTGACCTGAGCCGAGAATCGAACCCAGGTGCCTTGGTGTTGTGAGGCAGCAGTGCCACCCATACATTGTGAATGATATTCACAAACAGGCCACACAACAATTGTTGAAGGCTGCAGATAACCCCTCCATTGTACTTGAGTACTGTTGTAGGTTTAGAACCACATAATGCCTTCCTTTACAATTTTTCTATTCCAGCTGGAAGACTGTTAAGAGCTTCCCATGACCCTACGCAGCACATTCACAGTAGCTTCAGCATTCTCCTAACAAAAGCTGTGTACAGAAATGATAAATGCAGCTGCCAAATAGATATATTGGGAGGTCAGAACTACACAAGGCTGTCTTATAGAATAGACCAGGAAATTGAAGAAGAAAGAGATCTTAAACGTTTGTTAATTTAGCCAGAAGTGAACCAGAACGTGAATTCAGACAGTGACTCAAATGAATTGGAGGTTTTCTACTTGAAAGAGGCCTTACAGGAATTTGAGTAGCAGAACCAGAGTTAATCCCACAATTACAAAGTCAAAGGCCTTTGGCGGACGTACAGACTGGAATTGGAGGTCCACCAGTAGGTGCCATACTGAACTCCACTGTCTCCCCACCCAACGTCCCTTGCCAACAGTGCCCTGATCCTGTGATCGTATCCCCATTGTCAGTGCCTACTGACTGATCCACACGTAACGTCACACCTCAGGACTAGCTGCAATAGCAGCAGTGGCCACTGGTCCAGGTGGCGCTGCTGAGACTGGCGAGCTACTGATTTGGCTAGCACCTCAGATAGAACAAAACAGCACGGGAAACAGGCCCTTTGGCCCAATGAGCCCGCGCCGCCACCCTGATGTTCCCACCTCTACCCGCGATCCCCGTCCATGTTTATATACAGATACTGTCTGAATGGAGGCAGAAATCATAATGTAAGCCATTTAACAGCCAATCAGGCATCAACTTAGATTGCGGTGTGAAGTAGGGAAAGGGTTAATGGATTTTGTACCTAGAATTTACAAACGTGACTCTTCATGACTGATCTCCTTTAGCTTCTCCTGATCCTGGCGTTAATATAAGTTACTTGTTCGTGTATTACGTGCTTTAACTCTCATTTTTATAAAGACAGATAGTTTAATGTGGCTGTTATTTTGTAGACTTTGCAAATGTTACCTGTCTGTGTTAGTTGGACATCGTTACACAGATGGTAGTTTACAATATCGGCTTTTGTCAGCTGCTGATGGCAGATCGCCATATCGGCTTTTAACAGCAAGAGTCCTGCTGGGACATCCACGATCGCACAAGTAACTTCAAAGACAGGGATGAGGGTTTTGCTGCAGAAAGGTTTTGAACCATAACCATGTGTCATAACTGCAGCTGCCAGCTGGACTGAATCGTGACTAAATCTGGGGCTGTGGCATGACCAAGGAAGAAAGACCCAGAGTTTTGGCCAGAATGAGAAACTTGTGTCGTGATTGACACTAAGACTCATAGAACGTAGAACAATACAGCACAAACAGGCCCTTCAGCCCACGAGTTGCGCCGATCACATCTATATTTACCAATCCACAGACCTATCTATAACCCCCTATCCCGTTCGTTTCCATATACTCATCCAGAAGTCTTTTAAAAGACCCCAGCGAGTTTGCCTCAACAACCTCTGAAATGTGGTTGGGGTTTAGATGTGCTATTTGGAGATTGTCTATTCTCCTAAAGGATGTTGCTCGAGTCTCTAGCTTCTCAAAACCATTACGTTTTACTGACAGCGAGTATTTACACACTTGGACCTCTGCACGAGGTTGGAGTTTTTCCTCCTTCCTTTTGATGTTAGGTCTTTCTCCCTATGATATTTGCATCCTCCTAGATTCAGAGCATGTGCAAGGTAAGTATCAAACAACGTGGGCACACTGTTGCGAATACCATCAGAAAAAACTGAGAGGATTTACACTTAATTGAGGAAGTTGAAGCATTTTTAATCATGCAGCAATTACCCAAAAGTTGCAGAAAATGAAACAAGCCTAACAACTTGATAAAGACGGTCTCCAATTCCGTGGATGTTGCCCGGATGAATGGCCAGCCTATCTCACCACGAGTGTGATACCAGGTTTACACTTTGAGCTGTGACCACTTACTGCAACAAAAGAATAGTCACAACAAAAACTCTGGTGAAATCTTTGAAGAATATCAAGCTAATATCATGTCAGAACAACAAAAATCCCTATGCATTGGCCATAGCGATCAGCCTGGTGGCCAGGCATTAGTTACCCCAGAGAAGAAATTATTTCTAATTGTCTTAACGACCATAAACAAAAACTGAATATCACCAAAACCAACCCAAGAGGCCAAACAATGTGATGAAGAACAGAGAAGCAACCTTGCTCAGAACTTTAATCACGGGGTGCAGAGTATGAGTTTTCGGTGCTGAGGCCTGGGGAGAGATTCTGGCTTCAAGACCGACAGAGGGAAAGCACAATCGTTATAAGACTTCCACAACCAAGATTGTGACAGAGCAGGGAGAAACTGCAGCCTCTTAACATCCTTGGAGGTAAAGTCAATAGAAACTTGGGCTTACTACTCAGAAGAAGAAGGAAGATTTACAAAAATCCCTGTAGTCACCCAGGAGAAGAACATTTACTGACAGAAGAGAGAGTAAGAAATATCCTCAGCCTCAAAAGGAGATCAGAATGAGATCTGAGGATTGATGAAGACACCTCAGAGTGTAAGCTGCAAAGTCTGAGACAGTGTGAGGGAGGGGAATCTAGGAGGATGCAAATATCATAGGGAGAAAGACTTAACATCAAAAGGAAGGAGGAAAAACTCCAGCCTTGTGCAGAGATCCAAGTGTGTAAATACTCGCTGTCAGTAAAACGTAATGGTTTTGAGAAGCTAGAGACTCGAGCAACATCCTTTAGGAGAATAGACAATCTCCAAATAGCACATCTAAACCCCAACCACATTCGGCAGCACAGGGGTTAGCACTGCACGGTGGCACAGAATTTGGCACAGCTGCTTCACAGCAACAGGGACCCGGGTTTGGTTCCCTGCTTGAGTGACTCTGCGCAGAGTCTGTGTATCCTCCACGTGGATTTCTTCCAGGTACTCTGGCTTCCTCCCAAAGTCCAAAAGACAGTGCTGGTTAGGTGGCCATACTAAGTTCTCCCTCGGTGTACCCGAACAGGTGGCGGCCAGGGGACTTTCACAGTAACTTCATTGCAGTGTTAATGTAAGCCTACTTGTGATACATAAATAAACTTTAACATTTTAAAAAACTTTAAACTGAACCCCTGATGTTAGGCTAACTATGCTGTGTATGTCACTGGCAAGGCCTGCTTTCTGTCTCCCTCATTTGTTGAAGAGTGAGGTTACATTTGCTCCTTTCCAATCCATGAGCATTGATCCAGAATCTTGGAAGATCAAAATCAGAGTAACCACCATTTCTGTAGACATCGCTGATAAAACCCCAGAAAGTAGGCAGTCAGATCTGGGGTCTCACTGTTCTTTAGCCCTGTGAATTTCTTTAGTATTTTTAAATTACTGGTATTACTTATTTAAGCTCCTTAGTCTCGACTGAAAGATTTAATTTAACATCTTGTTTGTGATTCCTGGCATCTGCAATGTCCTGCCTTCTTTCTACTGAATTTGGGACAGCACAGTGGTTAGCACTGCAACCTCAGAGCGTGAGGGTTCGATTCTGGCCTCTGGACACTGTTGGCGTGGAATTTGCACATTCTCCCCGTGTCTGCATGGGTTTCCTCTGGTTGCTCCGGTTTCCTCCAACTGTCCAAAGGTTAGGATTAGGCCATGCATAAATTAACCTGAGCGTCGGGGGGATGAGCAAGGTAAATATGAGGGGTTACAGGAATAGGGCCTGGGTGGGATTGTCGTCAGTGCAGACTTGATGGACCCAATAGCCCCCTTCTGCACTGTGGGGATTCTCTTTTTGATACCAAGCTCAGAATAATGACGGGCTGCGTTGTTTCTTGGGTTCTGTGTAATTAGATTTTCAGTGTCACTGCTTTGTAAATGGATGAGTGGAACGTTGCTTAACATCAGATCCCCGGATAAATCTCTAGCTGAAATCCAGGATCCTGGTTATTGTTTGGGTAATCAGAACATTCATTAGTTTTATCTCACATTTAAAAGGGTTCTGCTGAGATGTTATCAGCGAGTGCTCATTTGCTACCTCAGGATTTATTATCCAATTTTTAGCCTTTTTCTAACTCAGCTCGAGATAAAATCATAAAATAAAAGTTGCCCTCAGCTCGATAACCGTAATTAACTGCCGATGTTTTGCAAATACAGGGCACTCTGTCAACATGAGGGTGAAAAACCCAAGATAATGTTTGAAGCACAGCCTTCAACTCTTGGTGAACTTTGTCACAGAGGTTAGTGCAGCACGGAAGGGGATGGTGTTGTTAAGGGATTAAAGAGCCTTTTTCAAATTCACCAACAACAAAGGAGCTGTTATCCCACTGGGGTGCAGACGGGAAAGAAAGATTTGTACTTATATAGCACCGTCCAAGACCTCTCAAAGTGCTTTACGGCCAATGAGATATTTTTGAGGAGTAATTCCTGTTACATTGAGAGCGTGGGAAACACAGCAACCAATTTGTGCACAGGACGATCCCAGAAGCAGCAAGCTTTAAGTTTTAAGTTTATTTATTCGTGTCACAAGTAGGTGTGCATTAACACTGCAGTGCAGTTACTGTGACAATCCCCTGCTCGCCACACTCCAGCACCTATTCGGGGACACTGAGGGAGAATTTAGAATGGTCAATGCATCTGTCTAGCATGACATTGAACAGAATGGGAATGGAGAGGTATAGAAAACTGATTTAAAATAGGGATCATGAGCCTTGGGAGTCCCTGGGAAGTGTGTAAATAGATGATGATATTGATGTACTTGTTTTTATCCTACAGGTGCTTTTGTCCACCTTGTTGTCTAACGAGGGGCATACACGCAATGGGTCGTGAGAGGGCTGCTCTTGGATCTTTTTCGAGAGTATCCTAGTGCTTCACGTCGTTAGTGTACGCTTTACCTGGACCATTTGATGGGCAACACGACAGCTCAGTGACTATCGCTGTGCTGTGCAGATACATGGATTTTGGCCTGTGTCTGTGGGAGTTTGTGCATTCTCCCCGTGCTTGCGTGGGTTTTCTCCGGGTGCTCCGGTTTCCTCCCACATCCCAAAGATGTGCTTTTAGGCTAATTGGCAAAACAAATTCTCCCTAAATTGTCTCAAATTTGGTTTTTAATCCATAGATCTATAAACATAGACAGGGATCGCGGGTAGAGGTGGGAACATCGGGGCTAGTTGGGCCGAAGGGCCTGTTTCCCGTGCTGTTTTGTTCTTTGTTCTTTAAATTTCAGACAGATGAGGAAATGCATGAAGACATGGGAAGACTGTGCAAACTCCAGACAGAATGTGACCAAAACAGGGAATCGAAACTGGGTCTCTGGCGTTGTGAGGCAGCAATGCTAACCTGCTGTGCCGGCCGTGGGGTGATAACCAGATAATCTACTTTTGAGATGTTGACTGAGAGGTAAAGATTGGTTATGATTCTGGGGGAGAATCCTAACCAATCTTCTTCAAAATACGATCTTTGACATCAACCTAAAAGAGCAGTTTACATCTCATCCAAAAGACAGTGGCTGGGGTTCACCCTCCTGTCACTGTTAGTGAGAGGAGAATTTGGCGCTCGACCAAAACTCTGTTCACTGCAGCGGGACTGGAGAATCCCAGCCTCGGGCGAGTCAGGGAATTCCAGCTGGCATCTTCAGCAGTGCCGCACTCCCCCAATTCGGCAGCGGATCGTCAGTTTTGATATTTCATACTTAAATTCTTGGAGTGGGAATTAAACCAACAACCTTCTAACTCAAAGAATGTAATCATGGAGCCATGATTGACACAGGACACATTGAGGAAAGGAGAGAAGGCAAACATTTGCAGAAACATTGCAACAATTAGTGACATACTCCAACTGAGTAATGATGGTGGCCGAGTGGTATTATCACTGGATAAGTACATAGAACGTAGAATATAGAACATAGAACATTACAGCACAGAACAGGCCCTTCGGCCTTCGATGTTGCGCCAACCAAAATAAAAAGCAATGACCCTCCAAACTAAACCATTCCCTTCTCTTCCATATACTTATCAACTAACCTCTTAAACGCCTCCAAACTTGGCGCATCTACAACTGCTGCAGGCAGGGCATTCCACTCCTGAACCACCCTTTGGGTAAAGAACCTACCTCTGATATCCGTCCTATAACTATCACCCCTTAATTTAAAGCTGTGTCCTCTCGTGCTAGCTTTCTCCATCCTAGGAAAAAGGCTATCACTGTCCACCCTATCTAAACCTCGAATCATCTTATATGTTTCAATAAGGTCTCCTCTTAGCCGCCTTCTTTCTAACGAAAACAACCTCAAATCCCTCAGCCTCTCTTCATAAGACCCGCCCTCCATACCAGGCAACATCCTGGTAAACCTCCTCTGTACCCTCTCCAATGCCTCCACCTCTTTCTTATCATGTGGGGACCAGAACTGCACACAATACTCCAAGTGCGGCCGCACTAGAGTTTTGTACAGTTGCAACATGACGTTGCGGCTCCGAAATTCAATCCCCCTACCAATAAAGCTAAGACTCCATATGCCTTCTTAACAACCTTATCGACTTGACTGCCTACTTTCAGGGATCTATGCACAAATACACCAAGATCCCTCTGTTCATCAACAATATTAAGAATCCTACCATTAGCCCTATACTCTACACATTTATTATTCCTGCCAAAGTGCATTACCTCACACTTTTCCACATTAAATTCCATTTGCCACCTCTCGGCCCAGCTCTGCAACTTGTCCAAGTCTCTCTACAAACTATAACATCCCTCTTCACTATCTACCACTCCATCGACTTTAGTGTCATCTGCAAAGTTACTAATCCATCCCTCAATACCCTCATCCAGATCATTTATAAAAATTACAAACAGCAGGGGCCCCAAAACAGACCCCTGGGGTACACCACTTGTCACCGAACTCCAAGATGAATATCTCCCATCAACCACCACCCTCTGTCTTCTACCTGCTAGCCAATTCCTAACCCAATTAGCTAAATCACCCTCTATCCCATACATCTGCATTTTCTGCAGAAGTCTTACATGGGCCACCTTATCAAACGCCTTACTAAAGTCCATATATACCACATCAACCGCCTTACCCCCATCCACCTCTTTAGTCACTTTTTCAAAAACTCAATGAGGTTAGTAAGGCACGACCTACCCTTCACAAAACCATGCTGACTATCCCAATCAATTCATTTCTCTCTAAATAACTATAAATCCTATCCCTAATAATTCTCTCCAATACTTTGCCCACAACAGAAGTAAGACTCACTGGCCTATAATTCCCTGAAGGTCTCTCTTCCCCTTCTTGAACAATGGGACCACATTCGCTATCCTCCAGTCCTCCGGAACCACACCCGTAACCAACGACGACCTGAAGATCAGAGCCAGAGGCTCTGCAATCTCCTCTCTTGCCTCCCAGCGAATCCTAGGGTAAATCCCGTCCGGCCCAGGGGACTTATCCAACTTCAAACCCTCGAGAATATCTAGCACATCCTCCCTATCTACTTCGATACCTTCCAGTTTGCTACCCTGTACCTCAGTGTTCTCCATAACTACATGTACATCACCCTGCGTGAATACCGAAGAGAAATATTTATTCAGTACCTCTCCAATCTCTTCAGGCTCCACACACAACTTCCCACTGCTGTCTGTGACTGGCCCTAATCTTGTCCTAACCAATCTTCTATTCTTAACATATCAAAAGAAAGCTTTAGGATTCTCCTTAATCCTATCAGCCAAAGTCTTCTCGTGTCCCCTCTTAGCTCTCTTAGTAGTCAAGAGACCTGGGGTAATGCACTGAGGACCTGGGTTTCAATTCCACCACAGCAGATGGTGAAATTTGAATTCAATAAAAATAAAGTATTAATCACAAGTAAGGCTTATATTAACACTGCACTCAGGTCACTGTGAAATTCCCCTAGTTGCCACAGTCTGGGTCAATGCACCTAACTAGCTCATCTTTCAGAATGTGGGAGGAAACCCACGCAGACACAGGGAGAACATGCAAACTCCACACAGACAGTGACCAAAGCAGGGAATTGAACCTAGGTCCCTGATGCTGTGAAGCAACAGTGCTAACCACTGTGCCACCATATTGCCCCAATCTGAAATTAAAGGTCTAATGATGACCATGAAACTCTTGTTGTCAAAATCCACCCGGTTCACTAATGTTCTTTAGGGAAGGAAACTTGCAGTCTTTATCTGGACTGGCCTATATGTGACTCCAGAGCCACCTCAATGTGCCCTAGCTAGCGATGTCCACATCCCTTGAATGAATAAAACCAAATTGCAGAGTAGTGATGATGGCAGACTTCCATTATTCCAATTTAGAATAGGAGGTTTACCAGGATGTTGCCTGGTATGGAGGGCAGGTCCTATGAAGAGAGGTTGAAGGACTTGAGGTTGTTTTCGTTACAAAGGAGGCGGCTAAGAGGGGATCTTATTGAAGCATATAAGATGATTAGAGGTTTAGATAGGGTGGACAGTGATAGCCTTTTTCCTAGGATGGAGAAAGCTAGCACGAGGGGCACAGCTTTAAATTAAGGGGTATGAGTTATAGGACGGATATCAGAGGTAGGTTCTTTACTCAAAGAGTGATTATGGAGTGGAATGCCCTGCCTGCAGCTGTTGTAGATGCGCCAAGTTTGGTGGCGTTTAAGAGGTTAATTGATAAGTATATGGAAGAGAAGGGAATGGTTTAGTTTGGAGGGGCATTGCTTTTTATTTTGGTCGGCACAACATTGAAGGCCAAAGGGCCTGTTCTGTGCTGTTATGTTCTATGTTCTATGTTCTATGTTCTTAGACAGGGATAGTAACAACCTAAACAGTAAGATGGAAAAATTCCTGTAATATGTTGCAAGAGAACTTCCTTGCTCAATGTTGGTTTAGCCCAATGGGTGAAGAACGCAGTCTCTGTATCTAGTCCTGGGGAATGAAGTGGAGGAGTATATTTTAGCGAAGGAGCTGTTGGGACTGGCAATCACAATATCATCAGGCTTCAAGTAGTCACGAAAAAGAAATGGAGGGGAGTGAACTTCAGTGAGTTTAAAGAGTGGATTGGAATCTGGACACGGGGGTCAAACAATGAGAGTCTGAGAGTGGGAGAAGGTGACTCAGAACTAGATTTAAAATATGACCACACAGAGGGGAAAAAAGCTTGTGCCCCCCACACACTAACCTCAGACAGGTGTTCACCCGGGAACAGGATATATTTGATATCTGCCCTGTGGGTGTGGAAGTGTGTAGAGTTGTGTAGAGTGGGAATCCTGCCATATTTTGGATTCCACCCCGATTAAGTCTACGACAGGAAGGGCATCCATCCTCACCCATCATCAATTGAGGCCTTTAGCTGGACAATTAATGCCCATTTAGAAGCCTCATCACCACCACTGGTAATAACTCAGCAGTAGGTGGACCTGTCACCACATGGTGTGCACAGCAAGCAATACAGTGCATTTGATTCGTTTGTTTATTAGTGTTACATTAAAATTGCAATAAAGTCACTGGGAAAATGTGGTCTCCTAAGTCAGTCCCAGTGTCTGAAGCAAGGAACTTGCTGAGAGGCTCACTCCTTGCCCTTGTTGTTGACCCCACTCCAAACACTTTCCCCCTGGGAGCCCCACCCTGAAAATTTTCTCTTCCCATTGCTTATCTCTCTAGCTGGGATCACTCGGTGCTCCTGCACTTCCAGTGACTATACTTCCCACAGCAACAATCATATTCCCAGGGACATTGCTGAGCTAGAGTTCTGATGGTCTGCGATTGGTTGATAGCTCTTGGCGGATGGGACTTCCCACCTGATTCAATGGATGACCTGGTGATGACCTTTTAATTTGGTTTATAATTCAGTGATTTGATAAAACCTCTATCAAATCCTGAACAGGAAGAAGGTTCTCCTGCATGCATTCTGGATGAATGTTTTGGGGGAATGATGTTCTGCTTTGAGTTTCTCAAGTGTCTTGCAAATTGATTGAAGTATCTCAATTTCTTCTGTTGGTTTCTTCACCGTCTGATTGGTAGGCTGGAGGCCAGTCGAGTGGGGAAGCACACAGCACAAAGACTGACACCCAGCCAGGCTGAGAACAGCAACAGCATGGGAGAATTTTC
Source organism: Sphyrna mokarran (assembly GCA_024679065.1). Lineage (NCBI taxonomy): Eukaryota > Metazoa > Chordata > Chondrichthyes > Carcharhiniformes > Carcharhinidae > Sphyrna > Sphyrna mokarran. Next base: position 37,852,329 of record JAGIQG010000027.1, read on the forward strand.
AGGAGCTTCTCAATATGAGGGGTGCAGTGGTGGTTGGGAAGCAGTCTGATTCTAGATTGAGGGGATGCTGATTTGCTGATGAGGAGGCTGGTCAACGCATGAAAGCACTTTACTGGTTAGCTTGTTGGACTGGGAAGAAACTCTCCTGCTTTGCTAGGACCGCAAGCCCACACCTCAAAGATGTGCTCTTAGGCTGAAACAAATTCTCCCTAAATTGTCTCGCAAATTTGGTTCCAATGCATAGATCTATAAACATAGACAGGGATCATGGGTAGAAGTGGGAATATTGAGATGGCAGCGCAGCCTCGTTGGGCCGAAGGGCCTGTTTCCCGTGCTGTTTTGTTCTTTGTTCTTTGTTATAAAGGTAGTGTATAATTTGTATTTTGCAGCTGTTTAGAGGTGACACTCCTATTGCAATGTGTGTAGGAATTTTATTCACAATGCTGTAAAATGGCCGGTCTCCTGTTCTTCCAGCAGCTTCTATCAGCTAGCTTCTGGCTTTGGTTACATTTTCCTGAGTTCACACCCAGGCTTAATCATAATGAGCGTCACTAGTAAACAGACACATAATCGATCCTAGAGCTGTTGAACTACTGAACCCTAATAAACCCTTCTCACTTTGATTTACTCGCTGGATTTTCCAATGCCTGGGAAGCTTGGGCTCCTGAGCTTAAAAATAGATTCAGTAAAATGGAAACAAGCAGACTCATTATAATGTGTCACATATATTGCCCTCTGTTATCTCATTCATTCATGAGATGGGAGCATGGCCAGCATTTATTGGCCGTTCCCAATTGCCCTTGAGGAGGTGGTGATGAGGCACCATCTTGTACCATGTGGTGTAGGTGCACCCACGATGCTGTTAGGAAGGGAGCCACAGGATATTGGCCCAATGACTGTACCGGATGATGTGTGTCTAGGAGGGGACCTGAATGTGATAATGGGTCTGAAAGCTGCTGTTGAAGGAAGTTTGGCGTATTGCTGCAATGCACCTTACAGAAAATGCACTGAGCACCAATGGTAGGGGATGTGAATGTTAAAGGTGATGGTTGGTTGCTGATCAAGTAGGCTGCTCTATCCTGGATGGTGTCAAGCTTCTTGAGTGTTGTTGGAGCTTCACCCATCCAGCCAAGTGGGGAGTATTCCATCACATCCTGTGCCTTGTGGATGGTGGACGGGCTTTGGGGAGTCAGGTGAGTTACCAACTGCAGTTTTCCTCTGACCTGCTCTTGTGGCCACAGAGTTTATGTAGCGAGTCCAGTTGAGTTTCTGGTCAATGGTAACCCCAAGGATGTTGACGGTGGAGGATTCAGTGATTAGAGTGCCTCTTATGGTCATTGCCTGACACTTGTGTGGTGTGAATGCTACTTGTCACTTGTTAGCCCAAGCCTGGATATTGTCCAGATCTTGTTGCGTTTGAACATGGACTGCTTCAGCATCTGAGGAGTTGGAATGGTGCTGAACGTTCTGCAATCATCAGCGAACATCCCCACTTCTAATCTCATGAAGGAGGGAAGGCCATTGATGAAGGAGCTGAAGATGGTTGGACCTAGGACACCCTCCTGAGGGACTCCTGCAGAGATGCCCTGGAGCTGAGAGGACTGACCCTCCACAACCATCTTCCTATGTACCAGATATGACTCCAACAGCTTAGAGTTTTCTCCCGATAACCATTAATTCCAGTTTTGCTCCTTGATGCCACACACAGTTGAATGCTGCTTTGATGTGAAGGGCTGTCACTCTCACCTCCCCTCTGGAATTCAGCTCTTTTGTCCATGTTTGAACCAAGGCTGTAATGAGGTCAGGAGCTGAGTGATCCCCTGGCGAAACCCAAACTGGGCATCACTGAGCAGGTTATTGCTGAGCAGGTGCTGCTTGATAGCATTGTCGATGACCCCTTCCATCACTTTACTGATGATCAAGTGTGGACTGATTGGGTGGTAATTGGCTGGGTTGGATTTGTCCTGCTTTTTGTGTACAGGACAGACCTGGGCAATTTTCCACAGTGTTGGGTAGATGCCAGTGTTGTAATGGTAGTGGAAGAGCTTGGCTAGGGGAGAGGCAAGTTCTGGAGCACTGAGTATTATTGCTGGAATGTTATCAGGGCCCATTGCCTCTGCAGCATCCAGAATCTCCAACTGTTTTTTGATATCACGGGGAGTGAATCGAATTGGCTGGAGATTGGTATCTGAGATGCTGGGGACCACTGTGTTCTAAACACACAGTGACCTCTGCTACTTTCAGTCAGATTCCATGGCCCAGCACCAGCAACCCCCAGCCCCCCGACTCCACTACAGCGGGGTCCTGCAGCCGCTTGCAAACCCCACCACATCCTCCCCCCCAACACCAACAACTGTTGCAGAATGGCAGAGGTCCACCCCCCCCCCACTTCCTTGCCTCACCGATCGCTGTATAGAGTATGCAGCTGTTCCCCCCTCCATCGAATGGCCCACCCCTGGTCTGGCCCTGCCTTTCAGTTGGTCCTCCACTCCTCCCTCTCAGGCCACATCCCCTTGGCCCGGTGGGCATTACCAGGGTTCCAGCCTGACAGTGGCAGTGTGCCAGGATAGTAGTGCCAGAGTTCCAGCCTGGTAGCGGCAGTGTGCCAGGATAGCAGTGCCAGAGTTCCAGCCTGGCAGCGGCAGTGTGCCAGGATAGTAGTGCCAGGGTTCCAGCCTGGCAGTGGCAGAGTGCCAGGATAGCAGTGCCAGGGTTCCAGCCTGGCAGTGGCAGTGTGCCAGGATAGCAGTGCCAGAGTTCCAGCCTGGCAGCGGCAGTGTGCCAGGATAGCAGTGCCAGGGTTCTAGCCTGGCAGTGGCAGTGTGCCAGGATAGCAGTGCCAGAGTTCCAGCCTGGCAGTGGCAGTGTGCCAGGATAGCAGTACCAGGGTTCCAGCCTGGCAGTGGCAGTGTGTCAGGATAGCAGTGCCAGGGTTCCAGCCTGGCAGTGGCAGTGTGCCAGGATAGCAGTGCCAGAGTTCCAGCCTGGCAGTGGCAGTGTGCTAGGATAGCACTGCCAAAGTGCCCAGTGGGCAGTGCCAGGTGCCATGTTGGCACTGCCCAAGGGGCACTCCACCTTGTCCCTGACCTCCCCAAGGGGATCAATGGCCAATGGTTCTCTGGCTAGCCCATCACATCTGGTCCCTTTTAATGGGGAACCATACATAATCCTCACCAGAAAGATCCTTCACCAGTAGGTTAGGGAGGCACAGTAGCACATGGTTAGCGCTGCTGCTTCACAGCTCCAGGGACCTGGGTTCGATTCCCAGCTTGGGTCACTGTCTGTGTGGAGTTTGCACATTCTCCTCATGTCTGCGTGGGTTTCCTGTCACAGTCCAAAGGTGTGTGGGTTAGGTCGACTGGCTGTGCTAAGAAATTGCCACTTAGTGTCCAGGGATGTGTAGGTTACGGGGATTAGTGGGTAAAATATGTAGGGGATATCGGGGCAGGGTTGGATTGTGGTCGGTGCAGACTCGATGGGCCAAAGGGCCTCTCTCTGCACTGTAGGGTTTCTATGAGTGAGGCCGCAGAGGCAAATCAGCCCAGATGATTGCTCACCAATTCGGTTTAAATATATTTAGAAATTATGATGTATATTTTTGGGCGCAAAGCTGATTGCATTGGCTATCTGCTGCTGGTAAGATTGGGTGTGAATCTGATTTGTCAGGTCTCTCGGGATCTTACAGCTCACCCCATTGGGTGAGATAAAATGGATAGATTTTGCCTGAGTAGCTGGCCAGAGTTACTCAGTCCCACTCCTGGTGCGGAATGTCACCTCTGGGAAGGAGAATCTGGAGAGGCAGCTCAAAATTCATTGACTTGCACCAGGAATTTTGGTTTCACTGACGGACAGGAACAAAAATCACGGCCAATGGGTTTTCCAGCATTTTCTATCTTTATTTCAGATTTGCAGCCTCTGCAATACTTTGCTCATTTGAAATAACTGGACTTCCACACTTTACAACAACAGTAATAATTTGTATTTATATAGCACTTTAATCTATGCCATAATTGCTTTAATCAGAGAAAATGTTTCATCTTCAAGGCATTCTGGGTTTTTGAAAAGACACTGTCCGTTAAAGATATAATGCAAGGTCTCTGCTCACTGCTGTTCCTGGAAATTCTCCACTCACTTGACGAAGGGGCAAACCCCGAAAGCTCGTGGGTTTACTATCAAATAAACCTGTTGGACTTTAATTTGGTGTAGTGAGACTTCTTACTGTGTTCCTGGAAAAGGCAGCATTTCACGAGAAAAGGTAACTAAGCAGTTTTAAAGACGCTGGAAAGCTCTTGACCCTGGTGGACCGTTTGCAACAGAGGTCACAAGGCAGTTGATGGCTTTGGGAAAAAGAAACATGCCTGGAAAAGTACGTTTGAAAAGCTGGTTTCGGTCGTGCTTCAAGAGGAAAACAAGAAGGTCAAGAAGGCGCCAGCTCCGGACGCAGTTCGATGCAGAGAGTTGCTCTGAAAACCAGACATTTGCCTCAAAGTCTGCCTGAAGAGTAGTGTAAGAGGCACTGATTGTTTCCTAGGCCAGCACTGAGATACCAACCACATAACCCGGATACCATGAACTAGAGGGCACAGCCTCAAAATAAGGAGGGGGCAGTTTAGATCGGAGTTGAGAAGGAACTTCTTCACTCAGAGGGTGGTGAATCTCTGGAATTCTTTGCCCATTGAAGTGGTGGAGGCTACCTCGTTGAGTAGATAGATTAAGTAGATAGATTTTTGAGTAGATTATTGAGTAGATATTTAAGTAGATAGATTTCTGATAGGCAAGGAAATTAAGAGTTATGGAGAGAAAGCAGGAAAGTGGAACTGATCCACTTCAGATCAGCCATGATCTTATTGAATGGCGGGGCAGGCTCGAGGGGCTGGATGGCCGACTCCTGCTCCTATTTCTTATGTTCTTATGGCACAGATTCTCCCAGTTCCTTATGCTGCTCAAGTCTCCCAAATGCTTTTTTTTTTGTGCAATCAGCTCCACAGTGAAAATTGACATGGAGCTGACAATCATTTTGAAATTTGAATTTCAATTCGATTAGCGGGCCTGGGACAGTGGTCTCCATATCCGCTTGCAACTTCCCCTCCCCTCCCTCACCCCGCTCACCGCCAGGAGAGTTTCCCTTCAGCAATGTTTATGATTGATCCCCACTAATGGGAAACAGGGTCCTCAACCCGCCAGAGAGAACAGAGGCCATTCAGGCCCACCAGGGTGGTCAGCGCCAATCTAGCAATGCCAGCCTGGCACTCTGGCACTACCCAAGGGGCAAACTGGCACTGCCCACAGGCACTGGGCAGTGCCAAGAGGATATGGCTGGGGTGGGGGGTGGGGGGGTTGGGAATACAGGGGATGATTAGTGGCGGGGGGGATACCATTGCCATTCAACTATTGGGATTAGTGGGGGAGGGAGAGAGTGAGGGCTTTCTGGGCTGGCCGTCAGGGTAGGGGAAGATCAGGCCTGGCGGGGGGGGTGCAGTATGAGGAGATATTGGGCTGGCCTGGGGTGATCTGGTAGGCTAGCAATTGGGGGAGAGGTGTGTTGCGGGACTGGCCAATGATCAGAAGGCCAGCGATCAGGAGTCTGACAATGCTGGGCCACTGTGAATTTGCCAATCTCCTTGCTGGCAAATCAACACGTGCGCAATGGCCCACTCAGCACTATCCTGCCAGCCTCTCGGGTTGGAATACTTACTTACCAGAGTGAATCATGCTGAGGCATTCTGCAGTGCTTGGAGATTCCCTCTGGTACATACATCCAAAAAAGAGAAGGGAAAGATTCCCATTTTCCCTACTAGTTGGGCACATAGTTTTTTTGGGGGGGAAGAATCCTGACCCATATCAAGGGCTCCATTTTTTATCATGAGCCATTGACTTTTAGCTTTTTGGTAAAATTGTCCTTTGTTGTTGTCTGTTTGTGAGTTGGAGGATTTAGTAAAAGTAATTATTATACTTGCGTATCTCACACTGTTCATAAGGGTTATCTTTCTTTTTGAATTGGTGGTGACTGTCCCTTTTAGGGCAACACAGCAGAATAAGGGTCCCCTGGCTTGTGAGACTAACTGGGCCTCAGAGTGAGGAATCAACCCGGGGCGTGGAGTTCTCTTTTAGGTGTAAGAACATTGGAACTAGGAGCAAAAGTTGGCAATTCAGCCCTTCGAGCCTGCTCCATCCTTCAGTCAGGTAAAAGACATGTAGGTGCAACCATGCTGAATAATTCTTACTCATAAATCCATTTTTTTGTTTTCATACTGAGAGTAAAAGGTAATGCACATGTTTGGTTGTTTAACCAGCTGGAGAAATTGTTTAAATAAATGTTGTGACTCATGGGGTAATGGAGCTGGAGATAGACAGCACAGTCCTCCCATCTCATTATTAACGCATAAAACATCCGCGAGTACTTCACAGAGCCACTCACAAACAAAAGATGAAGCCAAGCGTGAGATAACCCAAGATTGACCTGTCAATCTTTTAAAGGAAGGAAGCAACGAGAAAGCAACTGAAAACAAGGCCTCAAACAGTGAAGGAAAGAAAATCAGGGAGCTCGCAAGGCCAGAATGAGGGGAGACTCAGAGAGTTGAGGGGCTGGGGGAGATTACAGAGGGAGAGGTGAGGAATTAGAGGGGATTCAGGGAGTTGAGGGGCTGGGGGAGATTACAGAGGGAGGAAGGGATGAGGAATTAGAGGGGATTCAGGGAGTTGAGGGGCTGGGGGAGATTATAGAGAGAGGAAGGGATGAGGAATTAGAGGAGATTCAGGGAGTTGAGGGGCTGGGGGAGATTACAGAGAGAGGGAGGGGTGAGGAATTAGAGGGGACTCAGAGAGTTGAGGGGCTGGGGGAGATTACAGAGAGAGGGAGGGGTGAGGAATTAGAGGGGACTCAGAGAGTTGAGGGGCTGGGGGGATACAGAGAGAGGGAGGGGTGAGGAATTAGAGGAGATTCATAGAGTTGAGGGATGGGGGAGATTACAGAGAGAGGGAGGGGTGAGGAATTAGAGGGGACTCAGAGAGTTGAGGGTGGGGGAGATTACAGAGAAGGGAGGGGTGAGGAATTAGAGGAGATCATAGAGTTGAGGATGGGGAGAATTACAGAGAGAGGAGGGGTGAGGAATTAGAGGGACTCAGAGAGTTGAGGGATGGGAGAGATTACAGAGAGAGGGAGGGGTGAGGAATTAAAGGGGACTCAGGGAGTTGAGGGGCTGGGGAGATTACAGAGAGAGGGAGGGGTGAGGAATTAAGGGGACTCAGGGAGTTGAGGGCTGGGGGAGATTACAGAGAGAGGAAGGGATGAGGAATTAGAGAGATTCAGGGAGTGAGGGGCTGGGGGAGATTACAGAGAGAGGAAGGGGTGAGGAATTAGAGGGGACTCAGAGAGTTGAGGGGATGGGAGAGATTACAGAGAGAGGGAGGGGTGAGGAATTAAAGGGGACTCAGGGAGTTGAGGGGCTGGGGGAGATTACAGAGAGAGGGAGGGATGAGGAATTAGAGGAGATTCAGGGAGTTGAGGGGCTGGGGGAGATTACAGAGGGAGGGAGGGGTGAGGAATTAGAGGGGACTCAGGGAGTTGAGGGGCTGAGGGAGATTACAGAGAGAGGGAGGGGTGAGGAATTAGAGGGGACTCAGGGAATTGAAGCACTGGAGGAGATTACAGAGGGAGGGAGGGGTGAGGAATTAGAGGCACTCAGGGAGTTGAAAGGCTGGGGGAGATTACAGAGAGAGGGAGGGGTGAGGCCATGTAGCACTTTGAAACCGAGGCTGAGGATTGTCAAATTGAGGTGTTGCTTTGAATGACTGGAAGCCAGTGTTAGTCAGAGAGCAAAAGCATGGCGGGAGAATTGGACACGAGAGGCAGAGTTTTGGATGACCTCAAGTCTGCAAAAGATAGAATGTGAGCGACCAGTCTAGAGTCTTTCCAAATAGTCAAGAGAAGTGTAAATTCATGAACTGATCTGCTAATGAGGATGAAGGAAATAGTTTGTATTCCAATGAACCATCTTCCAATTGAAGGATCAAGGACATTACCAAAAGCCAGATCTAATTCAGCTGGTGGTTCTTCCCCCAGAGAATTGTGATCCTTTGAACAGGCTTCCAGTTTGTGCCGAGGACATGGATTGATTGAATTCCTTCCTGCAAATGTTTGGAATCTTTTCTAGCTGGGAATGAGCTTCACGGATACTAGATCAGTACTGCAGTGGGTTATCTGTAATAATGTGATCTCTTGGACTGGTTTTGGTTGATTATGGGCAGCAAAAAGATCAGAGTGGAATTCCCCAGACATTTTTCCACCGAATTGTTCCTGGTTGTTATCTTGGGAACGACTCTCCTGGGCTGTGAACATTCCCGACACCCGGTTGAAGGGCTGGGGTGTGGGCCAAATCAGGATTTTTTGCCAGGTACCAAACCCAGTTGCGAGTTTCTTGTCCTGCTGTGCCTGACCAGATCAGATTCTCATCCAGAGCGGGCAAAAACCTGATTAAGGGCACAGTGGTGGCATGCTGCCTCACAGTTCCAGGCACCCGGGTTCGATTCTGGCTTCAGGTGACTGTGTGGTGCTTTGCACATTCTGCCCATGTCTGCATGGGTTTCCTCCGGGTTTTCTCCCACAGTCTGAAGATGTGCATGTTAGGTGGATTGGCCATGCTAAATTGTCCCTTAGTGTCCTAAGATGTGTAGGTTCTAAAATCTAGGGCAGCACGGTAGTACAGTGGTTAGCACTGCTGCTTCACAGCTCCAAGGTCCTGGGTTCGATTCTCAGCTTGGATCACTCTGTTTGTGTGGAGTTTGCATACTCTTCTTGTATCTGCGTGGGTTTCCTCCGGGCACTCCGGTTTCCTCCCACAGTCCAAAGATGTGCAGATTAGGTTGATTGGCCATGCTAAGAAATTGCCCCTTAGTGTCCAGGGATGCATGGAAGGATTAGTGGGTATAATATATAGGGATACGGGGGTAGGGGCTAGGTGGGATTGTGTTTGGTGCAGACTCGATGGGCTGAAGGGCCTCTTTCTGCACTGTAGGATTCTATGGTTAGGGGAATTAGCCATGGTAAATTTGTGAGGTTATGGAGATAGGGCAAGTGAGAGAGTCTGGGTAAGATACTCTGCCAGACAGTCAATGCAGACTCCATGGGCCAAATGGTTTCTTCTACACTGTAAGCAGTCTATGGTTCTAACTGGTTTTAAATGCATTGGAATCCATTTAGTGGATTGAAGCTGGATTCAACTGCCTCCTAGGCAGCTCCTGCCTCTGTAGCAGGAAGTTATATAGACACCAATTAGTCCTGTACTTGAAAACCAGACACCAGTGACATGGACTCTGAGGGAAGACAAAGAATTAAATAAAATAAAATCCCTACAGGAGGCCAATTGGCTCATTGAGCCTGCACCAACAACAGTCCCACCCAGACCCGATCCCTGTAACCCCAAGTATTTATTCTGCTGACACTAAGGGGCAATTTAGCATGGTCAATCCACCTAACCTGCAGATCTTGGGAGGAAACTGGAGTACCCGGAGGAAACCCGCACAAACACACGGAGAATGTACAAACTCCACAGAAACAGCCAGGAATCGAAGCTATGTCCCTGGCACTGTGAGGCAGCAGTGCTAACCACTGTGCCAACCTAAAATAGCAGTGCGGAGCATGAGTACTGCCAGGCTGCAGAGGGAGGGTCCCTCAGGGGATCTGGAGGTTGGGAGGGGGGCTTAGGCTGAGGGAAAGGGTTTATCTTCACGGCTCTCCCTCAAGATGGGGCTCTTGTGCTGCATTTCTCCTTCGTGAACTGGGAAAATCTCAGGATTTCAGGCACTTTTCTGGTAAAGTTCTTTATTAGTGCCTGTGTTCTGTGGAATCTTAGAAATGATTTAATCTCATTAAAATTTATGTTCCTGAACACCCAAAAAATGCGTCAATATCACAGAGCACTCCATCCTACAGCTCTTGGTTGATTTCAAAACAGGAGCACCACTCACCTGATGAAGGGGCAGCACTCCAAAAGCTAGTGGCTTGTGCTACACTAAACCCGTTGGACTGATGTTGTGAAACTTCTTACTGTGATTTCAGAAGCCCCAAGTGTTACCAGACCATTCTTTGATTGACAAACGTGTTAAATTTCACAAGGGCGATCCCCTTCCTTTCTCACATAAGCCTCAGCTGCTCTGAACCTCTTTGAACTACGTTGAGTGATAGGGGCTGTCAGTTTCACTGGGGAGCTCTCCCTTTCGAGCTTAAATGAATCACAGCGGCTCTGAAACTTCTCAGAACGATCCCTCGTGAAACTAACAGATCCAGGGCAGATCAAACATGGGCAGCATGGTGTCACAGTGGTTAGCAATACTGCCTCGCAGCGCCAGGAACCTGGGTTTGATTCCCGCTTTGGGTCACTGTCTGTGCTGAGTTTGCACACTCTCCCCTTCTCTGCGTTCGTTTCCTCGGGGTGCTCCAGTTTCTTCCCACAGTCTGAAAGTTATGTGGATTGGCCATTGTCCCTCAGTGTACCCAAACAGGAGTGTGGCAACTAGGGGATTTTCATAGTAACTTCATTGCAGTGTTAACGTAAGCCTACTTTTGATACTAATAAATAAACTTTTCAAATTTCACTGTTGATAGAATCACAGCATGCTCCTATAAACCTGAAGTGCTTCTTCTTTTCACCACATCTGTTCTGTCTGTTTTTAACACTTCTCTTTAGGTCTCTGACCCTTCCAATATTCTTTCTAATGCTGTTTTTTTTAAGCCATTGTTTTTTTGTCTTGCCTGCACTGCTTCTCACTGAACCCAACACCTCCATATTATCGCATTTCACTCTCACTGTTTCTTTGTGGCTAAGCTTCAAGATTGGCAATGTCAAGTGTTAAAGGCACTGAATGTTAAAATGGACGACGCGGGCTTGTAGGGCCGAAGGGCCTGTTTCCTGTGCGGTGCTGCTCTCTGTTCTTTACACTGTAAGACAGTTGCCAGGGAGAGGATTGGGGTTAATGGCCAGAGAATGGAATTTGTGACGAGGATTGATTACAATGACTTTGGCCTTCCCAATATTTATTTGTATGTAATTCCATTGGATTCTTGGTGGGATTAAGAGGGAGGGAATTAGGTGGGTGTATGAGTGATGGAGGGGCTAAGAGAGGGACTGGGTGGGTCAGGGAGGGGATGGGTGTGAGTGAGCGAGGGGCTGCAGTGTGAGAGAGAGGGGGTGGGGGTATGAGAGCGGGACTGGAGTGTGAGTGAGAGAGGGACTAGGTAGGTGAGGGAGGGAGGGACTGGTGTGAGTGACAGAGTGGTTGAGCGTGAGTGAGAGAGGGGCTGGGGTGTGAGTGACGGAGAGACTGGGGGTGGGAGTGAATGAGGGGCTGGGGTGGGATTGAGTGAGGGGCTGTGGTGGGAGTGACGGAGGGAGTGGCGGTGCTGTCTGAGTTCTGCTATCTGCCCTGTAACTGATAATGACCCAGGGTAACAGTGCGTAGATTATTCTGGTAGCTTTGAAAAGATGTTCTCTCTAACAGGAGACGGAGAAAAGTCAAGCTTACTTTGATTCTCGGTATCTAGGTTGGCTAAAGGAGTGATCCATATCTGGATGGGAAAATGCACTTCAAATAAAAAGAACGGACGTACATTTATATAGCGCCTTTCAGAACCTCAGGATATAGCAACAAAATCCCCTTGTAGTGTGTTGCTGTCATAATGTAGGAATATGGCATCCAATGTGCACAGCAAGCAATGAGATAAATGATTGCATCATTTTTTTTTAGGTGTTGGTTGGGGGATAAATATTGGCTTGGATACCGGGCAGGATAGGTCTGTTCCTCTGAAGATAACGCTGCTGGATCATCTTCTGCATCATCTGAGATGGACGTCTCAGTTGAGGTTCTCATCTGAATGAGTAGTCGAAAAGTTCACATGAGATCTCGATGCCAAAGGCCGTTTTCTCAGCCTAGCCCATCATCAACCCCATCATAAATGTACAATCTTTATTGAAGAGATCCAAGGGGTTTTGCCCTCAGTTCTGTCTCTGAAGGCTAATCTATATGCTGACTGAACATAAGAACATAAGAAATAGGAGCAGGAGTAGGAGATCTAGCCTCTTGAGCCTGCCCCACCATTGCCCTGTGTCTTGTTCCAGGGAAAACTCTGATCAATCCCAAGTTTTCAATTGCCTTTCTTGCCACAGATAATCGTGGGTCCCCACACCAGAGAGTTGAACGCAAAATCAAAGCTGAAATTCTCACCGCAGTATTGAGGGAGTGCTGCTTTGCCTTTTGGTTCAGACATTAAGGCTGGGATTCTCCCCAAAAAATTCCAAGTTCCCAACATGTGAGAAAATGGGCATAATTTTGGCCAGCATTTTTAACAAGATTTCCAGAATGAACATTCTGTGCACTGCAGAGTGCCTCAGCAGGATTCACTTTGAAAATCAGAGGGCAGAGCCTATTCCCAACCAAAAAGCCAACAGCGTAGTGCTGAGTGGACCACTGCGCGTGTACTGATCTATTAGCACAGCGATCGATGCATGCACAGTCCCTACCCACCACCCCACCATTGCCAGCCTCCCATATACTGCTGTTCCCAATCGCTAGCCTTTCTTGCAACCCATTGCCTGCCTTGCCCCATCCCCACCCCCTGATCGTTGGCCTCCCAGACCTCCCTGGGCCATCCCCCCAACTCCAACCTCACCAGCCCTGATCTTACCGACCTTCCCCCAAAACAGTCCTAATCCCCCCTCATGCCCCCACCTCCCTACCCGATCTCCACATCCCCATCCCTGATTTCTCCCAGCCAGCCTGACACCCAAGTTGCCCGGTGGGCAGCTCCAAATCATCAATGCCCAAGGACTATGTGCCCTTTACCCCTGACTTCCCAGGTGGCTCTCAATGGTCCCTCTTCCCTTGAGCAGGGTTAACAAATTTCTCTCTGTTCCAGTAGCACTTGTACCTCCAAAGGGACTTCATTGATTGCAAAATGCTTTGAAGAGCTAGAAATGAAAAAGCTTTCCTTTAATCTTGCTCTTTGGATTTAGTTTGCTTGAATAGATTTTTGCTATCTCATTTACCTCGATGAGGTCCCCGCTCTCAGTTCTCTCCATCGGTCAATAAAGCAGGATTTCATATCCCTTTCTCTGATTGCGGACCTCAGGTTTGAGGTCAGCCTCACTTCGGGAACGAGAGTATTAACCTGGTGTTTCAATGACCAAAGTTGGGCAAATTCCTTAAATCCAATATTTGAAAAAAGAAGTCCAACTGCAGCTGGGGGAGATCGAAATAGATTTTTTTTTACAAACCCTCTAGGTGACAGAGCACGGGTGTCAGGTTTAGAAAGTAATTGGCCAGAATTGAATAATGGATGCTGGAAAGTTTCATAAATATTTAAGGTCCTCATTTGAACAATTTTTGCAGACTTTTCCCTTCCGGTAATAAATGATGGAGAGTTGGTTGGAGAGACCCTCTTTTGTTACCTGATTTAACTTCCTATTCTCAGTGCTTCTGCTTTTTTTTTGTGTTTCAGAATATCCTCGAAATTGAACCTCATTTCCCTGTACTGGTATCAGAGCAAAGCAACCTCGCCTCAGAATCAGAATGTCATACTCCCAGTCCCAGAACTTCAACACAAAAACATATACTGTCACTCCTGCCCAGTAACTGAGAGAGGTGACACTGTTGGACTGCCAAGTAGGGTGTGATAAATGTGTAGTGGTCCATTTTGGCAGGAATAATGGGATGAAGAAGCCCAATATAAGGGGTAGGAGTCTTAGCTCTGTTGTAGAGCAGAAGGATCTCGGGGTCCGGGTCCATAGGACTCTTAAATCGGCCTCGCAGGTGGAGGAAGTGGTCAAGAAGGCGTACGGTGTACTGGCCTTCATTAATCGAGGAATAGAGTTTAGGAGTCAGGAGGTAATGATGCAGCTCTATAAGACTCTTGTCAGACCCCAGTTGGAGTATTGTGCGCAGTTCTGGTCGCCTCATTATAGGAAGGATGTAGAAGCTATTGAGAGGGTTCAGAGGAGATTTACAAGGATGCTGCCTGGATTGGGAGGCAGGCCTTATGAAGATAGGTTGAGGGAGCTGGGACTCTTCTCACTGGAGAGACGTAGGCTGAGAGGCGACCTGATAGAGGTTTATAAAATGTTGAGAGGAATAGATAGGGTGGACTCTCAGAGACTATTTCCCCGAGCTGAAATGGTCACTACGAGAGGACACAGATTTAAGGTGCAGGGAAGCAAATACAAAGGAGATGTCAGGGGTAGGTTTTTCACTCAGACAGTGGTGAGTGAATGTTTGTTGAGGCAAACTCACTGGGGTCTTTTAAGAGACTTCTGGATGAGTAAATGGAAAAGAATAGGATAGGGGATTATAGATAGGTCTGTGGATTGGTCGATGTGATCGGTGCAACTCGTGGGCCGAAGGGCCTGTTTGTGCTGTATTGTTCTATGTTCTATGTTCTAGGGTGGTGGGGGACAGGCATGCTAGAGTTGTTTAAGGTTTACTTAGATAGGCACATGAGCAGACTAGAGATGGAGGGATACAGGGGACTGTTCTAAATAAGGATCAGGAGTTTTGGGACATTCCTGGGAATCAGTTGATTCCTATGGACCGTTCAACATGTCTTATGGCTCACTTGTCTTACATTTGAGCTTCTGGGGATTCCGTGAATATCTGTATACGTTGTGTATGTTGATTGATGTCTTTTTTGTTTAATCCACAGGTGGTTTGGTCCGCCTTGTTATCCAACAAGGGGCATACACGGGGTGGGTCGTGCGAGGGCTGCTCTTGGATGTTGCTTCGAGAGTTGCCTAGTGCTTCACATCGTTAGTGTACGCTTAAACTGGACCAACTGACGGAAAACATGACAGCTCAGTGACTATCACTGTTTGCTGTGCAGATACATGGATTTGGGTCGGTGTCTGTAGGAGTTTGCACATTCTCCCTGTGCTTGCGTGGGTTTTCCCCGGGTGCTCTGGTTTCCTCCCACACCCCAAAAACATGCTGTTAGGCTGATTGGTGTTAACAAATTGTCCCTAAATTAGGCATCCCTCAATCTGGTTATAATTCCTTTATTGTGGAGTCCAATGGGTGTAGACAAAGGTCATAGGTAGGAGAGGGCACTCACAATGTTACAATAGCTGCGCGGGCTCATTGGGCCAAAGGGCCTGTTTCCCGTGCTGTGTTGTTCTTTGTTCTTTGTACTGTCTGCTCAGGAGGACATTAAAAAAAATCTCATGGAAATATTTCAAAGCTGTTTGTGGGAGCTTGCTGTACACAAATTGGCTGCCATATGTCCAACATTACAACAAGGTTGGGTGAGTAGGACAAAGTTACGCTGGATTCAGGTTTAGATTTCAGCAGCCAGACAGGTGAGAACAGGTAACTAATACGGCAGTGAACCAAACCTCCATCTGTAAAAGTGTTTGTTAACTCATGCAATTTGGATTGTTTTGTACAGTTCACAATTACTGAGCAAAATTCTGATGTTGGTGATTTTTTTTTGGTTTCTGCTCTCTTTGTCAACACACATTGAAATTATCCGGTCTGACTCTCTTCAAATGCTTCACACATAACCACTGACTTCAAAAAAAGACATGCTGATTAATACTTTCAAGTAACAGGGACTCAGCCAATTTGAATAATTGTCTGTCTATTTAAGATAAAATCCCAAAAGTATATGCATTTTATTTTGCTCATTCATGTGATGTGCGTGTCGCTGGTAATGCGTTGTTATGACAATGGATCATAGCCCAGAACTATGAGCGGACGTCTTGAATTTTTAAATAGGATGTATTTTTTTACAAAGAACATACAACAATAACCTGCAAAGTAACCACTTGCTGGAATTCCTATGTGGATAATACTCAGTCCCAAGGGAGACAATGCAACGTCCCACCATTTTTCAGGCAGAGATATTTCAAAAGAAGAGATATAATGCAAACTGAACTGTCACCTCCTATGGAGATAATTGAAGCTGATTACCATCTCAGTATAAACAACTATGAGTTACATCCCAGACATTTTTTTCTTCACAGTGATAGACAATAAAAGGGGTTAAAAACCAACTACAATACTGGTCTCTGTGTTATAACGGTGTTCTAGCTCAACTGTGATGTGTGCTGCGTAGGTCACAGCTGAAGAACCTCAATTAGACATCCCTATTGATTTGAAATAAAAAGACTCTCTTTCTTATTCTCTGTCTCATATTGCTGGAAACAAATCAATTCAGTAAAGCCACAGTCAAAAAGGAAGCAGGACATTTCCTTTCAGCTAATCTCCTGAACCGAGATTCTCCAAACCAAGTGCTCAACTGCCAAAGTCAGCGCTGCCAGGAACTGGGAATCATCTAACTTCATGACTGCAACATTTCTCCATCTACACCTCACAGACAAGTCTGATGACCTTTTAACTTTTAGTTTTGGACTCACTCCTCATCTTTAATCTGTTCGTATGCATGTTGCATGTGATTATTTTCTTCTCCCATTCTGGCAACTAATAAGCTCACACTTTCTTTAACTCAAGAAAGCCTGCTTAAATTGGCTCCTTTTAAAACATTTGGACTTGGAAAAAGAGGAAAAGCATCCTTTTTTCTAAATTAACCATGCTGTGCCAAATGAATGAGCCTGTTCATTCATCCCTCCTCACCCAGGAGCAGAACAGTTCGGGATATCCCATCTGGAATCAGAGCTAATTTTGTGAAGGGTAGGTCGTGCCTTACTAACCTCATTGAGTTTTTTGAAAAAGTGACCAAAGAGGTGGATGGGGGTAAGGCGGTTGATGTGGTATATATGGACTTTAGTAAGGCGTTTGATAAGGTGGCCCATGGAAGACTTCTGCAGAAAATGCAGATGTATGGGATAGAGGGTGATTTAGCTAATTGGATTAGGAATTGGCTAGCAGATAGAAGACAGAGGGTGGTGGTTGATGGGAGATATTCATCGTGGAGTTCGGTGACAAGTGGTGTACCTCAGGGGTCTGTTTTGGGGCCCCTGCTGTTTGTAATTTTTATAAATGATCTGGATGAGGGTATTGAGGGATGGATTAGTAAATTTGCAGATGACACTAAAGTCGGTGGAGTGGTAGATAGTGAAGAGGGGTGTTATAGTTTGCAGAGGGACTTGGACAAGTTGCAGAGCTGGGCCGAGAGGTGGCAAATGGAGTTTAATGTGGAAAAGTGTGAGGTAATGCACTTTGGCAGGAATAATAAATGTGTAGAGTATAGGGCTAATGGTAGGATTCTTAATAGTGTTGATGAACAGAGGGATCTTGGTGTATTTGTGCATAGATCCCTGAAAGTAGGCAGTCAAGTCGATAAGGTTGTTAAGAAGGCATATGGAGTCTTAGCTTTTATTGGTAGGGGGATTGAATTTCGGAGCCGCAACGTCATGTTGCAACTGTACAAAACTCTAGTGCGGCCGCACTTGGAGTATTGTGTGCAGTTCTGGTCCCCACATTATAAGAAAGATGTGGAGGCATTGGAGAGGGTACAGAGGAGGTTTACCAGGATGTTGCCTGGTATGGAGGGCAGGTCTTATGAAGAGAGGCTGAGGGATTTGAGGTTGTTTTCGTTAGAAAGGAGGCGGCTAAGAGGGGACCTAATCGAAACATATAAGATGATTAGAGGTTTAGATAGGGTGGACAGTGATAGCCTTTTTCCTAGGATGGAGAAAGCTAGCACGAGGGGACACAGCTTTAAATTAAGGGGTGATAGTTATAGGACGGATATCAGAGGTAGGTTCTTTACCCAAAGGGTGGTTCGGGAGTGGAATGCCCTGCCTGCAGCAGTTGTAGATGCGCCAAGTTTGGTGGCGTTTAAGAGGTTAGTTGATAAGTATGTGGAAGAGAAGGGAATGGTTTAGTTTGGAGGGTCATTGCTTTTTATATTGGTCGGCGCAACATCGAAGGCCTAAGGGCCTGTTCTGTGCTGTAACGTTCTATGTTCTATGTTCTAATTTGGGGACTGGTATTCACTATCCGTTCCTTTCAGAAGGTGGTAATGAGCTGTCTATTTAATTACAACTAAACGGCCGTTTCAAAGGGCAGTTAAAAAACTATGTAGGACTGGAGTCACACGTAGGCCAGATCAACCTGAAGCACCAATTTCCTTTCCTGATATATAACATTTGTATGACACCCCGAAGCACAGTAAGAAGTCTGACAACACCAGGTTTAAATCCAACCAGTTGGATTTAAACCTGGTGTTGTCAAACACCTTACTGTGTTTATCCCAGTCCAATGCCGGCATCTCTACATCATGACCCCAAAGCACCAACAACCATAGATTTAGATATAATAACATTCTTCTGGGAGTAACGTATTTTGGTTGGAGACAGTGGTGTGGTGTCAGTGCCAGCAGTCTAGAGGCGTGTCTACCAGGACCTGATGCAAGTTCACAATCCGAAGTGTTAACTCTGCGTTTCACTCTATAGACGTTGCCAGACTTGCAGAGGATTCCCAGTATTTTCTGTTTTGAATTCAGATTTGCAGAAATATTCTGCCCTTGGCCCAAGCTAAGGTTCTGGTTCAGACCTCACCTGGTGGAATTTAAATTTAATTAGTTAAGAAGTCTGGAAGTTTGAGGTATGGTCTCTGAGAAATTACCGAATTATCCGATAAACTGATCTGGTTCACTCATGTTCTTTAGGGAAGGAAATCTGCCGTCTTTACCCGCTCTGGCCTATATGTGACTCCAGACTCACAGCAATGTAGCTGGCTCTCTTAAATATTCTCGAAAGTACCTTTCCATGGCTAACACGAAGGGGCATAGCTTTAAATTAAGGGGTGATAATTATAGGACGGATGTCAGAGGTAGGTTCTTTACTCAGAGGGTTGTAAGGGCGTGGAATGCCCTGCCTGCAGCAGTTGTGGGCTCACCAACTTTAAAGGCATTCAAATGGTCAGTGGATAGGCATATGGATAACACTGGAATAGTTTAGGTTAGAGGGTCATTAGATTGGTTCCACTGGTCGGTACAACATCGAGGGCCAAAGGGCCTGTACAGCGCTGTAATGTTCTAAGTTCTACCTAGTAAACAATTCCATTGATCCAAACTGCAGCAGTTGAAGAAGGAGGCTGATCACCTAGGCAATTAGAGATCAGCAACAAATATTGGTCTTGCCAGCAATGCTCACAACCTGTGAAAGGATATAAAACACTCCTTACGCAGTGGGATCGAGTTGGAGAATTCAATAGTAAAGTAAGAGTCTGTAATAAGTAGATTTGATGTTGGGTGTGGATGGAATGGGTTTGATGGGCAATGTCTCGAGGAACACACTAGTCGCCAGCAGCTACTGAGACTGGATCAACTGATCCACTGCCAGCGCTGAACTCAAGCTCAGATTCAATCTGGACTCAATCTGACTGCAATTAGGCTGGAGATGTTCTTCCTACAAGCTTCTTTCTCCTGGCACCTGATCAATATAAACCCTCAATATCTGGGAGGGAAGTCAACACATCATAGGCCTTTACCTGTCTCTTCATACTTGTCATATTTATCGAATCCATGCACAATATAAGTAAAAAAAAATCAAATTATTTGAAAGTTTTATTTTCAGACTTTTTTGCTACTTCCCTTGCTGGAGTACAAACCCTCAACATCTACACTTATACAAACCTATTAATGATCTTGATGTGAATGTGGGGGTATGATCAGGAAGTTCGCAGACTTCAGAAAAATTGGTAGTGTGGTGGATAGTGATTATAGGTCTGGTCAGATGGGCAGAGTGCCAAACGGTTTTTAGTGCTAAAATCTGTGAGGTGACGTAGCTTGGGAGGATTAACAAGGCAAAGGAATACACAATGAATGATAGGACACTGAGAAGTACAGAGGGTCAGAGGGAGCTGGAGGTGCATGAACAAAGATCACTGAAGGTAGCAGGACAGGTAGATAAAGTGGTTAAGAATGCATACTTGCCTTGAGTACTCAGGGCATTACATATAAGAGCAGGGAGGTTATGATGAAACCGTAAAAAATACTCATTAGGACTGGTGTAGTATGTGTAGTTCTGGTTGCCACACTGCAGGAAGGATGTGATTGTATCAGAGAGAGTGCAGAGAAAATTCACCAGGATACTGCCTGCGATGGAGTATTTCAGCTTTCAAGAGAGGCTGGTTAGACTGGGGTTGTTTCTCTTAGAGCAGAGAAGGCTGAGGGGTGGGGGAACTTCATTCAGGTGTAAAAATTAGAGTACATTGGAAGGAACTTTTCTCTTATCAATAACCAGGGGGCAGAGATTTAAGATAAGGGGCAGGGCATTTAGAGGAGATTTGAGGAAAAACCTCTTCCCTCAGAGGGTGGTGGGGATCTGGAATTCACTTCAAAAGGGTGGGAGAGGCGGGAACCCTCACAGCTTTTAAGAAGCATTTAAAATGTCATAGTATACAAACCTATGGACCAAGTGCTGGAAAATAGAACATAGAACATAGAACATTACAGCACAGAACAGGCCCTTCGGCCTTCGATGTTGCGCTGACCAATATAAAAAGCAATGCCCCTCCAAACTAAACCATTCCCTTCTCTTCCATATACTTATCAACTAACCTCTTAAACGCAACCAAACTTGGCGCATCTACAACTGCTGCAGGCAGGGCATTCCACTCCCGAACCACCCTTTGGGTAAAGAACCTGCCTCTGATATCCATCCTATAACTATCACCCCTTAATTTAAAGCTGTGTCCCCTCGTGCTAGTTTTTTCCATCCTAGGAAAAAGGCTATCACTGTCCACCCTATCTAAACCTCTAATCATCTTATATGTCTCGATTAGGTCCCCTCTTAGCCGCCTCCTTTCTAATGAAAACAACCTCAAATCCCTCAGCCTCTCTTCATAAGACCTGCCCTCCATACCAGGCAACATCCTGGAATGAGAATAGGATGAGAATAGATTGGTGCTTGATGGCTGGCACAGGTACAATAGGCCAAAGGGCCTCTGTGCTGTAAGATTCTATAAGTCTAAATACATGCGTATGCACATCTATCAATGTGGCATATCCTGACTTCCAGAAGGCATTTGGCAAGGTGCTACATAGAAAATTAATCCAGCAGGTGAGATGGCAGGGGACTGGTGGTAGAATAATGGTTGGATTGAGGATTGGGCTGACTGACAGAAAGCAGAGGGTCGGGATAAATGGATCCCTCTTTGGCTGGCAAAATGGAACTAGTGGGATAGCCACAGGGCTCAATCCTCAGACCTCAACTATTTACAATCTATATAAATGATCTGCAAGCAGGGTCAGAGTGAAACGTAGCAAAATAGGTGGGAAGCAGGTAGTGAAGGGGATATAAAGATTCAACAGACAGACTGGGAGAATGGGCCAAAATTGGCAGATGAAGTTCAATGTGGATAAGTGTGAAGTTATCCAGTTTGTCAAAGAAAATGGAAAAGCAAATTATTGATAAATGGAAAGGAGATTCAAAACGTGTTCTGGCAGAGGGATCTGGGTGTCTATGTTCATGAATTGCAGAAAGTCGATATGCAGGTCCAGCATCTTATAAAAAAGATACATGGGATTTACTGCCTAGGGGCTGAAGTAGAAAAGTAGAAAAGTGTTGTCACCATTTGTATTTGGTGTAGGTGAGACCACATCTGGAATATTGTGCCCAGGTTTGGTCTCCTTATTTGAGGAAGGATGTGGTGGCATTGGAGGTGGTTCAGTGAAAGTTTACCAACTGATTCTGGGGATGAAATGGTTGACGTATAAGGAACGATTAAACAGTTTGGGCTTGTAGTTGCTGGAGTTTAAAAGAATGCAAAGGGATCTGATGGTGGTATATAAAATTTTAAAAGGGATTGATAGAGTAAACATAGACCAAATGTTTGTGAGGCAATCTAGAACAAGAGGTCACAAGTATAGTTTGAGAGACATAGAATTAAAACTGAGATGGAGGAACTACTTTTCTTGCACAGGGAAGTGAATTTATGGAACTCACTAACCCACAAAGTGGTGGAGTATGAATCATTAAATGGTTTCAAGGAGGTAGACATATTTCTGATTTTAAAAAATGGGTTATAGGGATATGGAGGGATGGATTTAAGACCAGAGAGTGATCAGCCAGGATCTGATTGAATGGCAGAACAGACTCAAAGGGCTGATTTACCTACTTCTGCTCATAGTTTCTTTAAGGCAATTGACCCATTAGGTAGTTTTTGTTAAAACAAACTTTATTTAAGAACAGTTAAAACATAACAAACAGAATTAGCATAACTTTTACCAAGTAAAATAAAAATGACAAAGTTTAATCCTTAACAGTTATTCATCTCTATAGTTCCAATTTAAGCAATATTCCCACAGCCAAACATCCTTCTTCAGAACCTATTAGCACTAAAAGCAGAAATGCTCATGTGGATGCTGGATTTCCAGTTTTTAACCACTGTAGACAGATACGGGAAGGCACCTGCCTTCTGACTCCCATACAGCAGGTTCCAGAGAAAGATCTAGCTTCAAACAGCAGAAGTTCAGAGAAAGAAACCCATTTTCTGGCAGATCCCAGTCCCCAAATCCAGAGAGAAAAAGAAACGACAGACAGCCTTCTTCTCTCTATACTTTCTGAATAGCCATTGAGCTGAGTTTCTGCTTGTGTGCCTAGCTTGCCTAGTCACAAGACCTTTCCTATCAAATCTGGAATCAAGCCTCACTGTGAAAAATTCCAGGGGAAAGCACAAAGATAACAATCTTGCATTAGTCCAGATTAAAACAAACAATTTAGCAATTAAGGTCATTTATGCTGCTGCGGTATCAACAAGGCTGCCAGTTACAAAGCAGTATGGACAGACTGCAAAAAATTCCTATACAAGAAATATGACAAAAATACATTTCTTAAAGACATCATATCATCATAGTATGAATACACATTCATACAATCATGCTGTCATACACATTCTCATTCCACATACTACTCTCTCACACACAAACCTACATATTTGCACACACATTCTCACACACTCTTTCCAACAGTTTCAAGTTTTTAGGTGTCCAGATCACCAACAACCTGTCCTGGTCCCCCCATGCTGACACTATAGTTAAGAAAGTCCACCAATGCCTCTACTTTCTCAGAAGACTAAGGACATTTAACATATTGACTACAAAACTCACCAACTTTTACAGATGCACCATAGAAAGCATTCTTTTTGGTTGTATCACAGCTTGGTATGGCTCCTGCTCTGCCCAAAACCGCAAGAAACTACAAAAGGTTGTGAATGTAACCCAGTCCATCCCACAAACCAGCCTCCCATTCATTGACTCTGTCTATACTTCCCACTGCCTCGCAAAGCAGTTAATATGACTGAGGACCCCATACATCCCAGACATTCTCTCTTACACCTTCTTCTGTCAGGAAAAAGATACAAAAGTCTGAGGTCACATACCAACTGACTCAAGAACAGCTTCTTCCCTGCTGCCGTCAGACTTTTGATTAGACCTACCTTGCTTAAGTTGATCTTTCTCTACACCTTAGCTATGACTGTAACACTACATTCTGCACTCTCTCGTTTTCTTTTCTATGAACAGCATGCTTTATCTGTATAGCACAAGAGACATCACTCTTCACTGTATACTAATAATAAATCAAAACAATACACATGCAGTACTCAGTCACACACAAACCTGCACATGAATGCATATTAGTATACTCACACATCTTCAACACGTGCACACACTCACACATGCATACTCTCACATACAAACTTGCATATGAATAATAGGTATACACTCACTCTCTGGCACACACTCTCAAACCTGCATATGAATACATATTCATATACTCACACATCTCCAACACATGTGCACACACACACAGACATACTCTCACATACAAACTTGTATATAGAACATAGAACATAGAACATTACAACACAGAACAGGCCCTTCGGCCTTTGACGTTGCGCCGACCAATTAGGAAAAAGCAATGACCCTCTAACCTAAACCATCCCCTTTTCGTCCATAAACTTATCTACTAACCTCTTAAACGCCACCAAACTTGGCGCATCTACAACTGCCGCAGGCAGGGCATTCCATACCCTTACCACCCTCTGGGTAAAGAAACTACCTCTGACATCCATCCTATAACTACCACCCCTTAATTTAAAGCTATGTCCCCTCGTGCTAGCTTTCTCCATCCTAGGAAAAAGGCTATCACTGTTCACCCTATCTAAACCTCTAATCATCTTATATGTTTCAATAAGGTCTCCTCTTAGCCGCCTTCTTTCTAACGAAAACAACCTCAAATCCTCAGTCTCTCCTCATAAGACCTGTCCTCCATACCTGGCAACATCCTGGTAAACCTCCTCTGTACCCTCTCCAATGCCTCCACATCTTTCTTATAATGTGGGGACCAGAACTGCACACAATACTCAAGTGCGGCCGCACTAGAGTTTTGTACAGTTGCAACATGACGTTGCGGCTCCGAAATTCAATCCCCATACCAATAAAAGCTAAGACTCCATATGCCTTCTTAACAACCTTATCGACTTGATTGCCAACTTTCAGGGATCTATGCACATGTACACCAATATGAATAATAAGTATACACTCACTCTCTGGCACACACTCTCAAACCTGCATATGAATACATATTTACACACTCATCTCTCTCCATTCATCTTCCCGGCAGGATCTTCCCTAATTAGGATTTATCAGTGCAGTGAGCCTGGAGCTAATGGGGCTCAGTGCCCGAATAGGGAAGAGAGCAATGCTTACTTTTTTTACTTCTGGCTTTGGAACACGAAGGACCAAGAAGATTGCTTAAAAAAACAAACGCGGACCATTGGGATGTGGTCAGTCTGATTTAATGTGGATAAAGTGTGATACGTCCAGACCAGGGAGGGTCAGCAGATCCCCCAGAGGACATCCCAGTGTCGATACATCTCAATTCGCAGGCAGGTTCCCTCTGAGTGCCGCGATCTGGCTGATTTCAAGCTCAGTCCACCCTCCCTGTGTTACCTGTTCTGCGGCGGATGGGTTATAATTTCACAATCTCTCCATTCAGCGCTTGTTCTCTCTCTTTCTGTCTGTCTCTGTGACATGCCCCTGAGCTTAATCCTGGGATCTCAGAGGCGGGTCCCTGCGGCGGTCACCCTCCCAGAGAGGAAAATCAGGCTGTTCGCAGCAGCGTGCGCTGCCCATTGAGGAGCTGAGAGGCGAGGGGGAGACTGGGCTGAGAGGGGGCAGGCGGGGAGGCAGCTTCCCCTCACCCCCAGCTCCCGGGAGGGCAACAATTTCTATTCTGAACATTGTGAAGTGTCAGAAACTCACAGCGTGTGAGAACCTGAAACCCCCAAGGTACAGTAAAGACAATATGATGTGGATTATCTCTGGGATGGGTTATCTCTGGCATGGGTTATCTCTGAGATGGTTTATGTCTGGGATGGTTTATCACTGGGATGGGGTTATTTCTGGGATGGGTTATCGCTGGGATTTGTTATCTCTGTGATGGATTATCTCTGGGATGGGTTATCTCTGGGATGGGTTATCTCTGGGATTTGTTAACTCTGGGATTTGTTATCCCTGGGATGGGTTGTCTCTGGGATTTGTTATCTCTGGGATTTCTTATCCCTGGGATGGGTTATCTCTGGGATGGATTATCTCTGGGATGGGTTAACTCTGGGATGGATTATCTCTGGGATGGGTTATTTCTGGGATGGGTTAACTTTGGGATGGGTTATCTCTGGGATGGATTAACTCTGGGATGGGTTATCTCTGGGATGTCTTAACTCTGGAATGGATTATCTCTGGGATGGATTAACTCTGGGATGGATTAACTCTGGAATGGGTTAACTCTGGGATGGGTTATCTCTGGGATGGGTTAGCTCTGGGATGGATTAACTCTGGAATGGGTTAACTCTGGGATGGGTTAACTCTGGGATGGGTTAACTCTGGGGTGGTTTATCTCTGGGATGGATTAACTCTGGGATGGATTACCTTGATTCTAGTTTAAAATGTCGTTTCAATTTGGTTTATTTTGCTTCATTAATATTTCAATTGGAATGATATTAAATCTTAATTTGCCTAATTAATCTTATTTCAGTTTAAATGTTTTTTATTTTAACTTGCTTTATTGATTTTAGTTTAGTTCACTTTCTTGTTCAAATTCGTTTACTCGGTGTAATTAATACACACTCTATTCCGTTTAATTCATTCATCGCCTTTAATAAATCATTTAAAATGCGCAAAAAGGTGGAGGGGAGGGGGAGGTGTTCTCTTCATTTTGATTTTTACAGCGACAACTTTCTAACCCTCTGCCTCCTCCAGCCAGTGAGGGGATCCTCCTGAGGGACCGGAGAAGCTGTCGGAGGGAGCGGAGAGGCTGAGTGCTCCTTGCCTCAGTTCAGATCACTGCAGCGGGGATGCGGGAGCTGAGCCGCTGGGTCGGGCTCCTGATCTGTTCTTCTGTCCTCGGCTCCGCCAGCGCCCTGGTGAGTATTAAACATGATGTGGAGATACCCAGGTTGGGGTTAAACACAGTAAGAAGTCTGACAACACCAGGTTTAAGTCCAACTAGTTTATTTGATAATACACTCACAAGCTTCTGGGGTTTGTCCCTTCCATTCACCTGAGGAAGGGACAAACCCCAAGAGCTTGTGGGTTCACTATCAAATAAACTGGTTGGACTTAAACCTGGTGTTGTCGGACTTCTTACTACGAGTATTAAACACCCAGAAAATAAGCCTGTGTACTGACCTTAAGCTGAGACCAGCTTCTTGTGAACCCACTCTCAAGGTTTGGAATTCCACAGTCTGAACTAAATGTTGGGAAAATGGATGGCATTCTGTAGAGGGTATATTTTGGGCGCTGTGCCCAGTTCAACTCGAAACGTACCTGCATAGACTGCGCACACATACATCTTCTCGATTGCATCTATATCCCTTCTGTAACATTGAACAATGCACATTATTCTAAGGTGTGTGGTCCAGATCGAGATTCAATATGCATTTAACAACCACTCTGCTTATCAATACTGTTTGTGGAAATTTACCCTAGCTTGCTTTAATCAAAGCAAAATGCTGAAAACAGAAAAACTTCGCAGGTCTAGTGGTGTCCGTGGAGAGAGAAAAAGTTAAATGTTTCAGGTTCAATTTAACTTCTTCAGAAAAGCAACTCAACAAATAACTGAGAACAGAGAAATGAGCAGGATTGCAACTTTAACCCTAAATTTGATTTGATTTATTATTGTTAGTTTGCAGCAAAAAGTATTGTTTCTTGCACACTGCACAAAGTGTCCCATTCATAGACAAGGAAAGGAGAGGGTGTGAAATGTAGTGTTATAGTCGTAAGCTAGGGTGTAGAGAAATATCAACTTAATGCAAGGTAGATCCATTCAAAACCCTGATGGCAGCAGGGAAGAAGCTGTTCTTTTGTATTTTTTTCCCGATGGAAGAAGGTGGAAGAGAGAATGTCCAGGGTCTGTGTGGGGTTTTTAATTTTGCTGGCTGCTTTTCCCGAGTCAATGTATGGGAGGCTGGTTTGCCATGATGAATTGGGCTATTTGAATTTGACTTTTGTAGTTTCTTGCAGTCTTGGACAGAGCAGGAGTCATCCCAAGCTGTGATACAACCAGAAAGAAAGCTTTCTATGGTGCATCCGTAAAAGTTGGTGAGAATCGTAGCTAACATGCCTAATTTCCTTAGTCTTCTTTGGTCCACCTTGTTGTCTAACGAGGGGCATACACGCAATGGGTCGTGAGAGGGCTGCTCTTGGATTTTTTTCGAGAGTATCCTTGTGCTTCATGTCGTTAGTGTACGCTTGACCTGGACCATTTGATGGGCAACACGACAGCTCAGTGACTATCGCTGTGCTGTGCAGATACATGGATTTGGGCCTATGTCTGTGGGAGTTTGCACATTCTCCCTGTGCTTGCGTGGGTTTTCTCCGGGAGCTCCGGTTTTCTCCCACATCCCAAAGATGCACTCTTAGGCTAATTGGCAAAACAAATTCTCCCTAAATTGTCTCAAATTTGGTTTTTAATCCATAGATCTATAAACATGGACAGGGATCACAGGTAGAGGTGGGAATATCGGGGTGGCGGCGCGGGCTCGTTGGGCGGAAGGGCCTGTTTCCCGTGCTGTTTTGTTCTTTGTTCTTTGTTCTTCTGAAAAAGTAGAGGCGCTGGTGGGCTTTCTTAACTATAGTGTTAGCGTGGGGGGGACCAGGACAGGTTGTTGGTGGTCTGGACACGTGAAGCTTTCGAGCATTTCTACTTTGTCCCCATTGATGTATACAGATTATCGATGACAATCTCCCTCATTTTGTTGACATTGAGGGAGAGATTATCGTTGCTGCACCAGTTCACCAGATTCTCTATCTCATTCCTGTACTCTGTCTCATCATTGTTTGAGATCTGATCCACTACAGTGGTGTCATCAGCAAACTGTGTTGGAAGGGAATTTGGCCACACAGTCATAAATGTATAAGGAGTATAGTAGGGAGCTGAGAACACAGGCTTGTGGTGCACCGATATTGAGGATGATCATGGAGGAGGTGTTGTTGCCTATCCTTGTTGATTGTGTTCTGTGGGTTAGGAAGTTCAGAGAGAAGGCAGAGGGAAGACCTGAGGTCCAAGCTACAGAATTTGGAGATGAGCTTTATGGGAATTATAGTGTTGAAAGCTGAGCTGTGGTCAACTTCCCTACTTTTATCTTATCTAGCCCCTTCATAATCTTATATATTTCTATGAAATCTTCTAAATTCCAATGAGTATAGCCCTAGTCTACTCAGTTTCTGAGTAAGCCAACCCTCTCAATTCTAGAATCAATCTACTCTGCACCCCCTCCAGTGCCAGTATATTCTTTCTTAAGTAAGGAGACTAAAACTGTGCACAATACTCTTCTCAAAAGCTTTTTCATCATTGCTGACCCTGTCTCATTGATTTGCGCTAAATTTGGTCGGAGATTGCTGATTACTCGCTCCAAGGAATCTCCAAAGTTCAGTTTTGTTCCTGGGTTGTGGAAATTCTCTGATTAATTTTGATTTTTGTGGGTTGACTGTCATCCCAATAGCTTGTATTCTTGTGATTTAGAAACTTGACCGTAGGTTTGCTGAATTCTCATGCTTCACCCAAGGTTGGATCCGCATCCTCTCGGCTTCACCATATTGCCCTGACTCTGTGACCATGCACTTCAACCTGGTACAGTAACATAGTGATTAGCACTTCTGCTTCACAACTCCAGGGTTCAATTCCTGGCTTGGATCACTGCCTGTGTGGAGTTTGCACATTCTCCTCATGTCTGCGTGGGTTTCCTTCCAAAAATGTGTGGGTTAGGTCAATTAGCTATGCTAAAAGTTGCCCCTTAGTGTCCTGAGATGCATAGGCTAGAGGGATTAGTGGATAAATATGTGAGCAAATGGGGTAGGGCTTAGGTGGGATTGTGCTCAGTGCAGATTCGATGGGCCAAATGGTCTCTTTCTGTACTGTAGGGTTTCTATGAATCTCTTGTGGATCCATATCCAAGTGTGTTGTCTGTAAGACACATTACTCTTTTTCTGTATTCTAGAGTGAGAGACATTGCTCTCAGGAAAAGTTCTGGAGCAGACTCCAAACGTTAATCCACTGAAACTATGATGGCTGTGAATTCGTAGAATTAAAAAATCCACCCACATTTTTATTGAGCTGAGATCAATCCCAAACACCATTTTGTTGCCGTGGTAACCATTGAGGTAACACCTTACGGTCATTTCTTTTCAATTTCATCCTTGATTTTATCCAAAGTGGGTGAGGGACCTTCTCAGAACGAAGGGGCGAATTAGTTTAGCATCAGTTCACAGGGTGATATGGTGTTGGGTTTCTCGTTTACCTAGGCTTGTAAATAATTTTTAAACCTCACGGAGTGTTTTCTGGCATTTATTTGCAGAGTAAAATCATAGAAACCCTACAGTAAGGTAGAAAGAGGCCATTCAGCCCATCGAGTCTGCACCGACCACAATCCCAGCCAGGCCCTACCCCCATATCCCTACATATTTACCCACTAGTCTCTCTAACATACATATCTCAGGACACTAAGGGGCAATTTTAGCATGGCCAATCAACCTAACCTGCATATCTTTGGGCTGTGGGTGGAAACCAGAGCACCTGGAGGAAACCTATGCAGACACAGAGAGAATGTACAAACTCCACAGACAGTGACCCGAGCCGGGAATCGAACCCAGGTCCTTGGAGCTGTGAAGCAGCAGTGCTAACCACTGTGCTACCATGCTGTCCCCTAGGTGGATTGGCCAAACTAAATTGCTCCATAACATCAAAGATGTGTCAGTTAGGTGGATTGGTCATGGTAAATGCATGGGATTGTGGGGATAGGGCAGGGGTTAAATTGGTGGGATGCTCTTCTGAAGAGTTGGTGCAGACCTGATGGGCCAAATGGTCTCCTCCTGCACTTTTTCTTCCACGAGGAAGATAACTTCCTTTCCCTGTGGCTCCACCACATCTTGTACGTGGCTTTGATTTCAATTTTTCTCCTGTTTTTTATAGGTTGTCAGTGTTATTGAGTGGCAAACTGTTTTTGCCACACCAATGACATTTCAAGATGCTGGTGCTGTGATTTTTGTGGGCTTAAACTGATTTTGAGACCATTCAGTTTGCAGTTTGCAAGAAAGAAAATGTGCCACTCGATCTTCACAGCGCCTCACCATTTTAGAATCATAGTACAGAAGGAGGCTATTCAGTCTGCACCAACCACAATCCCACCCAGGCCCTATCCCTGTGCAGTTACCCTAGCTAATCCTAAGGGACAATTTAGCACGGTCAATCCACCTAACCCACACATCTTTAACGGGATTGAGAGTTATAGGTAGGCCTGGTAGGTATGGGTATGATCGGCGCAACTTGTGGGCCAAAAGGCCTGTTTGTACTGTAGTGTTCTATCTTTGGACTATGGGAGGAAACCGGAGCACCCAGAGGAAACCCACACAGATACGGGGAGAATATGCAAATCCCATACAGACAGTGACCCAAGCTAGGAATTGAACCCAGCTCCCTAGCGCTGTGAGACAATGAGGCAACAGTGCCAACCACTGTGCCACCATGCCACCTAGATCTTTACTCTCAGGGCAGCGAATGTTCTTTAATTCATGAATGGAGTGGAGAGATTTCTGGATATTAAAGGAATGAAGAAATTTAGAGATAGGATTGGAATGTGCATTGATCTTATTGAGGTTAGGCTCAATGGGACACATAGTCTCTTCCTGGTACGTAGGAAGACACAAATAATCTTCCAGAAATTGGAGAGTTATTTCAATAGATTGGAGGGTAGCTAATGTAATCTCACTTTTTAAAAAAGGTGTGAGGGAAAAAGTAAGGAATTATAGACCAGTTAGTCTGACATCTGTGGTGGGGATAATGTTGGAGTCAATTATTAAGGATGTAATAACTGGAAATTGATTTGGAAAGTGATGACAGGATTGGTCCAAGTTTGCATGGATTCACCAAAGGGAAGTCATGCTTGACAAATCTGGAATTTTTTGAGGATGTGACCAGCAGAATGGACAAGGGTGAACCAGTCGATGTGGTATATCTGGACTTTCAAAAGGCACTTGATAAGGTCTCAATCAAGAGATTAGTGATCAAAATTAAAGCTCATAGTATTGAAGGTAATGTATTAATGTGGATAGACAATCAGTTGGCAGACAGGAAGCAGAGAGTGGGAATAAATCGGTCATTTTAAAAGTGTCAGGCAGTGACTAGTGAGGTACCACAGGGTTCAGTGCTGCGATCCCAGCTATTCACAATACACATTAACGATTTGGACGAAGGAATTGAATGCAATATTTCCAAATGACACTAAGTTGGGTGGCAGTGTGTGCTATGAGGAGGATACTAAGAGATTTCAGAGTGATTTGGACAGGCTGACTGAGTGGGCCTTGAGAAATGCAATATAAAGTGGAGAAATGTGAGATTATTCACCTTGGTAACAAAACAGGAGATTACTCATATATCATAGAATCCCTACAGTGCAGAAGGAGGCCATTCAGCCCTTCAGGTCTACCCAACTAGAGATGGGATTGGAATGTGCATTGATCTTATTGAGGATAGGCTCAATGGGACACATAGTCTCTTCCTGGTACATAGGAAGACACAAATAATCTTCCAGAAATTGGAGAGTTATTTCAATAGATTAGAGGGTAGCTAATGAAACCTCACTTTGGATTAGTAAATTTGCGGATGACACCAAAGTCAGTGGAGTGGTAGATAGTGAAGAGGGGTGTTATAGTTTGCAGAGAGACTCAGACAAGTTGCAGAACTGGGCCGAGAGGTGGAAAATGGAGTTTAATGTGGAAAAGTGTGAAGTAATGCACTTTGGCAGGAATAATAAATGTGTAGAGTATAGGGCTAATGGTAGGATTCTTAATGGTGTTGATGAACAGAGGGATCTTGGTGTATATGTGCATAGATCCCTGAAAGTAGGCAGTCAAGTCGATAAGGTTGTCAAGAAGGCATACGGAGTCTTAGCTTTTATTGGTAGGGGGATTGAATTTCGGAGCCGCAACGTCATGTTGCAACTGTACAAAACTCTAGTGCGGCCGCACTTGGAGTATTGTGTGCAGTTCTGGTCCCCACATTATAAGAAAGATGTGGAGGCATTGGAGAGGGTACAGAGGAGGTTTACCAGGATGTTGCCTGGTATGGAGGGCAGGTCTTATGAAGAGAGGCTGAGGGATTTGAGGTTGTTTTCGTTAGAAAGGAGGCGGCTAAGAGGGGACCTTATCGAAACATATAAGATGATTAGAGGTTTAGATAGGGTGGACAGTGATAGCCTTTTTCCTAGGATGGAGAAAGCTAGCACGAGGGGACACAGCTTTAAATTAAGGGGTATGAGTTATAGGACGGATATCAGAGGTAGGTTCTTTACTCAAAGAGTGGTTAGGGAGTGGAATGCCCTGCCTGCAGCTGTTGTAGATGCGCCAAGTTTGGTGGCGTTTAAGAGGTTAGTTGATAAGTATATGGAAGAGAAGGGAATGGTTTAGTTTGGAGGGGCATTGCTTTTTATATTGGTCGGCGCAACATCGAAGGCCGAAGGGCCTGTTCTGTGCTGTAATGTTCTATGTTCTATGTTCTATGAGCTCTGCCCATGGTGAATTCTAGATGAGTGGCTATGGAGAGATGATAGGGGAGGTTGCAGAGGTGGCATGATGGAGTATGGAGGGAGCATGGGGGGATATGAGGGGGAAGCTTGTGTCTGAGGGGGCATGGGAGTGTTATGAGGCATCATGAAGGGTGAGGGGTTATAGGGGTTAGAGCCTACCTGCATCTAATACAGCTGGGCTGGAGTTGCAGAGACAAAGATGAGTCTTTGATTTGCCTGTTTCTTTGCTCACCTCTGAATAGCCTCCAACATTATCCCACTACCTCCACGCACCGCTCCCCCCCCAACCCATGACCCCCCCCCACCCCCCCCCCCCGCCAAGTGCCGATTAAGCCACCCCCAGATTAATGTAACTTGCTTTACAAGTTTAACCCTTTGGGGGTGAGTATGTCCTGAAGGTTGATTTGGTCTCTGAGGTGTGCTCTCCAGATTTGAACCCAGTGACTCTGCATGAGGTCAAGTCAAAGGTCTGCACAAAAGCAGCTTCGAAGCAGGAATACAATTCAGCGGAATGCACAGCGCTCCCGCTAACATTGCTGGCATTCCGAGATTCCCATTGCCGAATCCCCTGAACGTTTAACAAGGAGTGTACAGCAAGAGCCTTCAGTCTCCACCACTCTCTCTTTGGTTTTGATAGTTTTTTTGTGGTATTTTTGTTCACTGTTGTGTGTGACTGTGTCTGTGTGATATGTTTAGATTGTCAGTTGTGTGTGAAAATATTTCAGTGGGCTCAGCCAAGCTACTTATAACACATGGGAAGCTGTGTGTGTGTTTGTGTGTGCGTGTCTGTGTGTGTGCCAACCTCAGATCAACCACTTGTAAGATGAGTCAGACAGATGGTGGGCAGACTGAAGCCGTGTGTGTGTGTGTGTCTTTATTTTGGCTCTGTCAGCATCTTAACCTGCCAGCACCAGGTGCCCCATGACTCTAGTTAACATGTTCTTGGAATGATCATTGTCACAGCAATCGGCAAATCCTCCCAGGGTACACAATCCTGCCACCCGCCTGCACAGCTCCTGGAGAAACCACGCTTGGTTTTTCCCGCACCCACTTTATTTTGGCCGCTCAGTGGCAGGCAACAATTCACCAGCGAAACACGCTGAAATTGACACAGAGCGCATCCACAAGATAATACCGAGTCACTTGCAATTTATATCGGCAACTGGATGAAAGGATCAAATGTATTAAGATAATTCGGAAAGTAAATTGTTGAGGAGCTGGAGAGCTTACAAGGGATATCGACAGGTTAAATGAGTGACCAAAAGTTTGGCAGATGAAGCATGATGTGGGAAAACGTGAACCTGTCCAGTTTGACTGCACGGAATTGAAAAGCAGTGTAAGAAATAGGAGCAGGAGTGAGCCATCCAGCCCCTCGAGCCTGCCCCGCCATTCAATAAGATCATGGCTGATCTGAAGTGGATCAGTTCCACTTACCCGCTTTCTCCCCATAGCCCTTAATTCGCTTATTGATCAGAATATCAATCAGAGATTAATATATTAAACGGAGAGAGATTGCAGAACTCGTGACACAAAGGGATCTGGGCACCTTGGTGCACGCATCACTAAGTTGGCCTGCAGCTTTACAAAGCGATGAAATGTCAGCCTTTATTGCAAGAGGAATGGAACATGGAAGTTGGGAAGTTATATTGCAGCCTCACAAGGACTTGGTGAGAGCCCTTCTGGAATATTGTGTACAGTTTTGGTCTCTTTGCTTAGGATATAACAGAAGCAGTTCAGAGAAGATTCACTAGACTGATTCCTGGGATGAAGGATTAGCAGGGAAAGGCTGGACCTATACCCATGGAAGTCAAGAGGACACTGAGATGTTGTTTTCCCCGTGTGGGAGAGACAAGAAATAGGGAACACAGTTTAAAAATAAGAAGTCTTCTGCTTAAGACGGAGAATTTTCTTTTCTCTGAGATTCATTAGTCTGTGGAACTCTCTCCCCCAGAGAGCAGCAGA
The DNA here is from genome assembly GCA_024679065.1 of Sphyrna mokarran. Taxonomy (NCBI): domain Eukaryota; kingdom Metazoa; phylum Chordata; class Chondrichthyes; order Carcharhiniformes; family Carcharhinidae; genus Sphyrna; species Sphyrna mokarran. Next base: position 37,887,324 of record JAGIQG010000027.1, read on the forward strand.
GACTGAATGTACTCAAGATAGGGTTTTTATCAATGGGGAATTCCAAGGGGACAATTAGAGCATCGGGGTTGAGGTCACAGTCAGAACAGTCTTACTGAATGGTGGAGCAGGCTTGAGGGGCTGAATGGTCTACTCCTTCTCCTTGCTTCTGTATACAGAGTGAGGCAAGGTAACAGTGATGCTGGAATTAACGGAGCTCAAACTGCAACTTCCAATAAAGTGGCAAATGTACTAGAGTGGTTTCACATGAACATTATTGGACAAACTTTACATTGCTCCCTCATTCAATTTTGCAACCATAGGTGGTTAATAGTTTGATCAAAGGGAAAGTTTTAACGAATGTTTAAATGAAGGGGAGAGGTCGAGAGGTGCAAATGTTTCAGAAGTGTTTTTTTTGCTTCATTATTAATCAATGATGGCACAAAGTTTTTGAGAATGCAGAATCAAACTGGAGAAATGCAGAGATCCAAAAGCTTCTGGGACTGGAGGAAGTTGGAGATAGGGAAGGGTAAGATCAATGACTGATTTGATCACAAGAATGAAATTTGAGGTCTTGCTGGAGTAGGAGCCAATGTAGGTCAATAAGCATAGGTTCCCGGAGGATGTGACCTCTGAAATGGGGAACAGAATTAGTTCAAATTTATGGAGGGAAGACAATTGTGGAATCAGTACAGTGCAGAAGGAGTCCATTCAGCCCATCCAGCCCACACCCATCATTATCCCACCCAGGGCCCCTATCCCCATAACCTCATGTATTTACCCTGCTAATCCCCCTGGTACTAATGGTCAATTTAATATGGCCAATTGACCTAACTTGCACTTGATTGGACGGTGGGAGGAAACGCACGGAGACTCCAAACAGGCAGTGACCCGAGGCCGGAACTGAACCCAGGTCCCTGGTGCTGTGAGGCAGCAGTGCTAATCACTTTGGTCTTGGTTTGCCTGATGGATTTGGTCTTGCCAAAATTGGATGCTAGAGAAGAAGTGAGCCAAATCCTAGGCAGTGCCGGGATGAAGATGGGGTGGTGGTGAGGTTAGAGATGGATATTGAGAGAATGCAATAAGCTCACAGTTATAACCAGTTCCCATTGTAAATCTCTCTCACTCTCTGCTGCTATTCTGACTCCACATGATACCTGAACTGCATTGTGGATTTCACTTGGGCTGGACAACAGTACGACTGAATCAGGCTATTACATCTTCATAACAAGGTATCAGCTGCGTATTTGATATATTGGTATATATTCCCATCCCTTTGTCTGCCTGAATAGAAAACACATAGACCATATAGACAGGCGCTTGCCCTCGCTCAGTGCTGGTAACTCGCCATTCAGTATGAAGGATATGGGTGGAAATCCCACACCTGAAACTTGAGCATCCTTTCTATAGAATCATAGAATCCCTACATTACAGAAGGAGACCATTCAGCCCATTGAGTCTACACCAACAACAAACCCATCCTATCCCCATAACCCCACATATTTACCCTACTAATCCCCCCGAAACTAGACTCAATTTAGCATGGTCAATCAACCTAACCTGCATATGGTTAGGACTGTGGGAGGAGACCCACACAGACACAGGGAGAATGTGCAAACTCCACACAGATAGTGACCCAAGATGGGAATTGAACCCGGGATCTTGGTGCTGTGAGGCAGCAGTGCTAACCACTGCGTCACCGTGCCGCCCAAGTATAGTTTGCTTCAATTAAAAGACAGTTAAAATATTTCTGCCCCATTTTAAGCACAGCAGGCATTCTGGGGTTAGCTTGGAAAATTGACTGCATTTTTTTAAAGTAATCTTGCAAGCAAGAGTTTCTCATTAACACAAACAGAAATTTTTCATGCCCACGACTACCAAATTAGGGGCATAGTTTGTACCTGCAATTTCAATATATGATAAGAATTCATATATTGTGATAATAGTTATCTGTTTAGTTAGCTCTCTCTCTCTCTCTCTCTCTGTCTCTGTCTCTGTCTCCCTCTCTCTCTCTCTCTCTCTTTCTGTCTCTGTCTTTCTCTCTCTCGAGTAATCTTTTTTCACCATCTGATATGCTAATTTTAAATGATGCCAATGAAAAAGGGATCAACTTCAGATCAAGTGCTGCCTCCGCCTATTCTAAGAAATGAACAGACCTGACTCAGATATTAAACTAAGACATCATTTGGCCTCTCGGGGGGATGTAAGAAATTCTGGGTCTAACATATGCTGTGTAGAGGCTAAAGGTCTTTAGCTTAGAAAGGCATCATGTGCTGGCACAGGCTTGGAGGGCCGAAGGGCCTTTTTGTGTGCTGTGCTGTTCTCCGTTTCTTTGTTCAGTGGGTGGTGAGTTCTTCTCCGTGCCTTTGTTAATATTAATCTCAATCAGCATCTAATCAGTACCTCATTACCTGCATGTGGGATCTTGCTTTGTACAAATTGGCGGTAGTGTTTTCCACATTACCGCAATGATTATGCCTCAAGAGTACTGTGTGGGTTTTAAAGCACGTTTGGACAGCCTGTGATTAAGAGGCACAATCAAAATGCAATTATTCCTTTAATTCCTTTAGCTGTTCCAATTATTTTCCAATCCCCAGACAAGCATTCAGACCAGGTTGCGTTGTCTGAGCCAGAGTGTGTGACAGGATACAATGACTGTCACAGCATCTTAATTGGGTGATAGGGTAGAGTGTGCCTGGACTTTGGGAGGAGATAGAGTGGAGCAAAATTGCCTTCGTTCTAACCCAAACACTCAGACTTCACACCTAATGCAGAGGAGGCGTTTAAATATACTGTGAAATAGTCGAAATGCCTTCACAGCTCACAGTTAAATCTTGTTTGGAGCTGGCTTCTTATCTGCCCCTAAAGTTAACATTGCGGACTGGAATGTCATGAATAGCAGCAATGCTAATAGGCTAGCAGCCCTTGCCTTCTGTATTGTGGCATGTTTTGTAGCCTGCTGATCTGGGCTCTTGTTCAGTTTCTGCTTGTGGATTTCTCTCATCCGTGTTACTTTTAGTATTCTCTAAGCAGCAAGTGTGGGAAATCCTGAAAGACGGTTCAGTGCCCCAGTGTGAAATGTTGGATATTTTAGTCGACCGCAGGCTGTGTGTGAGGCCGAAGCAGCTGTCGCCTTCCTGTCAGGGTCTGTAATCTGCGGGATCCGCGGGAATGGAAAAGGGAGGGCAGGGGTGTAACAGGCTGTGAGTGTGTTTGTGACCCGATACGGGTATTGCCAGGACTGCCAACTGCAGTAGATGGCACTCTTGGAAGTGTGAATGTGTTACAAAAATGAGTTTTTTTAGCCATGTGGCATAAGACCTGATTACATATGTGTATCAGTAAGTGTGCGTGATAGTGTCTGTATGAGTGAATGTGTATGAGAGGCCATAGAAAATGTGTGTCAGTATGTGTATTAGTATGTGAGAATTTGTATGTATATCAGTCTGTCTAGCAGTATCTGCTGCGTGTATTAAAATCAAAGTGTGTGCTTCAGTATTTGCATGTGTGTGAATATTGATGTGTGCATGTCTGCACACTAATTTATTCACAAGTAGGCTTACGTTAACACTGCAATGAAGTTAGTGCCAATTCCACTTCTCTTGTCCGTTTCATTTAACCCTTGACTCTCTTACAGTTGAAGAATCTCAACATTGAATATGGCCTAACCTCATTGGGAGAGAGCGTTCTAAAGATTCGAGACTCAGAGAAGAAATTTCTCCTCATTTCCATTCGAGTCTCAGAGAAGAAATTCCTGCTGATCTTCATCTTAAACGGGTGCCCCTTTTACTCTGTCCCCTGGTCCTAGATTCCCCACGAGGGAACCATCTTCTCAGAATTGACCGCCACAAACCCTCTGTTCTGTTGTTGCTTCCTGTGATGTGATGCCGTGAAGCAGCCTCATTGAAGTTACAAAGAAGTTTTTATTAATGTTACTTTACTGAACTGCGTGCATATTTGCAGTAAAAGGATGGAGAGAGCCCTGAAGTGTCCTCAGCAAACTGGGTCGAGGAGAATCTCAAAGCTTTTGATTCACCAAGAGGAAAGGTAGTAATTGAATGTCGAGGTTAGAGATAGATGTGTGAATGCTTTAGAGAATGTCAATATAGTGAAGGAGGAAGTATTGAGTATCCTAAATTGCATTAAGGTAGATAAGTCCCTGGGGTATATCTCAGATTCTGCAGGAGATAAGGGAAGAAATAGCTAGGACCTTAATAGATATTGTCACATCCTCTTTGACCTCAGACAAGGTTCCAGAAGATTGAAGAATAGCCAGTATTATTCCCCTGTTTAAGAAAGGAGGCAGGGATAATCCAGGAAATTATAGCTTAATGAGCCTCATGTCAGTGGTGGGGAAACTTTTGGAGAAGATGCTAAGGGATAGGATATATGCATATTTGGAAGAAAATGGACTAGTTACTGACTATAGCATAGTTTTCTCTAAGAGGAAAGTCATGTCTTACTAACTTGACCGAGTTTTTTTGATGAAGTGACAAAGATAATTGATAAGGGAAGGGTTAAAGATATAGTTTATATGGATTTTAGTATTGTGTTAGGAAAGGACCCAGACTGGTACAAAACTAAAATCACATGGGATTTATGATGGGCTGGCTCAATGCATACAGGTCATAGGGCAAACTTGATAGGGTTTACTATCAAATAAACCAGTTGGATCTTTACTTCGTCATAGAAGACAGAAGGGTCTTTTTCAGAATGGAGATCTGTAGCGAGCGGTGTTCCGCAGGGATCAGTGTTGGAACCTCTATTGTTTGCTGATCTGGAGGAAAATGTGATGGTCTGATTAGTAAGATTGCAGATAATAAATAAATGATCTGGATAATTAATAAATGATCTGGAGGAAAATGTGATGGTTTGATTAGTAAGTTTGCAGATGACATGAAGGTTGGTGGAGTTGCTGATTGTCAGAGGATACAACAAGATATAGATAGATTGGAGACTTGGGCACAGAAATGGCAAATAGAGTTTAATCCGGACAAATGCGAGGTGATGGATTTTAGAGGATCAAATTTAGGTGTGAATTATACTGCAAATGGCAGAACCCTTCAGAATATTAACATACAGAGGGATCTGGGTGTGCAGGTCCACAGTTCCCTAAAAGTGGCAACACAGGTGGTGATTAAGAAAGCATACGGATGCTTGCCTTCATTGGCTGGGATATTGAGTTGGGGAATCATATTGTACTACATAAGAGCTTTGTTGGGCCACATTTGGAATATTACGTGCAGTTCCGGTCGCCACACTACGCGAAGGATGTGCAAGATTTGGAGACAGTGAAAAGAAGGTCCGCCAGGATGTTGTCTCATCTTGAGGGTCTTCGCTATGAGAAGAGGTTGAATAAACTCGGATTGTCTTCACTGGAAAGATGGAGGATGATAAGGGTCTACAAAATTCAGAAGCATCAACAAGGTGGACAGTCCAAAGTTTTATCCTAGTGTCAATTATAAGGGGGCACAGGTTCAAGGTGGAAGTTTACAGGAGATGTGCGAGGGAGGGTAAGCAAGCACATTGGCAACATTTAAAAGGCATCTGCATGGGATTTGAATACAAAGAACAAAGAACAAAACAGCACAGGAAACAGGCCCTTCGGCCCAACGAGCCCGCGCCGCCACCTCGATGTTCCCACTTCTACACGCAATCCCTGTCCATGTTTATAGATCTATGGATTAAAAACCAAATTTGAGACAATTTAGGGAGAATTTGTTTTGCCAATTAGCCTAAGAGCACATCTTTGGGATGTGGGAGAAAACCGGAGCTCCCAGAGAAAACCCATGCAAGCACGGGGAGAATGCGCAAACTCCCACAGACACAGGCCCAAATCCATGTATCTGCACAACACAGCTATAGTCACTGAGCTGTCATGTTGGAGTGAGGGAATAGATCCTAGTAAGGGCAGAAAGATTTTTTTTTGTAGTTTTGTTGATGCATGATGATTGGCACGGGCTTGGAGGGCCAAAGGGCCTATTCCTGTTTTGTACTTTTTTGTTCTTTGACCCCATGCTGGGTTCTTACATGTTACTCCCCTTCGCTTGAGCTCATGTGGGTTGTTACATCAGAGTGGGTGGTACTGATTTCAATCCCCTGTTAATCCCTTGGATAATCCTTGGATAGATCTTTCTACTACACCGATAGCGTTCAGTGGGATCATCTCTCATTCCTCTAAACTCCAATCAGTATAGGCTCAACCTTCTTAACCTTTCCTTAACAGACAATTGTTTCATCCTAACCTTTCTGATGGAGAGGTCCACGTGGAGGATTCTCTGGGAGGAAGACAGTGTTAGATAGTGAAGAGGGGTGTTATAGTTTGCAGAGTGACTTGGACAAGTTGCAGAGCTGGGCCGAGAGGTGGCAAATGGAGTTTAATGTGGAAAAGTGTGAGGTAATGCACTATGGCAGAAATAATAAATGTGTACAGTATAGGGCTAATGGTAGGATTCTTAGTAGTCTTGATGAACAGAGGGATCTTGGTGTGTATGTGCATAGATCCCTGAAAGTAGGCAGTCAAGTCGAGAAGGTTGTTAAGAAGGCATATGGAGTCTTAGCTTTTATTGGTAGGGGGATTGAATTTCGGAGCCGCAACGTCATGTTGCAACTGTACAAAACTCTAGTGCGGCCGCACTTGGAGTATTGTGTGCAGTTCTGGTCCCCACATTATAAGAAAGATGTGGAGGCATTGGAGAGGGTACAGAGGAGGTTTACCAGGATGTTGCCTGGTATGGAGGGCAGGTCTTATGAAGAGAGGCTGAGGGATTTGAGGTTGTTTTCGTTAGAAAGAAGGCGGCTAAGAGGAGACCTTATTGAAACATATAAGATGATTAGAGGTTTAGATAGGGTGGACAGTGATAGCCTTTTTCCTAGGATGGAGAAAGCTAGCACGAGGGGACACAGCTTTAAATTAAGGGGTGATAGTTATAGGACGGATATCAGAGGTAGGTTCTTTACCCAAAGGGTGGTTCGGGAGTGGAATGCCCTGCCTGCAGCAGTTGTAGATGCGCCAAGTTTGGTGGCGTTTAAGAGGTTAGTTGATAAGTATATGGAAGAGAAGGGAATGGTTTAGTTTGGAGGGTCATTGCTTTTTATATTGGTCGGCGCAACATCGAAGGCCGAAGGGCCTGTTCTGTGCTGTAACGTTCTATGTTCTATGTTCTATGTTCTATGTTCTAAGACATATGTGTGAATACAGCTCCCTTTGAGATTTCCTTGGAAGGGCTTCCTGTGTCTGTAGTGCGGGGGAGAAAGTCACACTGATTTTTGTTTTGTTTGGATGGGTGCCCCTATCAGTTGATGTCTGATGCTCCAAGGTTGCCGTCAGAATAGGCTCATTCTGAGCCTTCTCTCCACCAACCCCACCAACCTACCAGAAAAACATGTCAAGAAAAGGTGGCAGTGAAGCTAAAGGGCTACACACCACTCATCCTGCCCGAGTGAGCAGAATTTTCTGTTTCTTTGACGAATCACAGTGATTATTTAGGAGCAAAACACGAGCAATTTTAAACAAGCTTGGGGTTAATTACAATTAAAACCTAACCGTGTGAGTCACTGACTAATAGATGGTAGAGCCAGCTTATTTCCATTACAAATAAGCTAAAAACTCTAAGGAAGAGGATTGTAAAATTCCATGGAGCTAGAAATCATTCCTGTGATTACAGAATCAGAGGGTTGTGTCGATATTAAAAGAATGAACTTCTGTTTGATGTGTGCCATGTTACAATAGAGATGGTCGCCAGGGTTGTCATAGAAATCATAGAACCCTACAGTGCAGAAGGAGGCCCTTTGGCCCATCAAGTCTGCACCAAACACAATCCCACGCAGGCCCTATCCCCATATCCCTACATATTATACCTACTAATCCCTCTAACCTCCACTCTTGGACTCTAAGGGGCAATTTCTTAGCGTGGCCAATCGACCTAACCTGCACATCTTTGGGCATCTCTAACACATTTAAAGAATCATCATTTTCCTGCCCTTCCTGTCGGTGAGATTTTCCAGTCCCACCAACAATGAACTCCCACCGCAGATTTCCTGATTGATTCAATGGGAAATCCAATATAAGATCCCACAGTGAAGGATCCTCTCCCTCCAGGTGATGTGTCAATGCTGTAGTAGGTAAGTGCTCCTGGGTAACACTGTGATCCAGGGTAAACGTGTCCACAGTAAGTGTTTGTGTCTCAAGGATCTTCGGAGCAGAGTCATTGAGCTGGAGACTGAGGTGCAGACACTGTGACATATCAAAGAGGGTGAAATGCTTCATACCAGGAGGCAGTCATACTTGTTAGATAAGGTCCTCTGATTTGGGAAGTGTTCAGGGACCGGAAAGTGAGGCAGGTAAGGAGACCCAGAGGCAAGGGTGCAGGAGTGTCAACGTCATGAGAGGGCTGCTCTTGGATTTTTTTCGAGAGTATCCTAGTGCTTCACGTCATTAGTGTACGCTTGACCTGGACCATTTGACGGGCAACACGACAGCTCAGTGACTATTGCTGTGCTGTGCAGATACATGGATTTGGGGCCTGTGTCTGTGGGAGTTTGCGCATTCTCCCCGTGCTTGCGTGGGTTTTCTCCGGGAGCTCCGGTTTCCTCCCACATCCCAAAGATGTGCTCTTAGGATAATTGGCAAAACAAATTCTCCCTAAATTGTCTCAAATTTGGTTTTTAATCCATAGATCTATAAACATAGACAGGGATCACGGGTAGAGGTGGGAACATCGGGGTGGCGGTGCGGGCTCATTGGGCCGAAGAGTCTGTTTCCCGTGCTGTTTTGTTCTTTGTTCTTTGTTCTTTGTCTGTTCAACAGGGGGTTTGAGGGTATTTCAGTTTGTTTGGATGAGAGTGGGTCTGCAGGCTGATAAGCTGACTGACCAGGGCACTGTTCTACAGGAATATATAACATCACTCATTTAAGACAGAGATGATGGTGTCCCTTGGTATCTGCTGCTCTCGTCCTTCTAGATGGTAGTGAGTGTGTGTGTTTGGAAGATGCTGTCTGAAGGCCCTTGGTGAGTTCCTGCAGTTCACCTTACAGATGGTGCATCTCAGCTGCCACTGTGATGAATAATGGAGCAGGTCTGAAGAGTCAAGTAGTCCACTCCTGCTCCAACTTGTATGTTCTTCTGGTTTTTGCTGAAGTTTGTTGTCATTTACAAATGTAAGTCTACCAGTTAGTTACTGGGTGTTTGCATTTCTTAAATGTTAATGATCCCCGACAGACTATAACGCAGTATTAAGTGCTAGGGCCCTGCTATCCCCACGGGTAGATTTAAAAGCCCACGCAGCACCATTGGAAGAATAGCAGGGGATTTTCCTGGTACCCCGGCTGATCCTCAATCAACTGAAACAAATGATTTGACTTCTTCACGCAAAGGGTGGTGAATCTTTGGAATTCTCTGCCTGATGAGGTGGTGGAGGCTTCCTCGCTGAATATGTTCAAGTCAAGAGTGGATAGGTTTTTAATTGACAAGGGAATTGGGGGTTACGGGGAGAAAGCGGGCAAGTGGTACTGAACCACTACAGATCAACCATGATCTTATTGAATGGCGGGGCAGGCTTGAGGGGCTACTCCTGCTCCTATTTCTTATGTTCTTATGTTTAATATCTCATTATTGTCTGTGGGAGCTTGCTAAGCTTAACCTTGTGCCCTACAAAAATGACTACACTTCAAAAGTATTTCCTCGGATGGAAAGCTCTTTAGAATGCCCTGAAGCACCTATGTAAATACAAAGCTGTCTATTAGTACATACTACAGTGAGGGATGGATTCGTAAATATGTTGATGATGGTGCAATATGGTTTAAGTTTATTTAAATTTATTTATTAGTTGCAAGTAGGTTTACATTCACACTGCAATGAAGTTACTGTGAAAATCTCCTAGTGGCCACACTCTGGTGCCTGTTTGGATACACTGCGGGAAAATTTAGCATGGCCAATGCTTCTGACTAGCAACATCTTTTAGACTGTGGGAGGAAATCGGAGCACTCGGAAGAAATCTAGACAGATACAGGGAGGATGTGCAGACTCTGCACAGACTGTGGAATTGAACCCAGGTCCCTGAAGCTGCGAGGCAGCAGTGCTAACCACTGCACCACCCTGGGAAGGGAAAGAGCAACAGCATTGAGAAAAATACATAATAAAACAATGCATTAAGAATGTTTCACACCCCGGACAGCCTTAATTTAACAATGGTTTTAATCTGAAGAAACAATTACTGAAAATATTGAATAATTCACTCAAGGCAGTTCAGATAAAATGACAATGGGGGGGAAGTGGACAGGAATTCTGAGATATCTGGGTACTTGCTGGCTGTTGGCGTAGGGTGGCATCATGGTTTGCTTCCCTCTCTGTGGAGTGGCCTGTGCAATGTACAAATTGTGGATGGATCTTTGCAGAAATATTTGCCAGGCAACAGTCTAAGCAGCTTCACATTTACACAGGCTGGGCAGACTCTGCCCTGTTTGCAGATTGATTGTCTTTTGAGTTAAGGCTCTGAGAATGCGGTTGAGTTTGCTCAAGTCTCACATCAGTAAGAGGAAAGCACAACAAAGTGAAGGTGGATCATGAAACAGAGAGGTTAGTGCTGACCAGGAGGGTGTGGTACAAAAACATCATGGGAAGAAATACGTGATTGTGGAGTTCTGAGAAAAAGGACCTGATGTTACATAGTTAGTGAAGATCCCAAAAGGCACTGTCAGTATTATATAGATCATTTGAAAGAGGAAATCTGACAAAGGGAGAGTCTGATAAACCTAACTGTCCACTTTGAGAGTAAGAGAGAAACTGAACGTTTGCCAGTGTCACAGAATCCACTCACAGAGCAAAGTGGGTGGAATTTTACTGCTACGTCCGCCCGGGTTTTTGCACGATTCCACCCAAGGCCAACGGGGAATGCCGTTCTCCAAGCCTCGTCGCCCCTGGAATCGGGGTGAGCGTGCCGGTAAAATTCCCACCCGTGTCTTTGATTAAGACAAATCATAATCCCAGCCATGAGGTGGAGTTGGGAGTTCCTGCTGGAAATGGAAGAAGATAGCCAGATAGGTTAATTGAAAAGAGCCAAGAATAAACCTTCCAGAGTCTATAATACTTCTGTTGATGACTTACTAGTGTTCAGGAAAAACAAAGGGAGAGATCCCTGGCCATCCACAGCAGTGGGATCCTCCAGTTCTCCTGAGAGTGCACCCTTGCCGTGGATTTCACCGTGGTGAGGGGTGTATCCAATGTGAAACCTCTCTGATAATGGCAGCACCAAAAGATCCTGCAGCCACCAGTGGGGGGTCCGCTTCCTCCCACCGCACAGCGTCACTTAGTAAATCCTGCCCTAAATATATTTAAATACAAACTATCCTAGTAACATCAGTTGTACATATATCACTTGTGATTATGATAAAAAATAAATAGACAACCCATGTTCAAGTCAAGAGTGGATAGGTTTTTTAATTGACAAGGGAATTAAGGGTTATGGGGAGAAAGCGGGAAAGTGGTACTGAACCACTACAGATCAGCCCTGATCTTATTGAATGGCGGGGCAGGCTCGAGGGGCTGGATGGCCGACTCCTGCTCCTATTTCTTATGTTCTTATGTTAAATTTCAGCTGTTGTTGACATTGATTAGTCAAGTAGTGTTTTGGGAAATTACGTACATACGTGATTTTTTACATGCTATTTGATTTTTGAAGGGGGACGGGAGTGTAATGTATTGTAAGATCTCAGTGTACTGCAACTGTCTGTTGGGGAGGTGTAAATAAAGTTGTACAATAACTGTTGCCTGCCTTTGAGCATGTTAGATATACAAGGACCAAAGGATGAGATGAGGGGTGAAGGGTGAGTATAAACATTCAGGAAGCCCGATCGGATAGGAGCATAGTTAATTACAGAATGCAAAGTAAAACTACTGCCATGATGTACACACACCAGGTCCTGCCTGGCATTACCATTCAGCAGGCCCAGTCCTGGACCTGCCTTATTAAAAACTCAAGTAACGAGTTTCAGCTTGGTAGACCACTGTCTCTTTCCAGGGGAACTTGTATTCAATAGGCCCCATAGGGAGATCAATCAGTAATTTCCTCATTGGAATTATCACAGGGAGATCAATCAGTAATTTCCTCATTAATCTCATTGGAATTATCGCAGGGAGATCAAGAGAAAAAAGTAAGAACAGGAAAGAGGTAAAAGAGCTAAAGATTTTAAAACAATCTTCCTACAAGACGTGGGTGCCACTGATAAGCCTAGTACTTCTTCCCATTCCAAATAGCATTGGGACAAATGGTAAGAGAATTGGGACAAAGCAGCATTTCAGGGACCAGGAAGGAGGGAGAAGAAAGAGGTCAGGGTTAGTGATTGATGGTCTGGTATCAAAGTGAGGGAATGAGGGGAAAGGCTAGAACACCAAAATGTTTAGCCTAGAATTAAAAGGCTAAGGGCCAATGGGATTGTGTGAAATTTGTTTGGCTGATGCTGTTTCTTGTTTCTTGTTACTGATAGGTTGATGCTGATGATGTCATCACGAAAGAGGAGCAGATTTATTTGTTGTTTGAGGCAAAGCGAAATTGTGAAAAGAACCTGAAAACAAGACCGACTCAGAACCCAGGTAAAATACCAATTTCAAAAACTCACCTTTAACTACGTTTAAACCAGAAGAAATAGGAAACAAAGAGAACCAGATTCACCCGAAAGAAAAAAAATCAATGAACAAAAGCATGGACAAAGAGTGGAAATTATGATTGAGACTCTATCTGTTTAAAAAAAATGAGAGTAAAGTTAGAGAAGTTAAAATGGGAGTCAACGTGAGGATTCTTCACAAATCTCCCATTAATGAAAGAGAGCAGCAGGTGGTCCCGTGTGGGAGAGTCTGGGAGGTGGTCCATATGGGAAAGTTTGGGAGATGATCCATTTGGGAGAGGTTGGGAGATGATCTGTCTGGGAGAGTTTGGGAGTTGGTCTGTGGGGGAGAGTCTGGCAATGGTCCACGTGGAAGACTCTGGGAGTTGGGGTGTTGGAAGCAATAAGACACAGTGTACAGGAATGTGTGCTGGACAGCAATTGCTGCACACAGCCTGTGTTTGAGATCTTGTGCTTTAAGATTGGCAATCTTGGAAGTGATCTCCTGAGAGACAGCTTCAAGATTTCTATTTCTTGTAGGTTGCAAGTGCTGTTCGAGTCTGGCTGAGCTGTAATTGAGATTCCTGTCCTCCGCACTTTGATCATTTATGAGTGTCTGACTTGCTGAGATGTTTGCCCTTGCTGTGTTTGTGCAGGTGTCCATTGCAGGTCAGAGTGGGATGGGATCGTGTGTTGGCCGGTGGGAAGCCCCAACCAAAGCGTCTCCATCTCCTGTCCGGAATACGTGTATGATTTTAACCACAGAGGTAACTGCTCACGCTTCTCACCTTCTCTGTCATACTGATGGAATGGAGGGGCACAATTGAAGAATTGTAGGGGCTGGAGGAGTTGGAGAAACAGGGTGGGCCCAGAGGATTTAAACATGATGCTAAATAATGATGCATTGAGCATCAGAAACCAACGCTGGGCAGTGGATGCAGGAGGGATGGATGAATGGGACTTGGTTCAGGGTAAGATATCAAAAGAATGTTTTGGATAAGCTGAGATTTCTGAAGCATGGGAATTGAGATGTGAGATGGACTTTCTGAGGGTGAATGTAGAAAGTAATGGTAAGGGTTGATGTTCTGGAAGATTCCGTGGCAATATGGTGTAGATAGCAAGACTACCGGGAAGCTGATGAACGAATTCCAAGGCCAGATCTTTCCATTGGGCAAATATTCGATCCTGAGAGTGCTTGAAATCACGCCAAAAGATATTGGGCAGTATCCTGATGGCGTTAAGCCCTCATGTAATATTTTGGTTGGCAGACATAAGTCAGAAGGGCAAACAGCAACAATCAAAAAACCAATTTAAATGAGCTGAACAGCAGTTAACTGGAAGGTTCCATGGCCCATTTGCCTTTACGGTTGCTAGGCTGGGCAATTGGCCAGGTATTTTAGCTGTAACCTTCATCCAGGGCAGGGTGAAAGGTCAGGGCTCAAATAAAATTAACAAACGTGTCTGGGGACCTATGGCCCTCCCCCTGAGGGAGCACGCTGGAATCACCAACCCCTACCTTCCATTTTCTCAATTCCCATCCTCGCTGGTGTTGCTGCTCAGTCTTTAACAGAGTGAGATTCAAACAGGAGGGTTGTTAGTTGGCCAGACGGTGTAATATCGTAGTAACAATGTGATCTCGGGCACGAGTGAGTGATAATGGATGGACCCTTTGGAGAATACCGATTAGCTTGTACACTTATTCAAGCAGAAGCCAAAGGGGAGGGGACCTTCTGTCCCCTCCAGCCTGCTCCATCATTCAACAAGATCACAGCTCCAGCCTTACCTCCACACTCTCACCTCTCCTGTAATTCCCTCACTTTAACTACAAGATTTCACATGTTTTGAGCAAAAATATACACAACAATTAAACAAATGCATGCTACAAACTTGGATTTACTCCTTGCTGCCTTTTCCTTCTAAGACGTGAGGTGAAAGTGGTTGTCCTTGACATCAAGGCAGCATTTGACTGAATGTGGGAACAAGGAGCCCAAGCAAAACTGGAGTCAATGGGAACCTGGGGGGAAACTTGGAGTCATACTTGGCACAAAGGAAAATGGTTATTGTGGTTGGAGGTTAATAACCTCAGCTGCAAGGCTTGGCCACTAACCTCAGGGTTAGTGTCCAAGTCCCAACCATCTTCAGTTGCCTCATCAATGACCTTTCATCCATTATAAGGTCATAAGTGGGGATATTCACTGTTTGCACTGTGTTCAGCACCTTTCATGACTTCTCAGATGCTGAAACAGTCCAATGCAGCAAAACTTGGACAATGTCCAGGCTTGGCCTGACAAGTGGCAACTTACATTCATGCCACACAAATGTCAGACAATGACCATCTCCAGCAAGAGAGGACCTAACCATTACTCCTTAACATTCAAGGCGTTTGATAAGGTCCCCCATGCAAGGTTTCTGGAGTAGGTGAGAGGGCATGGGATCCAGGGGGCTTTGGCCTCGTGGATCCAGAACTGGCTTGCCAGCAGTAGGCAGAGAGAGGTTGTGGATGGGTCTTGTTCTGCATGGAGGTTGGTAACCAGTGGAGTGCCCCAGGGATCTGTTCTGGGACCCCTGCTGTTTGTCATTTTCATAAATGACCTGGATGAGGAAGTGGAGGGATGGGTTAGTAAGTTTGCCGACGATACAAAGGTCGGTGGTGTTGTGGATGGTCTGGAGGGATGCCAAAAGTTGCAGCGGGGCATAGACAGGATGCAAGACTGGGCGGAGAAGTGGCAGATGGACTTCAACGCAGATAAATGTGTAGTGGTCCATTTTGGCAGGAATAATGGGATGAAGGAGTACAATATAAGGGGTAGGAGTCTTAGCTGTGTTGTAGAGCAGAAGGATCTCGGGATCCAGGTCCATAGGACTCTTAAATTGGCCTCGCAGGTGGAGGAAGTGGTCAAGAAGGCGTATGGTGTACTGGCCTTCATTAATCGAGGAATAGAGTTTAGGAGTCAGGAGGTAATGATGCAGCTCTATAAGACTCTTGTCAGACCCCAGTTGGAGTATTGTGCGCAGTTCTGGTCGCCTCATTATAGGAAGGATGCAGAGGCTATTGAGAGAGTTCAGAGGAGATTTACAAGGATGCTGCCTGGATTGGGAGGCAGGCCTTATGAAGATAGGTTGAGGGAGCTGGGACTCTTCTCACTGGAGAGACGTAGGTTGAGAGGCGACCTGATAGAGGTTTATAAACTGTTGAGAGGAATAGATAGGGTGGACTCTCAGAGACTATTTCCCCGAGCTGAAATGATCACTACGAGAGGACACAGATTTAAGGTGCAGGGAAGCAAATACAAAGGAGATGTCAGGGGTAGGTTTTTCACGCAGAGGGTGGTGAGTGAATGGAACCGACTGCTGTCGGAGGTTGTTGAGGCAAACTCACTGGGGTCTTTTAAAAGACTTCTGGATGAGTATATGGAAAAGAATAGGATGGGGGTTATAGATAGGTCTGTGGATTGGTAGATGTGATCGGCGCAACTCGTGGGCCGAAGGGCCTGTTTGTGCTGTATTGTTCTATGTTCTATGTTCTATGTTCAATGGTGTTACTATCACTGAATCCCCCACTATTAACATCTGGGGATTATCATTGACTGAATGGACTGACTAAATAAATACTGTGGCTACTAGATCATGTGGATGTACTGACACCACATGGTCTCCAGCATTTCAAGAAGGTAGCTCACTACCCACCTTCTGAAGAGTAATTAGGGATGGGCAGTGAATACTGACCTAGCCAATGACGCACACATCCTGTAAACAGGGATGATTCATAAGTATGCCACATTGCTGTGTAAATGATCATTTGTTAACTTCAGTTCCAACTATTCACAGAATCAGAGAATCCCTGCGGTGCAGAATGAGGTCATTTGGCCCACTGACTCTGAACCCATCTAAATCCCACCCAGGCCCCATTCCCGCAAACCCACATCTACCCTGCTAATCCCCTGACACTAGGGTCAATTTAACATGGCCAATCAACCAAAGCTGCACTTCTTTGGAGTGTGGGAAGAAACTGGAGCACCTGGAGGAAGCCCATGTAGACATGGGGAGAATGTGCAAACTCCACACAGACAGCAACCCTGGGCCCTGGTGCTGTGAGGCAGCAGTGCTAATCACTGTGCCGCTCTGAGAATCTCAGAGATGACTTCAATTTGCCATTTTTTGACAATATTTCAGTCTCTTGGTTCCCCTCTCAATTCTCCCAAGATAAACACTGCAATAGGATTCTATGAGAACCATTTTAAATTTTACCATTAGTTTCAAATAATACAAATCTCTCAGCTTTTGTTTCCTCAAAATTCAAGCTGACATTAAGCCTCACAGATTGAATGTTGAAATGAGCTTTTTCTCTGCTTAAAGTGCAGGTCTAATGATTTGTCATTTCTTCTGGTTATCTTCTCTGAGCTGTAAATTTCACAGCCTCAGGTTCAAGTGTCACTAAAAAGCTCTCTCAGAAAACAGCCAGTTAAATTGAAACCAGAGAATTTCCTTTAACTTCACCCATGCTCCAGGACCTCGAGGTTAAATATCCTCACTTAAAGTTGCTCCTTTGGTCTGAAGAAAGAAATAGATTTTAGAACACTTCAGAGGTATGACTCAAGCTCCCAAAACAAAAATCTCTATCTGGATATCTAATACTACAGCATACTGCAACCATCGTGGGTCAGAATTTCTAACTAGCGTCTTTTAACTTTTTTGGATAACTCTTGGTGTAACTGTAGATTATCCACAGTTGCTTCACTTGTCCAGTTGAGCTTGTGCTTCTGGGTAATTGCTGTACAAACCCTTTCCTGTAAAGTTCCAAGAGCGATTTCTTCAGTTTCTTAGCCAGCTGTCTGCATTTATTTACATTTAACTATACCCCATGTTCTAAAACATATGAACCATGAATAAGATGTTCACAGGACAAGTCTTCCTTATTTTTATAACCCTTACAATAGTCTGTTTGCCTCTCTAATTGTGTTCTGTACCCATAGGCTAACTTTGTGTGAATTCTGTACTAGGACGCCCAGATCCCTCTGCATCTGTGTTCATCAATCTTTCTCCATATAAATGGTTTATGACTTTTTCTATTATTTCTGCCAAAGCAACTAAGCTCACACTTTCCCACATTATAGTCCATCTGTCAAAGTTTGCTTACTCATTTAAGCAATCAACATCACTTTATATCCTTGTCACAACTTTCTTTCTTACCTATCTTTGTATCATCACCAATTTCCCTTCATCCAAGTCATTAATGTAGGTTATAAATAGTTGAGGCCAGCGCTGATCCCTGTACTAACCCATCTGGTTATAATTTGCCATCATGAATACTGACCTATCTCTATCTTTTCTGTGAGTTAGCCAATCTTCAGATCACCCCAACACCTTGAGCAGTAATCTTTTATGTGGCACAAATCAAATACGTTCTGGAAATTCAAGTACACCGCATCTACTGGTTCCCCTTTATCCACCCTGCTTGTTCTATCCTTGAGATCTTTAATAAATTTCTCAAGTATGATTTCTCATTCTTAAAACCATGTCGATTCTGCTTGGTGATATTATGGTTTTCTAAATATCCTGTTATGTTCGTCCGTAAAATGGATTCTAGTATTTTCTCAATGATGGTGTAAGGCTAACTGTCCTACATTTTCCTGCTTTCACACTCCCTCCTTACTTGGATAGAAATGTTGCATTTAATATTTTGCTGGGATTTTTCCAGTACTGAGGGACTTTGGAAGATTCTAATTGTCAATCTCTTTTTTTTAAGACCCTGAAATACAGAATATCAGATTCAGGGAGTTTGTCAGCTCCTAGTTCCATTTTCCTGGTGTTTTTCCCTCTGGTAATTGTAATTGTTTTAAATTTCTCCCTCCCTATTAGCTCTTCATTTTCTTCTGTTCTCAGGAAGCTTTATGTGTCTTCCCCCTGTCAAGACAAATATCAATTACTTATTTAAAATCTCACTCATTTCCTTGTTTCCCATTATTAGTTCCCCAGTCTCATTTTTTAAGAAGCCCCTACTTGCTTTATCTGTTCTTTTCCTTTTCATAAACTTGTTGATTTTTATATTTCTTGTTAGTTTTCTCTCACATTCCTATTTCTCCCTCTTTTTTTTATTTTTAATCATCCTTCGCTAATTTTTAAAATTTTCCCAATATTTTAACCTAGTGCTAATATTTGCCGCATTGCACATGTCCAATTTCATCTGAATACCACAGCTACATCCCTTTTTACTTCTCCGTTCCCCAAGGTGCTGTGCTCATCCACCCAGCAGTTCCTGAGTTCACCCACACGGGCTGCAAGAATCACCATACCTGTTGGACAAGTGCAAGGACTGAGGCTGCTTTGGTGCTACGTTCTGAATCTCCATGTCTGCTTCACTCTTTCACTCAGACCCTCCTGTCCATGACCCATGGATCACATCTAAAGTCCCTAGCCTTAGGGGCGATTAACTCCTGGAGCAAAGTGTCTGGGTAACCTGCCCCCTCTCTGATGGGTTGCACAATCTGAAGCTCAAACCCCAACTCGAGCACTTGGAAGTGAAACCCTTTCTCCTGCAAGTGGGGTTTTTGTCAATTACACTGTTGTCCTCACTGCTCATCAGCTAAAGCTTCGACACATCACTGGCCCTGTCACTTTGTTTAATTAATTAGGCTCTAAGTTTAGAAATATTGGCTTCAATATTTGTAGACCATCTTAGTTTAACTAGTTTAAAATATAAATTTAATATATTTATATCTCCCCATATGTTATAAACATACAACCCCAGTAGAGAAGCTTCTGGATCCACTGAATCTTGTGTACTTACCTTTCTGTCACATTCATTTGATGGAGCTTTTAAATTTCTCAGCGTAGAGTTCAGAGAGAAAAGAGAAAAAATACCCACAGACTAATCATTTACCGATGTCTCCCTGATGTCTAAGATTTTCTTTGAACACGTTCAGTGGGTTCTGAGACTCGGACAGTTACTGAGGCTCGGACAGTAGTATTTTGCTCACTCTTGCTGCTCCTTCTACCTCTGTGTTCCTCTCGCTCTCTTCAATGGCAGCAAGGGTGCTGGCAGAGGGATAGAATACCGATCGGCTGAATGTCAACTTGGGAGGCTGAGAGGGAGAAATAAAAGGAGACCTGATAGGATGGAGAAGATTCAATGGTCTGAGCCGAAGATGATGAAAAAGAGAGAGAGAATTAATGGGCTTGGAGTCAGAATGACAGCTTAAAAGCAGATAAACATACCGGGCAAGAGTTTAGGTAGCAGACGTAGGAAGGTGGGGTAAATCAAAGAGGAGGAGTTAATGGTCCATTGTTAAAGTCTGATGTTCTGAGATAGTTAGCTTTGGTCATCCACAAAGCAGTGAGTAACGTAGGAGCCGGTTGTAGGGAGATGTTGGATGCAGGATCCGGTTGAAGTGGGAGCTGCTACAAGTTTTCCATTGTGCAATCAAATTAAAATGGTGCCTTCCTTCTGTCAGGACGCGCCTATCGGAAATGCAATGTACACGGAGACTGGGAACTGGTCCCCAGCATTAACAGAACGTGGGCCAACTACAGCGAATGCACCAAGTTCCTGATGCCTGACCACCGACATCAAAAGGTAGGCAGCGGGAAATGACCAAAATCCTCATTAATCAAGGGTTTACCAACCAACCAAAAAGTCTGAACTAGAAACTAAAACACAGGTAAGAACCCTGGGTACAGCTATGATTATGGGCCCTGACAACATTCCAGAGCTGTGTTTCAGAATTGGGAATACTCTTTGCCAAACACTTCCAACACAGCTACAACACTAACAATGTGAAAAATTGACTGTGCATCTCCTGCCCGCTAAAAACAGGGCAAATATCATTTAGCCGATTAATATCTCATTTCTCTATTGCTGCTGACCAGCAAAGTGATGGGGGAGACCATCGATATCACTACCATTGTACACTCATAACCTCAGTTTGGGTTCGACTAGGCCCATTCTGTTGCTAACCCCATTACAACTTTGATCCAGACAGCTCCAGAGGTGAGTTCAGAGCAACTGTCCTTGACATCAAAGCAACAATTGATCAAGAATTGAAATTTGATCAGTAAAATTGAAATCAATGGGATTTCCATAATGCTGAAGTTTAACACAAAGGAAGATGCTTATGTTGTTTGGAAATCAATCATTTCAGCCCCAGGATATCTCTGCAGGAGTTCCTAGGACCAACCACCTTCAGCTGCTTCAGTTCATTGGTGATTGCACAAATAGAACATAGAACATAGAACACTACAGCACAAATAGGCCCTTTGGCCCACAAGTTGCGCCGATCATATCTATATACCTACCAAGACATAGATCTATCTATAACCCCTAATCCCATTAGATCCCATATACTCATCCAGAAGTCTTTTAAAACACCCCAGCGAGTTCGCCTCGACCACCACCGACAGCAGCCGATTCCATTCACTCACCACCCTCTGAGTGAAAAACTTACCCCTAACATCTCCTCTGTATTTGCTTCCCTGCACCTTAAACCTGTGTCCTCTCGTAGCGACCATTTCAGCCCTGGGAAATAGCCTCTGAGAATTCACCCTATCTATTCCTCTCAACATTTTATAAACTTCTATCAGGTCGCCTCTCAACCTTCATCTCTCCAGGGAGAAGAGATCCAGCTCCCTCAACCTATCTTCATAAGGCATGCCCCCCAATCCAGGCAGCATCCTTGTAAATCTCCTCTGCACTCATTCAATAGCTTCCACATCCTTCCTATAGTGAGGTGACCAGAACTGCAGACAGTACTCCAAGTGGGGTCTGACAAGGGTCTTATAAAGTTGCAGCATTACCTCCCAACACCTAAACTCAATCCCTTGATTAATGAAGGCCAGTATGCCATACACCTTCTTGACCACATCCTCCACCTGTGATTTAAGAGTCCTATGGACCCAGATCCCAAGATCCTTCTGCTCCTCAACACAGCAGATATAATACAATGTTCAATTGTATTTACAATTCATGCAATAATGCTAGAAGTGGAGGTCAAAGGCTAGGAATCCTGCAGCAAGTAACTCACTCCTTGTCCACTACACACCAAGACACACCTCAGGACTGGGATGGAATACTCGCCACTTCCCTGGATGAGGGCTGCTCCTTCAACACAGGAAACATGACACTATCCAGGAGAAAGCAATCTGCTTAATTGGCACCACATCCACAAACATTCACTCCCTTCATCACCAAACAGTGTGTACCATCTACAAGGGTACACTGCAGGAACTCAACAAGACTTCTTGAAAGCACCTTCCAATCCACAACCACTACTATCTAGATTTTGATTTGATTTATTATTATCACAAAGTCTTGCATGCTATACAGACAAAGCATGCCGGTCATAAAGAAGGAAAGAAAGTAGTGTTACAGTCATAGCTAGGATGTAGAGGAAGATCAGCTCAATGCATGGTAAGTCTATTCAAAAGTCTGACAGCAGCAGGGAAGGAACTGTTCTTGAGTCGATTGGTACGTGACCTCACATTTTTGCATCTTTTTGCTGATGGAAGAAAATGGAAGAGAGAATGTCCAGGATGTGTGGGGTCCTTAATTTTAGTGGCTGCTTTGTTGAGGAAGTGTAGACAGAGTCAATGGATGGAACACTGGTTTGCGTGATCGACTGGGCTGCATTCACAGCCTTTTGTAATTTCTTGCGGTCTTGGGCAGAGCCCATACCAAGCTGTGATACAACCAGAAAGAATGCTTTCTATGGTGCATCTGTAAAAGTAAAGGACAAGAACAGTCACACCAACACCTGGAGCTTCCCCTCCAAGCTACTTACCATCCTTGGAAACACACTGCTCATTCATCCACTGTCACTGGGTCAAAATCTCGGAACTGCTTCCCTAACAGCACTGTGGGGTGTACCTACGCCACAGAGACTGCAGCGATTCAAGAAGGCAGCTCACTTCCATCTTCTCAAGAGCTATTAGGAGTGGGTTATAAACACTGGTCTAGCCAGCAGTGTCCACATCCTGTGAATGAATCAAATAAATTTTACAAACTAAAAAATGATTTACCAACATAACCAAGAGATAAATTGCTAAACTAGATTTATTAACCAGTCCAGGAATAACTAACCAATCTGAGATTTTGTTTTAATTCATGGATATGTTTGGCATAGTGATTAACACTAGTGGAAAAGGAGCACAGTCAGGCTGAGGACACTGACTGTTTTCCCATTATTTCCCCACAGGAAGTGTTTGACCGTCTCCACCTGATTTACACCGTGGGGTATTCCATCTCGCTGATCTCTCTCTTGGGCGCTGTCTCTATACTCAGCTACTTCAAGTAAGAATATTCTCACTCTCTAATACCAGCGACCGCACTTCAGAAATAATTGTTAGGCATAGAAATTTGATGGGAGCATGTCTAATAAATGGGCGACTGGCTAGGGGTGTTGTAGGGGTCAGGGTCTGGGGCAAGTCATGCTCACTATGAGGTCTGGTACACTGTCTGCCATATTAGCAGAAGCAAAGCAAAGAGGTATTTATCTCCTGAATCTGAAACGGACTTTAGGCCCTATACAGATATAAATAAGATGCTAATGACTGATAGATCTGGATAAAGTGTCGAGCAACGGTCTGGATAAAGTGTTAAGCGACTGTCTGATGGGTTTGGATAAGGTGTCCGCAATTGTCTGACGGGTCTGGATAAGGTGTCCGCAATTGTCTGACGGGTCTGGATAAGGTGTCCGCAACTGTTTGTCGGGTCTGGATAAGGTGTCGGTGACTGTCTGACAGGTCTGGATAAGGTATCAGTGACTGCCTGGCAGGTCTGGATAAGGTGTCAGTGACTGTCTGACGGGGCCGGATAAGGTATCAGTGACTGCCTGGCAGGTCTGGATAAGGTGTCAGTGACAGTCTGATGGGGCCGGATCAGGTGTCATTGATTAATAACTCCTTACAGATTGGTGTTCTTCAGCAACCAATCAAGAGGTCGATACCGAACCATTGGTTGCTGCCAACCACCTCTGAGCCCATCATGATCTCCACTGGAGAACCCCACCACAATCACCCGAACCCACCCATCACCCACTGTGCCCCTATCACCCAGAGCAGGAGAGCCAGCATCCCCTGAGTCTATGCACTCCCAATGGGTGGGATTTCCCTCCTTCCCTCGGGGCATGCTTTGAGGCAGAGAAGATTGCCCGGCATTGGCCAACAGTGGGACCAATTAGTTTCCTATTGTTTGCACCCTCTGGGATTCCCAGCGGGAGAGATCACCATCAGCTGGCCCAGAAATTCCTGCCGCTGGAAACGGCCTGAGAATTTCAGCCAGCGTATTTGCAGTTACCATGAATCTCGATGTGCAAGAGGTGTGATGATATCGGTCTGATTTCCAGCAGATGGCAGAGTTAATATTGAGGTCCAAGAATTGTTCTTTTCAGGTATCTAATCTGGGAAGTTGCAGCTGTATTTTCTTCCTAGATGCTAATCGTACTTAATTGTATACAAGTGATGGAATTAGCAACCCCCCTCTGAACAGAGAGAAACTGAATTTGTGCTTGTTGCGTTAGGAGGTGTATGCTTGGATTGTGTAACGCTAAACATTCAGTCACAAAGATTGGGTTGAGTTTGAT
This sequence comes from Sphyrna mokarran, assembly GCA_024679065.1. Lineage (NCBI taxonomy): Eukaryota > Metazoa > Chordata > Chondrichthyes > Carcharhiniformes > Carcharhinidae > Sphyrna > Sphyrna mokarran. The sequence goes on from JAGIQG010000027.1 coordinate 37,911,477, forward strand.
CTGCTTCTGTCCTCCACACAGGCGCCTACATTGCACCAGGAATTACATTCACGTGCATCTCTTCACATCGTTTGTGTGCCGGGCTGTCAGTATCTTTGTTAAGGATGCTGTTGTTTATTCAGACTCTGCAATGGATGGTTTGGAATTCAGAGTTGAAGATTTAATAGGTGATGTAACCACTTTCCCCAAGGACAAGCACCAATTTGTAAGTAGAACATACTGATTCTTCACATTAGTTAATAAACAAACACCTTAGTTGTTGAAATTAGTGCCTCAATATATAAAATCTTGTTCCATCAAGGCAGAACAATAGCATCCTCACTCCAACAGGTTACTAAAGGCAAATAAAGGATTGAATTGTGGACCAATTAATACTGGGTACCAGTTCAAACTAATACTCTGAGTAACATGACATGGGGTTATAAGAACAAGTGAACTATCTTTGAAGTGCAGAAATATGGGTAGGTGTTCCATGGGCCCGTATTGCCGGAATGAAAATCCAAATCTAAGAAGCACACATTGGCAACGTGGGCACACCATCCGTAATTAAAATGATCAGAATCTCATGAGCGGCTGAGGCCTAAATCTCTGACCTGAGCTGTCACCGTGTGCAAAATCTGACCAGTCAGCACATTCATACAACCCATGCCAAATGGATGGCACTTCCGTATAGTGCATTAGTTATTAAGCCCCTGGTTGCTAATTAAGGGAACACTGGCTGCTTGTAATGATACAAAGATAATCAGGCGGCACGGTATCACAGTGGGTTAGCACTGCTGCTTCACAGCTCTAGGGACCTGGGTTCCATTTCCAGCTCCGGTCACTGAATGTGTGGAGTTTGCACATTCTCCTCGTGTCTGTGTTGGTTTCCTCTGGGTGATCCGGTTTCCTTCCAAAGATGTGCGGGTTAGGTTGATTGGCCATGCTAAGAAATTGTCCCTTAGTGTCTTAAGATGTGTAGGTTAGAGGGATTAGCGGGTAAAATGTGGGAGGATATGGGGGTAGGGCCTGGACGGGATTGTGGGCAGTGCAGACTTGATAGGCCGAAGGCCTCTTTCTGCACTGTAGGGTACTATGATTTGATAAAGCACCCTCTAGATTAACAAAGAACAAAGAACAAAACAGCACAGGAAACAGGCCCTTCGGCCCAACGAGCCCGCGCCGCCACCCCGATGTTCCCACCTCTACCTGTGATCCCTGTCTATGTTTATAGATCTATGGATTAAAAACTAAATTTGAGACAATTTAGGGAGAATTTGTTTTGCCAATTAGCCTAAGAGCACATCTTTGGGATGTGGGAGGAAACTGGAGCTCCCAGAAAAAACCCACGTAAGCACGGGGAGAATGCGCAAACTCCCACAGACACAGGCCCAAATCCATGTATCTGCACAGCACAGCAATAGTCACTGTCGTGTTGCCCATCAAATGGTCCAGGTCAAGCGTACACTAACGACGTGAAGCACCAGGATACTCTCGAAAAATCCAAGAGTAGCCCGCTCACGACCCATCTCATGTATGCCCCTCGTTAACGTGCAGGTTCAGTTGGCAGTTAAGAAGGCGAATACAATGTTAGCATTCATGTCCAGAGGGCTAGAATACAAGACCAGGAATGGACTTCTGAGGCTGTATAAGGTTCTGGTCAGACCCCATTTGGAGTATTGTGAGCAGTTTTGAGCCCCATATCTAAGGAAGGATGTGTTGGCATTGGCGGGGGTCCAGAAGAAGTTCACAAGTGTGATTCCAGGATGGAAGGGTTGTCATATGAGGAACAGATGGGGAGTTTGAGACTATACTTGACAGAGAATAGAAAGATGAGGGAGGATCTTATTTAAACTTAAGGATTCTGAGAGGCCTGAATAGAGTGAACACAGAGAAGATGTTTCCACTACTGGGAGAGACTAGAACTTGAGGCACAACCTCAGAGTGAAGGATGCTCCTTTGAAACTGAGATGAGGAGGAATTTTTTCAGCCAGAGGGTGTGGTGAATCTATGGAACTCATTGCCACAGCAGGCTGTGGAGGCCAGGTCATTGAGTGTCTTTAAGACAGAGATAGGTAGGTTCTCGGTTAGTAAGAAGATTTGGGGTAATGGGAAGAAGGCAGGAGAATGGGGATGAGAATCATATCAACCATGACTGAATGGCAGAGAAGACTTGATGGGCCAAATGACCTAATCCTGCTGCTATATCTTATGGTCTAAATAGGGATGGAAGTTGCGAGGAGGATGCACAGTGTCTGCAAACAGATATCAATAGGTTAAGCGAGTGGATAAAAATTTGGCAGAAAGAGTATAATGTGGGAAAGTGTGAGCGTGTTCACTTGGGCTGAAAGTAATAAAATACAGAATATTGTTTAATAGAGAGAGACAACAGAGCACTGCAATACAGATATGCCTGGATATTCTTGTAGATTAAAAACCAAATATTGGCATACAGGTACAGCAAATAACAAGGAAGACAAACTGAATGTTGGCCTTTACCACGAGGGCAAAGTCTTGTTCCAACTACACAGCCTCACAACACTGGGTTAAAATCCAACAGGTTTATTTGATAACTCTAGCTTTGAGAGCACTGCTCCTTCATCAGGTGAATGCAGAATTTGTTTCACAAACAGGGCATATATAGACACTAACTCAATTACAAGATAATGGTTGGAATGTGAAATTTAACAGGTAATCAAATCTTTACAGGTGCAGACAATGTGAGTGGAGTGAGGGTTAAGCACAGATTAAAGGTGTTTAGTGTCTCAATCCAGGAGAGTTAATGAGATTTTGCAAGCCCAGGCAAGTCATGGAGGTTACAGATAGTGTGACCTGAACCCAAGATCTTCACCTTCAACAACCAATTCTTCATCCAGACACACGGAACAGCCATGGGGACCAAATTCACACCTCAATATGCCAACATCTCCATGCACAGGTTCGAACAAGACTTCTTCATTGCACAGAACCTCCAACACTAGACACATCGATGACATTTTCTTCCTTTGAACTCATGGTGATCACTGAAACAACTATATGACGACATCAACAAGTTCCATCCCACCATCAGACTCACCGTGGACTATTCTCCAGAATCGGTTGCATTCTTGGACACATCTCCAGCAAGGACGGTCACCTCAGCACCTCACTGTCCTGCTAGCCCATGGATAACCTCACAATGCTCCAGCACTCCAGTTTATGAGCAGGAAGTTCCGGCCTGCTGGAATTACAGGAGTTGAAAACGCACTGAGCTCCCCTGAATAACATTGTTCAAATCTCCACTGCGTGCAGCCTTCAGCTAAAGAGTCTCTGCAGAATCCAGCTCTGTGAGCTCAGAGAGGCAAAACACCCTTTCTATTCTATTTAACGATTTCTCAACATTTATGAATTAGGCCAGGAGTCCTTTATTATTGATTGAATGTAGGTGTCAATGGCTGGACCATCCGTGTCTTACTTTCCCTGTAAAACAGGACAATTTAGAGGACCCAGTGAACCCCACAGGCCAGGGAGGGGGTAAATGGGTGGGATTTGACTGGTTTAGTGCGTGGTGGCCGTGTTAACTCAGTACAGGGGGCGTGCTTGGAGTCGAGAGTCAGGTCAGTGGGGAGGTTGGATCAGGGCGGGGGGCTGTTGTGGGAGTTCAATTTTTCCTGAGAATGTACAAACACTTCCTGCCTGTCAGACTGAGAGGTTGGCTGGTCAGTTAGTGGCTGTAAAGTGTGCACAGAGTCGCTGAAAATCAGCCAATATTTCACTCTCTCTCTCTCTCTCTTTCTCTGTCTTTATCTCTCTCTTTCTCACACTCTCTCTCTCTCTCTTTCTCACTTTCTCTCTCTCTCTGTCTTTCTTTCTCTCACTCTCTCGCTCTCTCACTCTTTCTCACTTTTTCTCTCTCTCTTCTCTTTCTTCCTCTCTTTCTCACTTTCTCTCTCTGTCTCTTTCTTTCTCTCTCTCTCCCTCGTTCTCTGATTCTCTCTTTCTCACTTTCTCTTTCTCCCTTTCTCTCTCTTTCTCACTTTCTCTCTCTCCTTCTCTCTATTATACCCATTACCCTTCAGTGTGCTAACTGAACCGTGTATTTACAGGCTGGTTGTAAAGTGGCAGTGACGATATTCCTGTACTTTCTCGCGACTAATCACTACTGGATCCTGGTGGAGGGCCTCTACCTGCACAGTCTGATCTTCATGGCTTTCCTATCAGACAAGAAATACCTCTGGGCATTAACTCTGATTGGCTGGGGTAAGAATGATGTCCTTGTTGCCTGGTTGTGAGTCTTGCTCTGATTGGTGTGTGTGTTTCTTTCAGATTGGCGTCTCTCTCTCTGATTGGTGTTCCCACCCCTCCGCTGAATAACGCAACAATCTGAACACCACCCATTGGCTCAACCCTAAATCGTTGGATTCCTTGGTTGGGCCGTTCAAATACGTAAGGAGCAGGAGTCAGGCCATTCAGCCCCACGAGCCTGCTCCACCATTCAACAACATCAGGGCTGATCTACATTGTGGCCTTAATGCTCCTTTCGCCTCAGCCCCAATATCCCCTGAGTGCCTCACAGATACAACTTAAAGGTGATTAGCTGTGGTAAATGTGCAAGGCTGCAGAGATAGGGCAGAGGGAAAGATCTGGGTGGGATGCTCTTTTGGAGAATCAGTGCAGATATGCTGGGCTGAATAGCCTCATTTTGCAATATAACGATCCTATAGTGCTATGGTTAAATATATTTACTGATCCATCTTCCCCAGCTCTCTGGGATAGAGAGAACTCCAAATAGTAACAACCTCCCAAGAGAGGAAATCCCTCCACTTCGTCATCTGAAATGGGAAAACTTGTATTTTCGCACTCTGCTCCCTTAGTTCCAGATTACCCCATGAGGGGTAACATTCTCTCAGCATCTACTTCATCAAACAGAATCCTATGTGCTTTAATATGATCACCCTTCATTCTTCTGAAGACCAAGTAATTATAAACCCCGAGTTGCTCAATATCTGCTTATAAGACAACCTGCTGTGAATCTGCCTAATGAGCAATCTCTGACCTGCCTGCAATGCATATATAATCCTTCTTAAACAAGGAGTCCAACACTGCACAGGTGCAATGTCCTGTATAGCTGTAGAAATAAAGCTGGATAGGCTGGTCTGGTAGGTATAGATATGATCAGCACAACTTGTGCTGTTATGTTCTATGTTCTATCTTATTGTACCCCAACTTGCTCACAATTCCAGAGAATATTAACTTTGTGATTCTGTTTTGTAATTTACCTCTTTAGGGGAGGAAATGGCCTAGTGATATTATCACTAGATTATTAATCCAGAAACTCAGCCAATGTTCTGGGGACCCGGGTTCGAATCCCATCACAGCAGATGGTGGAATTTGAATTCAATAAAAAAATACCTGGGATTAAGAATCTACTGATGACCATGAAACCATTGTCGATTGTCGGACAATCTGATTCACTGATGTCCTTTTGGGAAGGAAATCTGCCGTCCTTATCTGGTCTGGCCTACGTGTGATTCCAGAGCCACAAAAATGTGATTGATTTTCAACTACCCTCCCAGGGCAATTAGGGATGGGCGATAAATGTAGACCAGCAAGCAACACCCATGTCCCATGAATGAATTAAAAAAAAAGCAGAGGTTTTGCCAATGAAGGAAAAATATCCGCTAAAGGGGAAATCAACCACTGGCTCAGAATTTCCAGTCTCACCAGCAGTGGGCATCGTTGAGGGCAGGGAGGGAATATTTGGAGAGAATGCCCTTATCCAAGGATGGGCACAGAGCAAGATTACCACCTTGCAGAGTGGAGGCAGGGCAGAGATCTAGAGAATGGGGGCAGGAAATAACATAGCTGCAGTTCTTCAGCAGGATTTTGATTGGGTGCTAAACCTGTTAGATTCAGTATTACAAATTACACTAGATATCATGATGTACAGAGAAGAGATAGTCAGATTAGAGAGCTCACTGACATTAATGTTGGATAAGATTTAAAATGTTTAATTCAATAAATAAGTTAAATTTCTTCAGCCCAGTTCCTTCCCATGTTCTTTGCCAGAAATAGTTAACTAAAAGAAGACTAAAATTCATCGGCCTCCCCCATCCCGCTGGTTATGTAGCACAATAAAATTGATAATAAATACTTTACAGCAATCCATCTTTGTCAATTGTACCACAATAGACACTGATGTGGAGCAAGAAAAAGCACATAGTTGGAGAGCACTGGGAACTAATCAGTAGAAGGGAAGGATAGTTATTAAGTGTGAATGGAAGGAGATAATGATGTCTCTCTCAAAGGGTTCAATTCTGGAACCGCTTCCATTCACTGTGGATGTTAATGATTTGCATAAAGGGCTAGGAGGAACTGTGTTGGAAATACTACGCGATGCCAGCTTTGAAAGCATAGGTAATATTTCAGCAGCCCAGAAAAGATTGTAAAGAAATGTTAATAAGGATAACATGCATGGGGTTTAACGTAGAATGTTACATGTTGGTTAAGAAGCTGCAGTAATTGTCAGAGTGTGAATGAGAATAGACTTGAGGGTTGTAGGAGAGCAGGGGGATTGGGGTACAAGCGTGCAAGGACGTGGTCACAAGAGGTACTGTATAAAATTCAAGAGGTAATGATGAACTTATGTCAACTTCCCTTAAGTATTCACTTTGAGTATTGAATGCACAGTTGGTCTTGTCAATATTCCTTAAACCTCAGCGATTTCCTTTAAAACGTATGTTAAAACATACCTTATGCATGAGGTTATGTTTATTAATGCTGTTTGTCGTGTTAAAGATGCGATATAAATATATTTATTGCTGTTAGCTGCTGTCTGTACTGACTGCTGGATTTGTGATCTCTGACAGCTGTTTCTGAACCTTGTCTAGGTGTTCCAGCTGTGGTAGTGGCTGTGTGGGGAAGTGCCAGAGCATCACTAGCTGATACACAGTATGTACTCTCTTGATTCCAACAGCAGAGGTGTTGTGTAGGCTCGCCGAGCACCCGGGACTGCTTACAGACCGTTTAAAATCTTTGAAAGCTGGCTGGCCAAATCTGGTACCGAAAGTTGGATGGGGTGGGGCATCTCGAGACCAGAGCATATAATCTTCAGGGCAGTACTGAGGGAGTGCTGCACTGCCAAATGCGATGTTATCGCAAAACCTTTGCAGTGCAGAAGGAGGCCATTCTGCCCATCGGGCCTGCACTAACTCTCAGAAGTGCATTCCACCCAGTTCCACTCCCCTTCCTTATCTCAGAACCTTGCACATTCTTTCTTTTCAGATAGCAATACAATTTCCTTTTGAATACCTCAATCGAACCTGCCTCCACCACTCTCTCAAGAAGCTTGTTCCACAACCCAAGATGTGGAAAGATTTAGTAAGAAATCTCACAACACCAGGTTAGAGTATAACCAGTTTATTTGATTACTATCTAATAAACTGTTTGGACTCTAACCTGGTGTTGTGAGACTTCTTACTGTGTTTACCCCAGTCCAACGCCAGCATCTCCACATCACGAAAAGATTTATTCATGTATCACTTTTACTTCTTTTGTGAATTGTTTTTAAATATTGTGTTATATGCCAGGAGAAAATAAAAACTCCTATCACACTAGTCAAAGATGACCAAGGAATTTCTCCCAAATATCTTCGCCATTATTTATCCCTTAGTCAATTTTAATCTAATTTATCCGGTCAGTTATCACATCTCTATTTTTGGAGCTTGCTACGTGCAAATTGGCCACTGTGTTTCCTACATTCTAATAACAGTGTTGTACAAAGTACTTCAGAAGTATTTCATTGGTTGTATCTCACTTTGGAACAAGCTGAGGTTTTAAAAGGCTCGTCCAAAGTGCCATCTTTTCTTTGAGATGAATAAAGAGAAATACCTGAAGGCAAAAGGCCAGAATTTGCCTCTGTGTTCAATTTTAATTACTCTGAAAATATATCAGAACTAGAGATGTGATCGCTGTCACAAATACACCCAGTTCATCTACTCAGTTTGTCTTTCTGCATTTAATCCCAGTGTTTCTTAGTTATTCATTTCACCTTTGTGGTCCATTCAATCTGGAATAAGTTTGCTCTCTATCTCACTGATGGTGACGTTTTGCTTTCCTTTAAGACTGAGGAGTTCTGGACCTGTTGAAGATGCATCCTGATGTAAAAAAAAATCTCCTGTCAGGATCACCATTTCTGTCTCCCTCTTTTATTAGTTCTGTTCTCATTAACAGACGGGATATCATATTGAGGAACGGGCTTCTTATCATTTCACACACCCCGTGTGTGCTGGGGATTGGGTGTGGAATGAAGCCGGGGGCAGCAGTCTTTTTTGAAACAGATCTCCTTTGTGCCCTGAACAATGTTTCTCCCTAGAGTTTTGTTACTGAATAAGGTTATCTGAACACCATCACAATCCTGCTTGTGGGATCTCTGGCACCACATTTCACACACAAAGAGGGGATACTGGTGTTGGACAGGGGTGGGCACAATAAGAAATCTCACTACACCAGGTTAAAGTCCAACAGGTTTATTTGGTAGTATGAACTTCCGGAGTGCTGCTCCTTCCTCAGATGATTGCAGAGTTAGGTTCACAAACCGGGCGTGTATAAACACTTTATATATTGATAGTGATTCTAATCCACTGCATTGTCTGTAAAGTGCTTTGCCTTAGTGAAAGTCATGACACAAGTGTAAGTCTTCCTTTCCTCCTGTTATCGGACAACAAATTTTATGAAATTGGGCACACAATATGGAAGCAGACTAAAATCACACTCAGAGCCTCTCCACTAAAACAGGAACAGATACAGACTAGCAGGCAAGAGCATACTTTTAGAACGCAAATGAGAGCTAGCACACAAGGAAAGCTGGATAGGATGGCACCTACATGAACTAAATTAAAAAACACATCCCCACCCCACCAAATCAGCACTTCTAACTTAATCAAACAACCTACGGAGACACCTAAAGATTAACATAGCTAAGGAATCATCCCTGGCCTCTCAAAATTCCTGAGAATAATCACACCCATTCTTCAAACCCCGGAGATTCTAGATCATTAATAACCAATCAGACAAAAAAATGATTAACACATACTTAAAACAATCATCCCAATACTTGGAAACATTGAGACAGGATGGCAAAAGTCGAATACTGTAATTAAAGCATTAGCATTTGAATCGTACAATACATTGAAGTTTGGGTATAACTGTAGCCCGTTTCAGTGGGTCTTCAGAGTACTTTTGGGACAGTTCAATTGCATGTCCTGACTGCACCTCCGTCGACATCAAAGAAAATAAAGCTGTACCGTTATTGAACTGTACCCTGGGTCTGTAGTGGTTGTTTCGCCCGCTCATGCTAATACTCCCCTGCGCACCCAGCTGGCTACTGGGAGAGGAAGGCAATCAGGAACAGCACTGCCTCCTTTCTTGGTCAGTTTGGACCCTGAAACAAGGGGGTGACAGGAAGTTCACAAACCTGCCACTAAATAACAAACAAACTCCGAATGTTTTCTGTCAGTGTAGATGTGTCAGATATCTGGACCCATGATGATGGAGTTAGATGAGAATTCTACCCCAGAGCAGGTAACCTGGCCAAAGATACATTTCCCGTTTGTTCTGGTTGCTGAGCCTGATGGGTTAGATTATCGATAGGTGAGAATCCCGGGCAGTTCTAGTCCTTGGAGCTCAGTCTGGTTTGAGACTTCACTCCGCATCTAAATCAGGAACCTCTGTGTTATTTCTCTCTTGCAGCTGTTGGGATCTAAGTGCTGGAAATTTGAAGTGGATATACCAGGTTCCCATTCTCACCGCCATTGTGGTAAGTGAGGGTCTGCTCTGTGATGGGATCCGGGTTCAGGAAGGGAGGCAGTAGCTGACAACCCCTCACTGACACAAACACACAAAACCACTCACCGCTCACCTCAAACGTAACAGCAAAGCACACAGACTTCCTCCTCTTTCGAAAACTGCTTTCATATTAGGCTTTTCCACCTACATTCCCTCAAACCCATTGATTGTTAAAATTGCCTCTTAGTGTCCTGAGATTCAGAGGTTAGATGGATTAGTGGGTATAATATGTAGGGATATAGGGGTAGGGCCTGGGTGGGATTGTGGTCGGTGCAGACTCGATGGGCTGAATGGCCTCCTTCTGTGCTGTATGATTCTATGTAAGATGCTGAACAGGCGATGGTGAGAAGTTAATTAAATAGCACATGGTTTACAATAAAATATACATTCCTTTAAGGTTCAAAAACCCAACAGAAAAGAACCGAGTGAACTGGATGGGTTTTCCCGACAATCGGCAATGATATTATGGTCATTCGTGGATTCTTAACACCACAAATTATTTACTGAATTCAAATTCTGCCACCAGCCATGGAGGGTTCGAACAAAGGAAGTTCAAGGTTGTATTAGATTAGAGAAAGATGCTAATAAAATTACTAAAAAAAATAGTAAGCCTGAGGATTGGGAGCTTTCTTAGAATTCAGAACCAAGAAACTGAGCCAGAGAAAATAGAATATGAGAGGAAATTTAGTGAGAAACATAAAAACAGACAGGAAAAGCTTCTGTAGGAAAAGGTTAGCAAAGACAAATGGGGGTCCATTACAAACGGAGTCAGGAACATTTATAATGGGGAATAATGAAATGGCAAAAAAAGTCTGTCTTCATGGAGGAAAATTTGAAGAAACTTCTCAGATATACTGGAACAGAAATGTCAGATTGGAAGGTAGCAAATGTCACCTCACTACCTCAGAGAGGAGGGAGAGATCATAGAACACTACAGCACAAACAGGCCCTTCAGCCCACAAGTTGTGCTGATTGTATCCCTACCTACCAGGCCTATCTGTAACCCTCAATCCCATTAAATCCAATGTACTCATCCAGAAGTCTCTTAAAAGACCCCCACAAGTTTGTCTCCTCCACCACCGACTGCCGATTCTACTCATTCACAACCCTCTGAGTGAAAAACTTACCCCTAACATCTCCTCTGTACTTGCCCTCCAGCACCTTAAACCTGTGTCCTCTCGTAGTGACCATTTCAGCCCTGGGAAATAGTCTCCAAGAATCCACCCTATCTATTCCTCTCATCATCTTATAAACCTCTATCAGGTCGCCTCTCAACCTTTGTCTCTCCAGGGAGAAAAGACCCTGAACTCCCTCAACCTATCGTATTCCAATTTGCTCATGTTTCCAGAGAATATCATCTTTGTGATTCTCTTTTGTAATTTAGCCCTTAGCTGCTCCCACTTCCTTAGGGGAAGCAATGCCTAGTGGCATTATCACTAGATTATTAATCCAGAAATTCAGCCAATGTTCTGAGGACCAGAGAGGACCTGACATCGGTCGTGAGGAAAATGATATTTGATTGGGGATTTGATGGCTTAGTGGTATTTATCACTAGACTAGAGAACCCAGAAACTCAGCTTACATTCTGGGGACTGGGGTTCGAATCCTCCCACGGCAGCTGATGGAATTTGAAGTCAATAAAAAATTTGTGGTGTTAAGAATCTGCTGTGACATCGTTGTTGATTGTCGGGGAAACCCATCTAGTTCATGGACTTTAGTAAGGCGTTTGATAAGGTGGCCCATGGAAGACTTCTACAGAAAATGCAGATGTGTGGAATAGAGGGTGATTTAGCTAATTGGATTAGGAATTGGCTGGCAGATAGAAGACAGAGGGTGGTGGTTGATGGGAGATATTCATCGTGGAGTTCGGTGACGAGTGGTGTGCCTCAGGGGTCTGTTTTGGGGCCCCTGCTGTTTGTAATTTTTATAAATGATCTGGATGAGGGTATTGAGGGATGGATCAGTAAATTTGCAGATGATACTAAAGTTGGTGGTGTGGTAGATAGTGAAGAGGGGTGTTTTAGTTTACAGAGTGACTTGGACAAGTTGCAGAGCTGGGCCGAGAGGTGGCAAATGGAGTTTAATGTGGAAAAGTGTGAGGTAATGCACTTTGGCAGGAACAATAAATGTGTAGAGTATAGGGCTAATGGTAGGGCTCTTAATAGTGTTGAGGAACAGAAGGATCTTGGTGTATGTGTCAATAGATCCCTGAAAGTAGGCAGTCAAGTGGATAAAGTTGTTAAGAAGGCATATGGAGTCTTAGCTTTTATTGGTAGGGGGATTGAATTTAGGAGCCGCAGCATCATGTTGCAACTGTACAAAACTCTAGTGCGGCCGCACTTGGAGTATTGTGTGCAGTTCTGGTCCCCACATTATAAGAAAGATGTGGAGGCATTGGAGAGGGTACAGAGGAGGTTTACCAGGATGTTGCCTGGTATGGAGGGCAGGTCCTATGAAGAGAGGTTGAAGGATTTGAGGTTGTTTTCGTTAGAAAGGAGGCGGCTAAGAGGGGATCTTATTGAAGCATATAAGATGATTAGAGGTTTAGATAGGGTGGACAGTGATAGCCTTTTTCCTAGGATGGAGAAAGCTAGCACGAGGGGACACAGCTTTAAATTAAGGGGTATGAGTTATAGGACGGATATCAGAGGTAGGTTCTTTACTCAAAGAGTGATTAGGGAGTGGAATGCCCTGCCTGCAGCTGTTGTAGATGCGCCAAGTTTGGTGGCGTTTAAGAGGTTAGTTGATAAGTATATGGAAGAGAAGGGAATGGTTTAGTTAGGAGGGGCATTGCTTTTTATTTTGGTCGGCACAACATCGAAGGCCGAAGGGCCTGTTCTGTGCTGTATTGTTCTATGTTCTATGTTCTATGTTCACTCTCCTTTCCGTCACACTCCGGTTACCCCTTACATCATAACTTTCCACTATTGTCTTGTCTTTTATCTTTAATTTTCTAAATACCCCTCATGTTAATCCTCCCCCAAAGCCCAGGACAAAGGGCCCAGTGAAGTTCAAGGGAAAGCCATCCCAATAGTGAAGCTCTCTTGTTCCCTGATGTTGGGACTTCTACCCAATGAACTGAAACCATTTCCCCCACTCCAATCTTTTAGCCACGCATTCTACTCTCTAATCTTACTTATCATATTCCAATTTGCTCATGACTCCAGAGAATATCATCCTTGTGATTCTCTTTTGTAATTTACCTCCGAGCTGCTCCCACTCCTGTAGGGGAAGCGATGGCCTAGTGGCATTATCACTAGATTATTAATTCAGAAACTCAGTCAATGTTCTTGGGACCCAGGTTCGAATCCCATCACAACAGATGTGGAATTTGAATTCAATATAAAAATAAAATCTGGAATTAAGAATCTAGTGTTGATTATGAAACCATTGTCGGGAAAACCCATTTGGTTCACTAATATTCTTTGAGAAATGAAATCCACTGTTGAGATTTGGCCTGGCCTACATGTGACTCCGGAGTCATAGAATTTGTGGTTGACTCTCAACTGCCCTCTTAGGGCATCTAGGAATGGGCAATAAATGCTAGCCCACCAGCGATGCCCATGCCCCACAAATGAATTAATAAAATTTTAAAGCAAAGGATGTAATAACTGAACACTTTGAAAATAATGATTTGATTGGACAGACTCAACATGAATTTATGGAGGGGTGATCACAGATTCCCTACAATGCAGAAGGAGGCCATTTGTCCCATCGAGCTTGTAACAATCCCATCCACAAGCTATCCCCATAACCCCACATATTTGCCCTGCTAATCCTCCTGACACTAAGGGGCAATTTACCATAGCCAATCAACCTAACCCATATATCTTTGGGCTGTAAGAGGAAACCAGAGCCCCCGGAGTAAACCCATGCAAAATCGGGAAGAAAATGGACATTCCACATAGACAGTGACACTTTGGTAGGAATAATGGTAGGAAGGATTACTATTTAAATGGCGAAAAGCTGCAGCATGCGACGGTGCAGAGAGACCTGGGGGTCCTTGTGGATGAATCGCAAAAACACAGTATGCAGGTGCAGCAGGTGATCAGGAAGGCGAATGCCTTTATAGCGAGGGGGATAGAATATAAAAGTAGAGAGGTTCTGTTGCAGCTGTATAGGGTACTGGTGAGGCTGCAGCTGGAGTACTGTGTGCAGTTTTGGTCGCTGCATTCGAGGAAGGATATATTAGTCTAAATAGGCTTGGTTTGTACTCGTTGGAGTTTAGAAGGCTGAGAGGGGATCTTATAGAGACACATAAGATAATGAAGGGGATGGATAGGGTTGAGAGACTCTTCCCGCTTAACAAAGATAGCAGGACTAGAGGGCACAGCCTCAAGATTGGGTGGGGGGGCAGTACAGATCAGAATTGAGTAGGAATTTCTTCGCTCAAAGCGTGGTGAATCTTTGGAATTCTCTGCCTGATGAGGTGGCGGAGACTTCCTCACTGAATATGTTCAAGTCAAGAGTGGATAGGTTTTTGATTGACAAGGGAATTAAGGGTTATGGGGAGAAAGCGGGAAAGTGGAACTGAACCACTACAGATCAGCCCTGATCTTATTGAATGGCGGGGCAGGCTCGAGGGGCTGGATGGCTCACTCCTGCTCCTATTTCTTATGTGACCTGAGGCCGGAATTGAACCCAGGTTCCTGGCACTATGAGTCAGCAGTGCTAACCGCTGTGCCACCATGCCACCCCCATGCCTGTTGGAGTGTTTTTGGGGATGTAACCAGCAGAATGAATAAGGGGGAACTGGTGGAAATGGCATCTTGTGGATTTTTAGAAGATTCTTTTGTAAAGGCTCATAGAAAAGGATAGTAAATAAAATTAGAACACATGGGGATTGGGTGAATATGCTAGTATGGACTGAGAATTGGTTCACTGACAGAAAACAGAGACTGGGAATAAATCAGTAATTCTCAGGCTGTGACTAGTGGAGTACCAAAAAGTTCAGTGTTTGGGTCGCAGCTATTCCCAATCTGTATCAATGATTTGGATGTGGAGATAAAGTGTGCTTTTCCAAATTTTCTGATGACATTAAACTTGGCGGGACTGCTTGTTGTGAAGAGGTTGTGATTCTTTGGATTTCTCGACCACTCCCAGAGGCCTGTGGAAGCTCAATCACTGATTTGACAGAAATTGATAGATTTCATCAGTTAGGGACATGGGGTAGTGTGGGGGAAAATGGTTTCAGGCATGGTAGCACAGTGGTTAATGCTGCTGCTTCACAGCTCCAGGGTCCTGGGTTCGATTCCCACTGTCCCACTCCACACTGTCCGTGTGGAGTTTGCACATTCTCCTTGTATCTGCGTGGGTTTCCTCCGGGTACATAGAACATTACAGCGCAGAACAGGCCCTTCGGTCCTCGATGTTGCGCCGACCAACTAGGAAAAAGCAATGACCCTCTAACCTAAACCATTCCCTTTTCGTCCATAAACTTATCTATTAACCTCTTAAACGCCACCAAACTTGGCGCATCTACAACTGCAGCAGGCAGGGCATTCCATACCCTTACCACCCTCTGGGTAAAGAACCTACCTCTGACATCCGTCCTATAACTACCACCCCTTAATTTAAAGCTATGTCCCCTCGTGCTAGCTTTCTCCATCCTAGGAAAAAGGCTATCACTGTCCACCCTATCTAAACCTCTAATCATCTTATATGTTTCAATAAGGTCTCCTCTTAGCCGCCTTCTTTCTAACGAAAACAACCTCAAATCCCTCAGCCTCTCTTCATAAGACCTGCCCTCCATACCAGGCAACATCCTGGTAAACCTCCTCTGTACCCTCTCCAATGCCTCCACATCTTTCTTATAATGCGGGGACCAGAACTGCACACAATACTCCAAGTGCGGCCGCACTAGAGTTTTGTACAGTTGCAACATGACGTTGCGGCTCCGAAATTCAATCCCCCTACCAATAAAAGCTAAGACTCCGTATGCCTTCTTAACAACCTTATCGACTTGATTGCCAACTTTCAGGGATCTATGCACATATACACCAAGATCCCTCTGTTCATCAACACTATTAAGAGTCCTACCATTAGCCCTATACTCTACACATTTGTTATTCCTGCCAAAGTGAATTACCTCACACTTTTCCACATTAAACTCCATTTGCCACCTCTCGGCCCAGCTCTGCAACTTGTCCAAGTCTCTCTGCAAACTATAACACCCCTCTTCTTTATCTACCATTCCTCCGACTTTGGTGTCATCCGCAAATTTACTAATCCGGAGGGTACTCCAGTTTCCTCCCACAGTCCAAAAAACGTGCGGAATAGGTTGATTGGCCATGCTAAGAAATTGCCCCTTCGTGTCCGGGGATGTGTAGGTTAGAGGGATTAATGGGTATTATATATAGGGACATGGGAGTAGGGCCTGGGTGGGATTGGTGCAGACTCGATGGGCTGAAGGGCCTCTTTCTGCACTGTAGGGTTCAATGATTCATTGAATAGTGTGGCAGACTCAAGGGGCTGAATGACCTACTCCAGTTCCTGCACTCCACAGGTTTAAATCCGGTGGGATAGGGATAGACAAGTCCCTGATTCTTGGTGGAACAGGGATCCACTATAACAGGCACCCACATTTTGTAAAGAAGGTGAATCACCCCATTAATAAGAGAAAGGTTTCTGGACTTGTCTCCAACCAGGATAAGCAATGAAACTCCAATGTGGAATAGCTCATTCTATTCTCTCTTTTTTAGGTGAATTTTTTCCTCTTCATAAACATTGTCCGGGTTTTAGCGTCAAAACTGTGGGAGACAAACACAGGAAAGCTGGATCCACGGCAACAATACAGGTGAGACCATATCAACAGAGACAATTGACCATGATCAGTACGTCACATTGGGGTTCAAAAAGAGAGAGTTGCACAAATAGTGGATGGAATGGGTGATACTCCAAAATTCCTTAGATTCTAGAACAGTGTTAGTATGTGGGACATTAGCAAATTTAACACTTCTATTCAGGAAAGAAGGAAGGGAGAAAGAGATAGTTACAGGCCAGTTAGCCTGACATCAATTATTAGGAAGATACTGGAATCTAATTATTAAGAGAAGCTTAACAATTCACTTAAAAGAATCATAGTATGATCAGATAAACTTATCTTAGTTTTACAAAAGAGAAATTGTGTTTGACAATTTTTTAAAAGTTTTTTTGAGGCTGTAACTGGGAACCAATAAATATAGGATACATCCATTTCTGAAAAACATGGAATAAAGTGCCATGCAGTTTAGTACACAAGGTAAGGATTCATGGAGTTGGGTGTAATATGACTGGAGGTTTAATCAATGGACAGGAAGCAGAGGCTAAAGATAAATGGGGCATTTTCAAATCAGCAGCTGTGACTAGTAAGAATCAGTGCTGGGATTGCAATTATTTTCAATCTATATTAATGATGTAAATGAAGAGATAGTAATGTATTTAACTTTTCTGACAATAGAAAACTAGATGGGAATGAAAGATTGTAGGGAAGACACAAAGTTTGTAAAGAAATATGAGTGGATAACAAGGTAATAGATTGGAATATAATGTTAGGAAGAATGAGGTTATACACTTTGGAGAAGGAATTTAAAAAACAAAATATTTGCTAAAGATATTAAACTTTTAAATATCAATGTTCAAGAGACATGAGTGTACTTGTACAAGGAGCTCAAAACTTTTGCACACAAATATAGCAAAGAAATTAGCCTTTTGTAAAAGTGCTGGAAAAGCAAACACTGGCTATCAAGTATTTGTAACAATCACTTTATTGACTGTGCCGTGACTCCATGTTTGTACTCTGCCTGCATCACATGGGGAATGCCTGCACTCACATCACATGACCCTTTCAGTAGCTACATCATCACATGACCACTTGGTCTCCAAGGATTAAATCAGAAAGGCATGACAAGATTGTATAGCACTTTGGCATGGCTTAATTTTCCAAAATTCCAGAGATTCTAGAAAGGTCCCATCAGAAAATAGTGAATAGCCTTACTTGTGATTAATAAATAAACCAAAACAGTTAGAGCCAAGAACTTGTTCTTTTGTGACACCTTAACATAGAACATAGAACAGTTCAGCACAGTACAGGCCCTTCGGCCCTCGACGTTGTGCCGAACTTTGTCCAAAACCAAGATCAAACTATCCCACTCCCTATCATTCTGGTGTGCTCCATGTGCCTATCCAATAACCACTTGAAAGTTCCTAAAGTGTCCGTCTCCAGTATCACAGCAGACAGTCTATTCCACACTCCAACCACTCTGAGTAAAGAACCTACCTTGGACATCCTTCCTATATCTCCCACTAGGACCCTTATAGCTATGCCTCCTTTAACACAAACTAGTAACTCAAACATTGCTGAAGTTGTGTTAAAGTCCACAAGATCTGTTTTCCAAAACCTGATCGTGCCTGACAGACATTTAACAGACCATCTTATTAAAAATTTTTATCTAAGAATTCTAATAAAGAGCTAGATTTTCCATGCCTATCAAACTGATGAATCTGGGAATATCAGTGGTAATTATACCCTGACAGTTTATAATTACATTCTGTCATTTTCCATTTCCTGCAAGGATTGCAGTTTTTTTCCCTGATCTCTGTTTCTTTTTCTAATCTTTATCTTTCAACATGCATTCACTGCTCTCATGTTCTAGAAAACAGACAGAACTGAAGCCGATCTTTCTACACTTTTCTCAGAACATTTATTAACAGAGTCACACATTACAAGCCTGTACCTCCCAGTCCAACAGCGACAGTCTCCCTATTTATAGACTTCAAGGCAATGCTCAGTTTCTGTCCACCACCCACCTAGACAACTGTACATAGTTGTAGCCTGGAGTACTGTGGGCAGCTTCTGTCTCCGTGTTTAAAGAAGGACAAACTTAGTTTCAGGCAACGCTTTGAAGGTACATTGGATTGATTCCTGGAATGAGAGGCAGAGTAAATTGGGTTTATATTTTCTGGAGTTTAGAAGAATGAGAGGTGACCTCATTGAAACTTGCAAGATTCTGAAGGGACCTAGATTGAGTTGTAACCCTCACCGAGTAGAGTGCAAGGATAAGGGCTGATCATTTTGCACTGAGATGACTGGAAATTGTGAATCTTTGGAATTCTCTACCCCGGAGGGTGTGGTATGTTCCTTTGTTGAAAACATTTACGGCTGGGATAGACAGATCTTTGCTCTTCATAGAATTGAGGGGTTTGGGGAACGGGCAGGAATGTGGAGTTGAGACGAGATATCTAATCTCCTGCACCTATTTCATCTGTGCTAATGTCAACATGCACTCAGCAATGGAAACAATTGGCAAGAGGGTAGCCAGGGGAAGGATTGATCCACTCGAGGATAATGGAGGGACTTTATGCATGGAACCAGAGGAAATGGGAGCGATATTAAATGAATACTTTGCCTCAGTATTCACCAAAGAGAGGAACTTGATGGATGAGGACCCTCGGGTAGGGTGTGTAGATATTCATGTCGATATGAAACTGTTAGTTGTTAGACATCTTAAAAAGCATTAAAGTAGATAAGTCCCCAGGGCCTGATGGGATCTATCCCTGAATACTGAGGAAGATAAGGACAAAAATTGCTGGGATCTTTTTAGTTGATAAGTATATGGAAGAGAAGGGAATGGTTTAGTTTGGAGGAGCATTGCTTTTTATATTGGTCGGCGCAACATTGAAGGCCGAAGGGCCTGTTCTGTGCTGTAATGTTCTATGTTCTTGGCAGAAATCTTTGTCTCCTCATTCGCTACAGGTGACATTCCAGAGGAGAATAGCCAATGCTATTCCTTTGTTTAAGAAATGCAGAAATCCAGGAAATTATAGGCCAGTGAACTTTACATCAGTGGTGAGGAATTTATTGGAAAAAGTTCTTAGGAACAGGATTTACTCATATTTGGAAACAAATGGACTTATTAGTCAAAGCATGATTTTGTGAAGGGGAGGTTGTGCCTCACTAACTTGATCGAGTTGTTTGAGGAAGTGATGAAGATGATAGATAAGGGAAAGGCAGTGGATGCTGTATATATGGACTTCAGTAAAGCCTTTGACAAGGTACCTCATGATAGACTGGTACGAAAGATGAAGTCGCAAGGGATCAGAGGAGAGCTGGCAAGATGGATACAGAACTGGAAGATGGAGTGTAGCAGTAGAATGTTGCTTTTCAGAATGGAAGGCTGTAACTAGCAGTGTTCTACAGGGATCAGTTTTGGGATGTTTGTTATTCGTTATTTTTTACAAATGATTTGGAGGAAAATGTAAATGGTCTGATTAGTAAGTACGCAAATGACACAAAAATGAATGGAGTTGCGGCTACTGAAGAGAATTGTCAAAATATAGCCAGATATAGACTGATTGGAGACTTGGGCAGAGAAATGGCAGATGGAGATAAATCGGTTGGATTTAAAACTGGTGTTGCACACTTCTTACTGTGTTTACCCCAGTCCAACGCCGGCATCTCTACATCGAGATGGAGTTGAATGCAGACAAGTATGAGGTAATGCATTTTAGAAAGTCCAATGCATGTAGGAATTATACAGTAAATGGTAGAACCCTTATCAGTATTGACAAGCAGAGGAATCCGGGTGTACAAGTCCACCAGTCATTGAACGTGGCACCACAGGTGGAAAAGAAGGCATACAACATGCTTGCATTGAGTATAAAAATCGCAACTTTACAGAACATTAGTTAGGCCTCATTTAGAATAATGTGCACAATTCTGTTCACCAAACTATCAGGAGGATGTGGATGCTTTGCAGAGGGTACAGAAGAGGTTTACCCGGATGTTGCTGGGTTTGGAGGGTATTAGGAGAGGTTGGATAAACATGGTTTGTTCTCACTGGAATGATGGAGGTTGAGGGATGAGCCGATAGAGGTCTACAAGATTATGAGTGGCATGGATAGAGTGGATAGTCAGATGCTTTTTCTAAGGGGAGAAAAGGGGGCATGGGTTTAAGGTGCATGGGGAAATGTTTAGAGATGTGTAAGGCAAGTTTTTTACACAGGGGGCGGTGAATGTCTAGAACCCGCTGTCCAAGAAGGTGATGGGAGCAGGTACGATAGTGACATTCAACTAGATGAATACATGAATAGGATGGGAATGGAAGGATACGGACTCTGTAAGTACATACGGCTTTAGTTTAATTAGTGCATCATGATCAGCACAGGCTTGATGGGCCAAAGGGCCTGTTCCTGCGCTGAACTGTTCTTTGTTCTTGAAGACCTTTGACGTGATCCTCAGACTGTGATTGTACAATGGTGCTGTAGTTGTCTCGAAGACATTTAGGTATAAGCATGTTATATTATCCGAAGAGTTTCACAGGGGGCAGTGAGAGGCAGCAGGGTTGTGTGAGATCCATGTTGTGGAAATATTTGAAAGGAAGAGAGGAAACATGGGTTGGAGCACAGGGAGAGACCTCCACAGTCCCATGGTACCGAGCCGGGAGACAGGGGTTCAGGGTGGGGAAAGACACTGCGTCACATCCAGAACGGAGAGAGGGGATCCAGGGAGGGCAAGTCCAGATAAGGAGAGGATGCAAGTTACAAAGTAGCAAGGGGAGGAGCAGAGTGGGTCAGAGAGGGTAGGGGCCAGAGGGTTAGAGCATGGTTAGGTTATTTGTACACGGTTAGAGAGAGTACAGAGTACACGGAGTACAGACACTGGAAAACCGGGATGTGGAGCAGGGATTGATTGTCCAATGACGGGACAAGGTGACAATCCTTGGCAGTGTTCCAGCTCTTTGTCAGGAGTAAAATTTGAGCAGAGTTCAACCCATTACACAAACTGTGATCCACTCACACATATAACACATATAACCCTACCCTGTGTACACACACACACACACACACACACACACACACACACACACACACACACACACACACATTCATTAGAATGCTTTAAGTGCAGTTTTGTGTTCTAGATTCCGGATTCTGAATTCCAGGTATGGACGCGAGTGTTTGGCTCTGGATTCTGAAGTGTGGATGTTAGGTTATGTGCTCTGGGATAGCGCGCTCTGGGCCCTGTGCTCTGGGAGAGCGCGCTCTGGGCCCTGTGCTCTGGGATAGCGCGCTCTGGGCCCTGTGCTCTGGGACAGTGCGCTCTGGGACAGCGCGCTCTGGGACAGTGTGCTCTGGGCCCTGTGCTCTAGGACAGTGCGCTTTAGGCCCCGTGCTCTGGGATAGCATGCTCTAGGCCCTGTGCTCTGGGATAGCGCGCTCTAGGCCCTGTGCTCTGGGACAGTGCGCTCTGGGCTCCGTGTGTGGGTTGGTTGTGGGGGTTGGGTTGCTCTGGGACAGCGCGCTCTGGGCCCTATGCTCTGGGACAGTGTGCTCTGGGCCCTATGCTCTGGGACAGTGTGCTCTGGGCCCTATGCTCTGGGACAGTGCGCTCTGGGCCCTATGCTCTGGGACAGTGTGCTCTGGGCCCTGTGCTCTGGGACAGCGCGCTCTGGGCCCTATGCTCTGGGACAGTATACTTTGGGCCCCGTGCTCTGGCATAGCGCGCTCTAGGCCCTGTGCTCTGGGACAGTGCACTCTGTGCCCTGTGCTCTGGGTCCTATGCTCTGGGCCCTGTGCTCTGGGATAGTGCGTTTTGGGCTCTGTGCTCTGGGACAGCGCGCTCTGACTGTGTTGATGAAAGCTGCAATGTCCATTCGGAGTGTGACTCCCTCTGCTATTGCTGTGTTGCCGTACACTCCTGAATTTCAATCTGATTTGTTTCTCATGAAGGAAGCTGCTGAAATCCACACTTGTCCTCATGCCACTCTTCGGGGTCCATTACGTGCTTTTCATGGCAATGCCATACTCTTCTGTTTCGGGCATCCTTTGGCAAATCCAGATGCATTACGAGATGCTCTTCAACTCCTCTCAGGTAGGACTCAGAATTTTGTTCGCTCAAGATTTGCAATCCAAACTCTGAACTTCAGATTCTGTGCTTTTGGGTATGTGTACTGAGCACCTGACTGTGACTGTGGGCTATCAGCTCTGGATTCTGTGCTTTAAGTTTGGGGGTATACACTCTGGACTTTCCAACCTCTCAGTTCTGGGGTCAGTCTCCAGGCTTCTGTTTGTATCCTGATTCTGATCCCCAGATCAATTTCCAATTCTAAACCTTGGGGGGTCTGGACAAAGCTGCTTGATGGGTTGGCATGGTGGCACAGTGGTTGGTGCTGCTGCCTCGCAGTGCCAGGGATCCAGGTTGAATTCTGGCCTTGGGTCGCTGCCTGTGTGGAGTTTGCACTTTCTCTGCGAAGGTTTTCTCTGGATGCTCCAGTTTCCTCCCACAGCCTATGGGTAAGGTTGATTGGCCATGCTAAGTTGCCCTTTAGTGTCAGGGGGATTAGCCGGGTAAATGTGTGGGGTTACGGGAAGAGGGGCGAGGTGGGATTGTGGTTGGTACTGCAGCGGGCTGGATAGCCTCCTTCTGGACTAGTGGGATTCTGTGAACAGAGCGCACGGATTTAGTATAATTGGTGAAAGAAGCAAGGGAGAGGTGAGGATAGAGGTTATCAGCCAGTGCGTGGTTAGGATTTGCCCGTGAGTGTAGGCGAGGCAGCTTCAACCATGCCTTTCAGTTGGAATTTGTAGGAAAATGACCAGGAAAAAGATGAGAGGGGAATTCCTGTGGCAGTTGGCTAGGACCAACATGGATGACTCACTACTCGGAACCATTCGATAATTCTATTCTGCAGCTTACCCAAACATATTTAATTTCCTCGGCAGAAGAGGTACAGGATGTCTGTGTTCTTAAAAATTATTCATTCGGGAATGGCAAAGCCAGCATGTATTGCTCACCTTTAATTACCCTCGAGGAGGTCACAGTGAAGAAGCTCATTGGGATCTAAGAGATGGCTCTGAGGGACTCCTGCAGTGATGTCCTGGAGCTGAGATGATTAGCCTCCAACCACTACAACCTCCACCTTCCTATGTACCAGGTGTGACTTGATGTGACTACCGCTCCTTGATGCCACACTGGATCGAATGCGGCCTTGATGTCCAGGGGCTGTCTCTCTCACCTCACCTCTGGAATTCAGCTCTTTTGTCCAGGTTTGAACCAAGGCTGGAATGAGATCAGGAGCTGAGTGACCCCCTGGTGAAACCCAAACTGGGCATCATTGAGCAGGTTATTGCTGAGCAGGTGCTGCTTGATAGCGCTGTCGATGACCCCTTCCATCACTTTACTGATGATGGAGAGTAGACTGATTGGGTGATAATTGGCTGGTTGGATTTGTCCTGCTTTTTGTGTACAGGACAGACCTGGGGAATTTCCCACAGCGTTGGGTAGATGCCAGTGTTGTAACAGTACTGGAAGAGCTTGGCTAGGGGAGCGGCAAGTTCTGGAGCACAGGTCTATTGCCAGAATATTGTCAGGGCCCACTGCCTTTGCAACATCCAATACCTTTAGCTGTTTCTTGATATCACATAAAGTGACTCGAATTGGCTAGAGGCTGACATTTGAGATAGTGGGGGTCTTCGGAAGAGGCAAAGATGAATCATCCAGTTGACGTTTCCGGATGGAGGTTGCTGCAAACACTTCTGCTTTATCTTTGCACTGATGTGCTGTGTCCCTCTATCATTGAGGATATGGAGCCTCCTTCTCCAGTAAGTTGTTTAATTGTCCACCACCATTCATCACTAGATGAATAGGCTGCAGAACTTAGATCTGACCCATTGGTTGTAGAGTTGCTGAGCTCTGTCTATCACATGCTGTTTGGTACAAAAAGCTTCACCAATGTATATGGAGTCTTAGCTTTTATTGGTAGGGGATTGAATTTTGGAGCCGCAACGTCATGTTGCAACTGTACATTTGGTTTAGGTTAGAGGGTCATTGCTTTTTCCTAATTGGTCGGTGCAACATCGAAGGCCGAAGGGCCTATTCTGCGCTGTAATGTTCTATGTTCTAAGGTGACTCCTCAGTTTTAGGTGTATTGTTCCTGGCATGTCTTCCTGCACTCTGCATTGAACCAGGGTTAATCCCTAGTGGTAATGGTAAAATGGGGGATATGTCAGTCCATGAAGTGAGATTATGGTTGTATTCACTTCTACAGCTGTTGTAGCCACAGTGGCTGATCTACTTAGGCCTCTGATCAATGATAACCCCCAGGATATTGATGGTGGGGGATTCAATGAATTTACCTTGCAACGTCAAGGGAGATTGTCCAACTCCCTTTTAGTGAGAAGATCATTGTTTGGTACATTTGTGGCACAGATGTTATTTGCTACTTCTCAATCCAAGCCTGAACACTGTCCGGTTCTTTCTGCATACGGTACTCCTGTATTCAAGGGATTGAGGATGGTGCTGAACATTTTGCAACTGTCAGTGGACATCCCTGCTTCTGACTTTACAATAGAGAGAAAGTCATTGATAAAGCAGGTAAAGATTGTTGGGTTGGGGCCACACAAGAATTAGGAGCGGGAATAGGCCATTCTGTCCCTCGAGCCATTCAATGTGATCATGGCTGATCTAACCGTGCCTTCAATCTAACTTTCCTTTCTTTCCCATAAACATTAGCCTCTTGTTGGGTAAAAAATCTAACTCTGTTTAGGTTCACTGCTCTTTTGGCGGAAGAGTTTCCCTGTTTAGCACTCCTCTGTCTTAAATGGGAGACTCCTTATTTTTAAACTGTCCTCTGGTTCTAGTCATTCCCAAATGGGGAAGCATCCTTTCAACACCCATCTTGTCAAGTCTTCTCAGGGTCTTGTATGTTTTATATAGAAACTAGAAGCAGGAGGAGGCCATTCGGCCCTTCAAGCCTGCTCTGCCATTCATCTTGATCATGGCTGATTGTTGAATTCAATATTCTGTTCTCTCCCCCACACCGTCCGCCACCCTCTCATTATCCTTTAGGCCCAAGTGTTATAAATTTCTTCTTAAAATCAGACAAAGTTTTGGCCTCAACTACATTCAGTGGTAATGAATTCCACACATTCACCACTCTCTGGATGAAGAAATTTCTCCTCACCTCAGTTCTAAAAGATTTACCCCTAGTTCTGGACTCTCCCACCATCGGAACATTCTTTCTGAATCTACCCTTTCTAATCCTGTTAGAATTTTATAAGTTTCTATGAGATCCCCTCGCACTCTTGTAAACTCAGTGAATATAATCCTAACCGATTTATAGACAGACGAGCCATCCCAGGAATCAGCCTGATTCCTGATAAGCCTGAAAAAGCAGGATTTCCCTTTTGTAAATCCATGCTGACTTTGTCTGATTATCCCACTGCCTTCCAAATACTGAGCTATGAAATCCTTGATAATGGACTCGAACAACTTCCCCAACACTGAAGTTAGGCCCACTGGTCTATTGCTCCCTGGTTTCTCTCCACCTCTCTTTTTGAACCATGGGCTTACATTGGCTACCCTCCAATTTGCAGGAACTATTCCAGAATCCAAAGAATTTTGGAAAATAACCACCAATGGATCTACTATTTCCAGGGCCACTTCCTTCAGTACTCTGGGATAAAGATTATCAGGACTTGGAGATTTGTCCACCTTCAATCCCATCAACTTCCCCAAAACCATTTCTCTACTTCAGCTCCTCACTAAAACACATTTCTCTCAGCACCTTCTGATACAATATTCATTTCTTCCTTTGTGAAGACTGAATCAAAATACAAATTTAATTCTTCAGCCATTTCTTTATTCCCTGTTGTGAATTCTCCCTTTTCTAAATGTAAGGGTCTTACATTTGTTTTCATCAATCTTTTTCTCTTTACATACCTGTAGAAACTTTTACTATGTTCCTTGCCCCCTTACTTTACAATTCTCTATTTCCCTTCTTAATCAATCCCTTAGTCCTTCTTCGCTGAATTTTAAACTGCTTCCAATCCTCAGTTCTGTTGCTTTTTCTTGCCAATTTGTAGGCTTCTTCCATGAATATCTCTAATTTCCCTTGTAAGCCATGGGTTTGGCCACAATTCCCTTATCACTCTTGCGGCAAATAGGAATAAACAATTTCTGGAGTTCACCTATTCATTATTTAAATGCCTGCCGATGCCTGTCCATATCTGTCCTTCCAGTAATGTTTGTGACCCTATCACACAAATGTATTCCAAATCTTAAACACTCATTGTATAAAACTAATTTTCCTGTGTTCCATAAGAATACAAGAGAATGTTGGCTTTGCTTCTTTTGCCAGTCAAATCAAACTGTGCTTCATGAGACCCGTCAGCCTTCAGAAAACAATTTCTCTCTATTTACTCCACCTAAAGGAGGATTTTGAACACCTCAATCAAAGGTACATCCTCTTGTATTCTTATAGAACACAGGAAAATTAGTTTTATACAATGAGTGTTTAAGATTTGGAATACATTGTGTGATAGGGTCACAAACTCAACAGGAGCTTTCAAACTTGAAGGTGGGGAAGGAGGTAAATGACAGGAATTTGGGAAAAAAAAGCAAGTTGAAGGAGAAGGTGGGACTGACTGCTCTTCAAAAGAGCTAGCACAGATTCAATGGGCTGAGTGGCCTTGTCTGCTATTCTCTGCGTACTGATTCTAATTATTTTTCCCTTCTCCAAACAGGGCTTTTTCGTTGCTCTGATTTACTGTTTCTGCAACGGGGAGGTGAGTCACAAAACCAAAATCGGAAAGCAAAAGCAGAGAATACTGGAGAGCATTCTTAACTTTTAAAGACATTCTTTAAACCAACCGCTTCAGATTAACTCCTCATGTAGCTTTGAATCAAATACTGTATTTCTGCCTGGGGACATTATCCTGAGTTAGGACGGACACATTAGGAGCTGGAGTGGGCCATTCAAACCATTTAAAACCCGCTCTACCATTCAACGAGGTGATGGCTGCTCCGATTGTAACTTCCCCAGTGACCAATCATCCCCTTGTTAATCAAGAATCTATCACCTCTACCTTGTAAACATTCAGACTCTGCTTCCACTGCCCTTCGAGGAAGAGAGTTCCAGAGACTACTCAACCTGAGGTCAAGACACTCTCCTCCTCTGCGTTTAACATGGGCAATCCCTTATTTTTAAATAGTCACCTCCTAGCTCTACATTTCCCACACGAGAAAATATCCTCTCCAAACCCGCACTGTCAAGACCCCTTAGAATCTTAAAGGTTTCAATCAAGTCTCCTCTTATTCTTCTCAACTCCCGTAGATACAGGCTTAGCCAGCTTAGACAATCCACTCATTCCAGTTATCAGCCCAGAGGATCTTCTCTGAACTGCTTCAGAGCATTTTCTGTAAATATAATTTAATATATTTCTGTAAATAAGACCAATACAGTATTCCAGATGCGGTATCACCAATGCTCTGTACAACTCAAGCATAACCTCCTGTAACCAACTCCCCTCACACTAAAATAACATTCTGTTAGCTTTCCCAATTACTTTTGGTACCTGCATATTCACATGTTTTGTGAATAATGTACTCCGATCCCTCTGCACATTAGAGATCTACAATCTCTCACCATTTAGATAATGTTTCATTTTCATTTATCCTGTAAAAATGGACTATTATACTCCATTTGCCAGATCTTTGCCCAAACACTTAAACTACCCGTGTCTCTCTGTATTTTTTTATGTCCTCTTTTCAAAAATACACATCTTTGCAGGTTAATATTTCATTCCTGAAACATTATTTTGTCCCCTGTATAAATCTTAGTGTTTTTCCAGCATTTTCTGTAGCAGTGGCAAATCAAACACTGTGTTGTAACCTAGCTGTTGTTTTGTGGTGGCAGTAATAGGTAACAACAGGTTCTGATTAAAGGTTGACAGCATGGAAACAGTCCCTTCAGCCCAAATTGTCCATGCTGACCAGTTTTTATCATGAAGTTAGTCTCAATTTCCTGCGTTTGGCCCCATATCCCTCTATACCCATTGTACCCATGTAACTGTCTAAATGATTTTTAAAAGACAAAGTTGTACCTGAATCTACTACTACCTCTGGCAGCTCATTCCACTCACCACCCTCTGTGTGAAAAAAATTGCCCCTCTGGACCTTTTTGTATCTCTCCCCTCTCACCTTAAACCTATGCCCTCAGTCCCCTATTAATACCAGCACATGTCAGTGAGAATTTACTGAGAAACCTCCAAATTCAGCTGCTGAGGTTCAATACACTGAAATTTCTGATGTGTCTGGGGCAGCACGTCTGACAGAGTTTGTGATGTTGCGTCTGCGACAGTGCCTGGGGGGGCACGTCTGTGACAGTGCCTGGGGGGGCACGTCTGTGACAGTGCCTGGGGGGGGCACATCTCTGACAGTGTCTGGGGGGGCGCGTCTGTGACAGTGCCTGGGGGGGCGCATCTCTGACAGTGCCTGGGGGGGGCACGTCTGTGACAGTGTCTGGGGGGCACGTCTGTGACAGTGTCTGGGGGGGGCACGTCTGTGACAGTGTCTGGGGCTGGGTTCAATCCCGTGTGTTTTGAATCAAGAGTGTTTTTGCAAACAGTGCAAAGTTATCATTTTGTATCGACATCAACTCCACGAGGTTTTAATCCCCATTTCTCCATTGCAGAAGTGTCCCATCACCATCTATAATCAGGTCTTTTATTCTGTGCTCACTAGGTCCAGGCAGAGATAAAGAAGACCTGGTTCCGGAGGAATCTAAGTCTGAACTTTAATCAGAAGGTACAAGCTAGCAGCAACTGCCCTTACGGGGCAGCCACTTCTCACGCCACCAATAGCATCAGCACCAGCGTAGCCAGCAGAGCAGTGTCTGTGCTGCATACCAGCACCAGGCACTCGGCACTGCCACTGCCCTCCTTCTCCAACCTGCCAGTCTATATCACCAGCACTTCCCAGTCAGAAAACTCTGTGCCCTCCCCCCATCTGGAGAACATCAAGAGGAAGAGAGACAGTCGGGAACAGCAGAAAGACAATTCTGTGCAAAACCAGTGGGAAACTGTGCTATAAAATCCCAATTGTATTACCGCTTGAAACTTCACTGAATAAACAGCAACATTGCATGTTGAGCTGAAAAGTGGTGGCGAGTATGTTTAAGGGTTAAATATGATTTGAAGAGAGTTCACAAGGACCCACATCCTGGAATTAAGCAACTCCAAAGCTCCGCTGAGCCGGTTTTTGCTCAGTGTGGACAGTGTATGAGAGGCACGGGTAACAATTCACCGAAGGTAAATATCGCGTCGATTTTAAGAAATATTCCTGGCTGCCTTTCTGCTAACCCCGGGGTCAGGAAAGTCATCTGTGTTTGGACATTCCACACATATTTACTGAGCGATTGTGGGAAAGTCAGAAGCAAGCATTCTTAAATACAGCCCCACACTCTGAGAATATTCCGTTTCCTTTAGTTTAGACTTGTTCAACATTGGAAATGCCAACTTTGCCCGTCTGATTTCACAGCCAGATACCAATCAGAGCTGCTATTAAGATGTGCAATGAAATGACCCCATTCAATAAACACCAGTGACCTGTATTTTGTGAGAAAGCAATAATTCTGCCACTGAATAAACACATTCATCATGTTGATAATAAATAGAGATACAGCAAAAACTCCCCAATGCTAATCACTGACAATCACCCACACACTGCTGCCCAGTAAAGTCATGTCATATTCATGATTTTAAACCCTGTTCCTGAGAAAACTTCTGGAAACTGTCTTTGTGTTTTAAAGGAGGCATGCTAAGGATGGATGGCAATTGTGTCATTCTGTCTTTAGGGCTTCCAAACAGTACTTGTATTGGTCAAGCGACAGGTTCCATCAATGAACAAAGAACAGCAGAGCGCAGAAAACAGGCCCTTCGGCCCTACAAGCCCTCGCCGCCCATTTTAACACTCAGCGAGTGTCTTATTCAAGTTTTTCATCAACCGAGATGCTTTTATCTGCCTCTAGGGGAACCCACAATAAAGGGGTGAAAATTTTAGAGAATTATATGTGTGCCAGATTAAGGGAGATCCAATTTAGGAACAATTTATTGACCCCAATCAGCCTAAAAAGCACGTTTTTGGGATGTGGGAGGAAACTGGAGCACCCGGAGAAAACCCATGCAAGCACGGGGAGAATGTGCAAACTCCCACAGACCTTGACCCAAGCCGGAGATCCGACCCGGGTTCCTGTATTTGCACAGCAGACAGTGATAGTCGCTGAGCTGTCGTGTTGCTCGTCAATTGGTCCAGTTTAAGCGTACGCTAACGGACGTGAAGCACTAGGCAAGTGAAGTGAATATGGAGAGTGAGGCAGAAGGTTAAAGTGCAGGACCTCGAAGGTCCATAATTTCTGTGTTACTGCCTCTGCCATGTGCTAATGAGAGTAGGGAGATGAAGCAGATGAATGCGTGGTTTGAGAGCTGGTACAGGGAGCAGAGATTTAGATTTTTGGATCATTGAGATCTCTTCTGGGGAAGAGTTGACCTGTTCAAGAGGGATGGGTTACACCTGAACCAGAGGGGGATTAACATCCTGGCGGGGAGATTTGCCAGATCCACTTTGGAAGGTTTAAATTATTTAGTGGGGGAAGGAGTGGGGGGGGGGGGGGGGGGGGGGGGGGGGGGGGACAAAAGTGAAGGTTGAGGAAAGCACAGAAGTTATCCCATTCTGCTTCTGAACCTTGTAGATTGGGACTGGTAGGGACAGGAAAAATGTTGTCTGCATTGCAATGTTCTCAATAATTCCTATATCACTTCCCCTATAAAGTGAGGGCCATTTTCACTAGGTAATGTCTTGGGAAAGCTGATTTTTTTTATTATTCAGTCACGGGACATGGGTGTCGCTGGCTGGCCAGCATTTATTGCCCATCCCTAGTTGCCCAAGGGCAGTTGAGAGTCAACCACATTGCTGGAGGAACATATTCACATAACAGCCACTTAGCTATGGTAACAGCATCATTCTTTCTAGGTATGCTTCTACTCATTGTGAAAATAAACAAGCACATAGCAATATCCCAAACATTTGGGTATTTGTATAAAGTTCATTTACAGCTGCACAAAAGAACCTCATGGTTTTGGGTCTGGTGGCATCTTGCCGGATTGTGGATCAACAGAGAAAGCATTGAGCAGCAACTTATCCTGCCGTGGTGGAAAATCCTGGTGCGAACCATATCTGCTGAAATATCCTGATCCTCCCCCCTTTGCCCACATGGGTAAGCTCGTGTAACCATAGAACCATAGAAAATTACAGCTCAGAAACAGACCTTCTGGCCCTTCTTGTCTGTGCCGAACCATTTTCTGCCTCGTCCCACTGACCTGCACCTGGACCATATCCCTCCATACCCCTCTCATCCATGAACCTGTCCAAGTTTTTCTTAAAAGTGACCCTGCATTTATCCAGCAACTCATTCCACACTCCCACCATGCTCTGTGTGAAGAATCTCCCGTCTAATGTTCCCTTTAAACTTTTCTCCTTTCACCCTTAATCCATGGTTTTTTCTCCCTTAGCCTCAGTGGAAAAAGCCTGCTTGCATTCATTCAATCTATACCCATCAAAATCTTACACACCTCGATCAAATCTCCCCTCATTCTTCTACACTCCAGGGAGTAAAGTCCTAACCTATTCAATCTCTCTCTGTAATTCAGCCTCTCAAGTCCCGGCAACATCTTTGTGAACCTTCTCTGCACTCTTTCAACCTTATTTACATCCTTCCTGTAACTAGGTGACCAAAACTGTACCCAATACTCTAAATTCAGCCTCACCGATGCCTTATATAACTTACCATAACACTCCAACTTTTATACTCGATACTCCGATTTATAAAAGCCAATATGGGCAAACCAGGTTAGGAGTGCTACAGTAGGATCCCTCTCTTTGAGATTGGGTGGGTACAGCCTGGGAGAACCCATTTTACTCGTGGACATAAAAGGTTAAAGGGCTTATTGTAGTTTAGTAACACTAACACAAACGTAGGGGCTACAGCAGCCTCTGAATCACAGAGAGGATTGTGTGATCCTCTGTGTGGTTAAAAGGCTTCATTTCAAGGCATTTGATGACTAATTGTCCTTAAGCCGAACCTGACACTGTCTTTTCTTCAGTTACTGTTGCTCCTGTGTTTTTCTGCAGGATTTTCTCCGGGTTTTTAGATCAAAACTTATCTCCAGCTGGTTTCAGTCATAGAGTTATTGAGGTTTACAGCATGGAAACAGGGCCTTTCATCCTAACGTAACTAATTGTGCTGTGCTTTAAGCTAAATTAAGCTAATTTGACCACTTCATCCTGGAATTTCGGATCCAGCCTAGGAATTTAGCTGCGTTCTCTGGAAGTACAAAGTAATAGAACATAGAACAAGCTTGCTCATAAGGCAAATAGAAGCTTTCTCAAGACCACTGAAGCAAGTGGTTGATGCAGCTGGAGACTGCAAAACGGATACAAAATTGTCTTGATGACAGAAGATAGGTGGCTGTAGATGGTTGCTTCTCAAACAGGAGGCCTGTGACCAGCGGTATACCTTAGAAATCAGTGCTGGGTCCACTGTTATTTTGTCATTTATGCCAATGATTTGGATGGGAATTTAGGAGCATGGTTAGTAAGTTTTCAGATGACACTAAGATTGGTGGCATAATGGACAGTGAAGAAAGTTATTTAGGATTGCAATGGGATCTTGATCAGTTGGGCTGACGAATGGCAGATGGAGTTTAATTTAGATAAATGCGAGGTGATGCATTTTGGTAGATTGAACTAGGGCAGGATTTACTCAGTTAGTGGTAGGGCACTGCGGAGAGTTACAGAACAAAGAGATCCAGGGGTACAGGTTCATAGCACCTTGAAAGTGGAGTCACAGGTGGACAGAGTGGTGAAGAAGGCGTTCAGCATGCTTGGTTTCATTGGTCAGAATATTGAATACAGGAGTTGGGGCATCTTGTTGAAGTTGTACAAGATATTGGTAAGGTCACACTTGGAATATTGTGTACAGTTCTAGTCATCCTATCATAGAAAGGATACTATTAAACTAGAGAGAGTGCAGAAAAAAAATTACTGGGATGCTACTGGGACTTGATAGTTCGAGTTATAAGAAGAGGCTGGATAGACTGGGAGTTTTTTTTTCTCTGGGGCATAGGGGGCTTAGGTGTGATGTTATAGAGGTCTATAAAATAATGAAGAGCATAGATCAAGTTGATAGTCAGCATCTTTTCCCAAAGTAGGGGAGTCTAAAACTAGAGGGCATAGATTTAAGATGAGAGTGGAGAGATATAAAATGGTCTAGGGAGGCAATATTTTCACACAGAGGGTGATGAATATCTAGAATGAGTTGCCAAAGGTAATAATAGAGGTG
The DNA here is from genome assembly GCA_024679065.1 of Sphyrna mokarran. Taxonomy (NCBI): domain Eukaryota; kingdom Metazoa; phylum Chordata; class Chondrichthyes; order Carcharhiniformes; family Carcharhinidae; genus Sphyrna; species Sphyrna mokarran. The sequence continues at coordinate 37,945,436 of JAGIQG010000027.1, forward strand.
GGTACAATTTTGTCTTTTAAAAAGCATTTAGATAGTTACATGGGTCAGATGGGTATAGAAGGATATGGGCCAAATGCAGGCAATTGGGATTATTAATGGTAAAAAGTGGACGTCATGGGCTGAAGGGCCTGTTTCCATGTTGATTCTATGATTGAAACCAGCTGGAGATAAATTTTGTTCCAAAAACCCAGAGAAAACCCGGGCAGCCTGCAGAAAAACACAGGAGCATCAGCAACTACAGAAAAGATAGTGTCAGGTTGGCCTTAAGGACAATCAATCATCAGCTAGCCTGAGTAACAAACTCTGAAACTGGTCATCAAACAGACAAATGCTTAACCCGTTTTGTTATCAAAGTTCATCTAGGAACCAACTTCTTAGATATTCCACAATAAGATGCCTCTGCACTTCACAAAACCCTGAGCTCCACTTTAAATCATCAGATCCATTCAGGAAACTTATCATCTGGGACAGGAAAATCAGAATGAACTGTAATCTGTAAAAGTGCATCCAAATTGTGTGTGTGCGTAACTGTCTGAGTATCTGCGTTAGTGTGTGTGTGTTTGAGTGTGTATGTGTGTGTGTGTGAGTATATGTGCGTGTGTGTGAGTGTGTGTGTGTGAGTGTGTGTGAGTGAGTGTGTGCGCACATGTGTGGTTGTGTGTATGTGAGTGTGTGTGAATGTGTGTGTGTGTTGTGTGTGTGTGTATGTGTGCATGAGTGCATGAGTGTGTGTGTGTGCGAGTGCGTGAGTGTGTGTGCATGTGTGTAGGTTCATACTTTCTGAGTGTCTGTGTTAGTGTGTGTGTATGTGTGTGTGTGTGTGTCTGTGTGTGTGTGTGTGTCTGTGTGAGTGGTGGTGTGTATGTGTGAGTGAATGCATGTGTCTGTGTGTGTGTGTGTGTCTTGTGAGTGTGGTGTGTATGTGTGTGTATGCATGTGTGTGTGCGTGTGTGTGTGGTGTGTCTGTGTGAGGTGTTGTGTGTTCTGTGTGAGTGTGTGTGTCTGTGTGTGTGTCTGTATGTGTGTGTCTGTGTGATGTGGTGTGTCTGTGTGTGTGCTGTGTGAGTGTGTGTATGATTGTGTGTGTCTGTGTGAGTTTGTGTGTCTGTGTGTCTGTGTGAGTGTGTGTGTGTGTGTGTGTTTTTGTGTAATGTGTGTGTGTGTGTGTGGTCTGTGTGAGTGTTGTGTCTGTGTGGTGTGTGTGTGTGTGTCTGTGTGAGTTTGTGTGCCTGTGAGTGTGTGGTTGTGTTGTGTGAATGTGTGTGTGTTTTGTGTGAATGTGTGTGTGTGTGTGTGTCTGTGTGAGTGTGTGTGTGTGTGTGTGTCTGCGTGAGTGTGTGTGCGTCTGTGTGAGTTTGTGTGTCTGTGTGCGTGTGTGGTGTTTGTGTGAATGTGTGTGTGTCTGTGTGTGTGTGTGTGTGTGTGTGTGTGTTTGTGTGTGTGTGTGTGTGTGTGTGTGTGTGTGTGTGTGTGTGTGTGTGTGTGTGTGTGTGTGTGTGTGTGTGTGTGTGTGTGTGTGTGTGTGGGAGTTGTTGCATTAATTTGAGGTGTGTAAGAATAAATAACTTCCTTTATATTCCAATGAAATAATACAACAGCAAGCTTTTGTATGTTTAAAATGCAATCAAATGGTACAAAAAGACACCATTTTTCTATTCAAAACATACTGACAATGGACAGTAAAAATAGCAGATACCCTCCAACCATGACACCCTTCTAACATTGGCTCTCAGTGAAGACACAGTTGGAATATCAATCATTTTTTAACTGTTTAGTAACATTGATGAACAGGTCTAAGATTTAAAATGTCATGAACCATGTTGATATTACCTGCAAGGGTGTCCCAACTTGAAACATTGGTTCAGGATCATGTATAGTTTTTCTGGGATATTGTGAGGAATCACACAAAACCCAGTGAGGAACAAATCCAGTCATATAAACAATTCTTAAAGCTGAAAAAGAAAAATCCACAACAAAAAGGATTACAATACTTTAAGACAATAAAATACATGAATAGCTCAACACACAAAAATTATGTAGAAATTGGCAATTGTTCCAAAATATATCCATAATCCCTGAACTCATTTAGACTTTCCTTTCTAAACAACATTCAAATTAAATAACTCAAAGTCAAATCCAGTTTATAGTTATCACACAATACAAGGCTAATGGTAAAGCCTGCCAAACTTCTTTTCCTGATTCATTCTGAAGGTTTCCTACAGTGTCTTGGCTCTAAGGTTTAGATGAAACATTTTCCTATCTCTGAGAAGTGACTGATATTACAGGTTGTGAAATGGCTCCCAGCCTCCTGGCTACGAGTTATGGACAGGCTTCTGGATGTGAAGTCTGCAATGCCTATCTGTTTCTGAACTCAGTAAGAATTTAGCAACACCAATTTTTAATCCAACCGATTTATTTGATAGTAAAAAAGCGAGCTTTCAACACTGTGTCTTCATCAGGCAAGTGCAGTGTTCTGGTCTGCAATAGTACACATCAGCACAGACAGTCAGTGGCTAACAATGTGTGTGAAGGGAATCCTGAGTATTGATTAGAGAATTGTGTATCAGAGAACTGTGCTGTCTGGAGAAAATACACAATTCTCTAATCAATGCTCAGGATTCCCTTCACACACATTGTTAGCCACTGACTGTCTGTGCTGATGTGTGCTATTGCAGACCAGAACACTGCATTTGCCTGAGGAAGACACGGAGTGTTGAAAGCTCGCAATTTTACTATCAAATAAATCAGTTGAATTAAAAATTGGTGTTGCTAAATTCTTACTGAGTTCTTACCACCCCAATCCAACGCCGGCATCTTTACATCATATCTGTTTCTGAGACAGGAAGCAGTTGTACTGTTTCGTATTTTGTTAATTCAGACTCGAGAGTTAGGCATCGACATATCTCAAATGATTTCCTCTTGTGGAGAGTTTAGCAACTCCATAACGCAGAATCCCTCAGTCATCTAGGTAATCTGTTTCTATACTGCTACAGCAATTCGCAGCTGATGGTCTTTAGATGCTCCTGTGTGTTTGGGATGCTCTGATCACTTTCAGAGCTTTGCCTGCTCTGGAAAATGCTGGCTGTTGCTGGGCAAATTTCTATCATTCAGGTCTTTTGAAATTCTTGTTGCCGTTGAGCAGAAGAATAGTCACTTTCATAGATCATAGAAACCCTACAGTGCAGAAAGAGGCCCTTTGGCCCATCGAGTCTGCACCAACCACAGTCCCACCCAGCCTCTATCCCCATATCCCTACATATTACACCCACTAATCCCTCTAACCTCGACACTAAGGGGCAATTTCTCAGCTAATCAACCTAACCTGCACATCTTTGGGCTGTGGGAGGAAACCAGAACACCCAGAGGAAACCCACACAGACACGAGGAGAATGTGCAAACTCCACACAGACAGTGACCCAAGCCGAGAATCGAACCCAGGACTCACAGGCTGTGAAACAGCAATGCTAACCACTGGGCTACGTTTCCACCCAGTTTGCAAAAGTATCAATAAGCAGTCAGTGCCCAAGTGATTTCCAACAGGACAATTGGGATCATGATCAGATTAACTATCAGATCAATTTACAGGATTCCAGCAAGGGAAACGAGGCAAGCTCAAAATCAGGTTGGGAATACCATCGAATATAACAATCCCCAGACAGTAACCACACTCCAATCCTACGGTGAAACATCCTGACAATTCCAGATTCTCGGTTACGTCAACAGGGAAATGCTCCGAGCAGTCAGAAGGTTTTCGATGCAGGATGAGTGAGTGAATATATTGGGCAGGTAAAGCTTGGCTACTCTTCATCAACTCACAATAAATTCCACCCATGGCCAAGGGGGAGAAATTCTCTCACAAATCGAATCCTCGGCAAATGAAGTGAAAAAAATGAAAGGAGATGATGTGAGGAATGTCACAGAGCAGAGTGGCACCAGGTGCCAGCTTTTAATTTTCTTCTGTACCCTATGCCAATCTCACTCAGCATCACTAATCCCATTTAAATTCAGATTTGTCCAAACACCTGCAGCAATATGTATGTATGGAAATGGGCTAAAAAAAAAACACATTGGAACTGCCTGAAAAACACAGTCACTTCCAAAATTACCTCAGCGTGGCTTCAGGGTATGAGTGACACATTCTCAAATTGTACCAAGAGTCAGTGTGTGTGGGACACGTACCCCAGTGAGAGTCAGTGTGTGTGGGAGCCGTACCCCAGTGAGAGTCAGTGTGTGTGGGAGCCGTACCCCAGTGAGAGTCAGTGTGTGTGGGAGCCGTACCCCAGTGAGAGTCAGTGTGTGTGGGAGCCGTACCCCAGTGAGAGTCAGTGTGTGTGGGACCCGTACCCCAGTGAGAGTCAGTGTGTGTGGGACCCGTACCCCAGTGAGAGTCAGTGTGTGTGGGACCCGTACCCCAGTGAGAGTCAGTGTGTGGGAGCCGTACCCCAGTGAGAGTCAGTGTGTGTGGGACCTACCCCAGTGAGAGTCAGTGTGTGTGGGAGCCGTACCCCAGTGAGAGTCAGTGTGTGTGGGAGCCGTACCCCAGTGAGAGTCAGTGTGTGGAGCCGTACCCATGAGGTCAGGTGTGTGGGAGCCGTACCCCAGTGAGAGTCGTGTGTGTGGGACCTACCCCAGTGAGAGTCAGTGTGTGTGGGACCCGTACCCCGTAGAGTCAGTGTGTGTGGGACCGTACCCCATGAGTGGTGTGGTGTTGTGGGACCGTACCCCAGTGAGAGTCAGTGGTGTGGGACCCGTACCCCAGTGAGAGTCAGTGTGTGTGGGACCCGTCCCAGTGAGAGTCAGTGTGTGTGGGACCCGTACCCCAGTGAGAGTCAGTGTGTGTGGGACCCGTACCCCAGTGAGAGTCAGTGTGTGTGGGACCCGTACCCCAGTGAGAGTCAGTGTGTGTGGGACCCGTACCCCAGTGAGAGTCAGTGTGTGTGGGAGCCGTACCCCAGTGAGAGTCAGTGTGTGTGGGAGCCGTACCCCAGTGAGAGTCAGTGTGTGTGGGAGCCGTACCCCAGTGAGAGTCAGTGTGTGTGGGAGCCGTACCCCAGTGAGAGTCAGTGTGTGTGGGACCCGTACCCCAGTGAGAGTCAGTGTGTGTGGGAGCCTACCCCAGTGAGAGTCAGTGTGTGTGGGAGCCGTACCCCAGTGAGATCAGTGTGTGGGTCGTGGAGTCAGTGTGTGTGGGAGCCGACCCCAGTGAGAGTCAGTGTGTTGGGAGCCGTACCCAGTGAGAGTCAGTGTGTGTGGGACCCCAGTGAGAGTCAGTGTGTGTGAGCCGTACCCCAGTGAGAGTCAGTGTGTGTGGGACCCGTACCCCAGTGAGAGTCAGTGTGTGTGGGAGCCGTACCCCAGTGAGAGTCAGTGTGTGTGGGACCCGTACCCCAGTGAGAGTCAGTGTGTGTGGGAGCCGTACCCCAGTGAGAGTCAGTGTGTGTGGGAGCCGCACCCCAGTGAGAGTCAGTGTGTGGGGGAGCCGTACCCCAGTGAGAGTCAGTGTGTTTAGCCAATGAATACATATCACCTTTATTAAAAACATGCTGATGTTAATGTGTGGAGTGATTGTGTGAGAACATATTGTCTTGATGTATTTTAACCCATTGGTGCTGGATTCACTTTGTTCCCATCTCTATTTCACACAGTCATCTCTGGGGAGATGATACAAACTGTTTGATAAAGTTCGATACCCTGTCACACCCAGTCCGAGTCTGTGATCAGAATAAGCAGTACCAGTTGGGGATTGCTGCTATAATCAGTAATTCAGAATGCCAAATTAATGCCTTGGAGATATGAGTTCAATTCCTATCCTGATCATTGTGGAATTTGTAATTAATGAACTCACGTGTTTGTTGGGGAAGAGAGTGCTATTCCATCAGGAAATCCTCAGGGTTGGGGGTGGGAGAGAGTGTCAAAACCCACCCCTGCAGCTGGTGGAATGTGATAGCAGAGATGGACTATTAACCCATTAATACACCACATACATCCGTCTGAATCTTGTCTTCAGTGAGAAGTTCCCTTGTGCTGAGTGTCAGAGCAGGGAGGTTATGTTGGAACTGTGTAAAACTGTGTTAACTGAGCCACAACTGTGTGCAGTTCTGGACTCATTAGATGAAGGAGGTTAGTGCATTAGGGAGGGTAAGGAGGAGATTTCCCAGATTTCCTGGAACTGGGAAATTACAGCAGTGAGGAAAGCTGGGATCGGTTACAGGGGGAGCGGGGGGGGGTGTCGGTTGGGGGGGGGGGAGTGCGGTTCTCTAAGAAGCTGAAGGGTGTGAGAGTTTTTGGAGGGCGTTGGATAGAATGGATTGAAAGGGACCTGTTTATTTTAGCAGAGAGGTCAGTGACAGGGGAATAGGGGATTAAACAGATTGGTAGATAGCTGAGAGAGATGAGGAAACCCCAGACAGGGTTGTGGGGCTGTGGGGTTCACTGCCTGAGGGGGTCACAGAGGTAGAAACCCTCGACTCATTTCAAAAGTGTCTGGATTTGTACCTGAAGTCCCTCCCCATCCCCCACCATCACCCCTCATCAACCTGCAGGGCTACGGAAAGTGGGATCAGGCTGGGAGATTCGTTTTCTAACCTGCACAGACACACCGGCCTCATTCTGTGCTATAAACTTTCTACAATTCAGTGGCGACAATCTGCAGGGGGTGGGGGAGATCTCTTACTCCTGAGTTCAGTCTGATTTTGCGCAAACTTTAATAAGGAGAGGAATATAAACGCCAATCACTGACACATCACCTCAGCAGAATATTTCCCCGAGAGATAGGATCTCTTGTTAGCAATGTAGAGACGGTGCGCAGACAGAGGTAAACTGGTAGATTAGTGAGTCAAAGACCTCCATCTGAAACTCTATATTTCATCTAATGAAACCAGCGATTAGAATTGCAATGTCACACGTTGCCATGCCAACTTGCCGATATCTAATGACAGCTCTATTTATTTACTGCCCTCACTCTCCCCCCGATGCCCCCCAGGTAACACAAGAGATAGACCCGTGAGGCCTCATAGCGATGCATTGAGAGTGACTCAGGGGCCGAGAGCCAGTGAAATGGATTGTCAGAAATGTTAGATACGTTTACAGCACAAAGCGTGGGCTGGGGGAGCTGGGCTTTCACTCCACACGGGGACAGGGAGGACGGAGAATGATTACTCTGTAAAAAGTGTAGCAAAATCATAAACCAGCCTGGGTGAGCTCCAGGGGGATGGTGCAGCAGAATGTCACCCCAGTCACACACTTTCCCCGAGTGGAAGGGGATCAACAGTCCTCCATAGAAATGAAAGACTGCGGTTGCTGCAAATAACCAGCCAGTGAAGAGAAGGATCGAATGGAAGTTTCTGCTTAGTAACCTTTTGTTCCAGGTGTATCAGGTAAGTACAGAGAGAGGAGGGGGAGTTGAACAGAGGAAAGAATAAGCCAGTGAAGTAAATTCAGACATTGGAAACTCATGAACAATCTGTGCCATTCTCACATTGATCCTGAGCTTTACTTGTGAGCCGTTTGTTTACAACAAGAAGCATCACTGACATTTTTTTTTTGTCTTACTGGCTAACCTTCCCTTCGAGATAAGTGAAAATCGTCCTTGCAAAGGCCTATTCTCTTTTCTTGTTCACTCCTGGAATATAGATATAGATATAGAACATTACAGCACAGAACAGGCCTTTCGGCCTTCGATGTTGTGCCGACCAAAATAAAAAGCAATGCCCCTCCAAACTAAACCATTCCCTTCTCTTCCATATACTTATCAATTAACCTCTTAAACGCCACCAAACTTGGCGCATCTACAACAGCTGCAGGCAGGGCATTCCACTCCCTAATCACTCTTTGAGTAAAGAACCTACCTCTGATATCCGTCCTATAACTCATACCCCTTAATTTAAAGCTGTGTCCCCTCGTGCTAGCTTTCTCCATCCTAGGAAAAATATGAGCATTGTTCACAAAACCAACATCTCTTCTCCATCCACATGACCACGTTTGGGATGTTGGGAGCAACTTCAGCCTTGGGCAGAATCCAGAGGGAGTTCATGAGAATGGTCCTAAGAATGAGGAGTGTTGAGGTATGAGGAGTGTTTGAGAATTCTGGTCTGTACTCAATGGAGGATGAGGCGGGGAGAATCTCACTGAAACTTAGTTTCAGTATTACAGAGTGGCCGGGGCAGATGGATGTGGAGAAGTTATTTCCATTAGCAGGAGAGTCTAAGATCCAAGGGCACAGCCTCAGAGTAAAGGATGATTCTTTAGAACCAAGATGAGAAGAATTTCTTCAGCCAAGGAGAGGTGAATCTATGGAATTCATTGTCACAGAAAAGAGCAGGTCATTGAGTGCATTTAAGTTGGGGATAGATAGGTTCTTGATTGGTAAAGGGATGAGAGGTTCTGGGGAAAAGACAGGAGAATGGGGTTAAGAAACTTATCAATCATGACTGAATACTGGAGGAGTCTCAATGAGCCAATGGCCTAATTCTGCTCCAATATTGCCTGGTCTTAGGGTCCTTGAGAAGGCAATGGTGAGGTCAGTGAACCACTGAAGTCATGTGGTGTAGTTTCACTCACACTGCTGTTAGGGAGGAAGTTCCAGGATTTTGATCCAGCGATACTGAAGGAATATATTTCTGAGTCAGGATGGTGAGTGACTTGGAGGGGAACTTGCAGGTGATGGTGTTCCCAGATACCTGTTGCTCTTTTCCTTCTACATGGTGGTGTTTTGGATTTGGAAGGTGCTGTTGAAGGAGACTTTGTGAGTTACTGGTAGATGGTGTATGTGACTGGGTTGATTGTAGAGGGAGTGAATGCTGAAGGTGGTGGATAGGATGGCAATCAACCAGGCCTGTTTTATCCTGGTGCTGAATGATTGAGCGGTGTTGGGTCTGCACTCATTCAGGCAAGAGGAGAGCTTTCCAACTCTCACATGACTTGTACCCAGTAGATGATGGACAAAATCATTCAACTCCAGATTCCTCAGAGTTCCCAGCTTCTAACTTGCCCTCACAGCCCCTTGTGTTTAACTGAATGATTCGACAGTTGGTCAATGGTAACTTCTCGCATCTTGATAGTACCTGGATGTGTTTGGAGAGAAGAAGGAGGTGAGAGTGGTGAAGAGTAGATTGGAGGGAGAGAGGGAGGTGTGGAGAGTTAGATTGGAGGGAGAGAGGAGATAGGGGAGTGTGGTGAGAAGTTAAATTGGAGGGATAGAGGGAGGTAGGGGAGTGTGGTGAAGAGGTAAATTAGAGGGATAGAGGGAGGTGGGGGAGTGTTGTGAGGAGTTAGATTGGAGGGAGAGAGGGAGGTAGGGGAGTGCGGTGAGAAGAGATTGAGTTGTGTCACAGGCTGCTGTTTAGTTTCAGTTTCTTTCTGTGCAGGAATTCTCTCTCAATAAACTTGTGTGTTAGTTTGAATCCACATGTGCAAACCACAACTTTTCTTTTTGTGTAAAATCCACAAACCCCAACAGAGTTACAGTAAATATGAGGCAATCAGTTTCAGTAAATGAATCAGCAGAGAACACTGACTAACCCACTGACCCACTCAGGAGTGGTCGTGTATGAAATTGGAAGAAGTTTAGATTGTGAAGGGAGAGTGATCAATGGCAATGTCCTCAACCTGTGGATTCGACAGAAATCTGTACACATCGGGCAATTAGCTTTCAAACGTGGAGGCAGCAACATCTACAACTGAGTCAAAATGGATCACACCTATAGCGGATAAAATTCCATCCATTGTTTCTCTCTGATATTTGAAGCACAGAGTGACTTTGTAACTGAGTAAAACGCCTGAAATAATGAGATAACCAGTTTTCATCTGCACCATAACTACAGCAGGGGAAACAGGCCTTTCGCCCAACGAGCCCGTGCTGCCATTTTAATATTGTGAGTTCCCTCTTCCACCCATGACCCTTATGTACGCTTATGGCACTCCACATTGGAAATCACATTGAGGGGACAATTTGTTACACCAATCACCCTAAGAGCACATCTTTGGGGTGTGGGAGGAGATGGAGCACCTGGAGAAATCCCACGCAAGCACAGGGTAGTAGGGCGACCAGAAATGGAAGCAGTATTCCAAATGAGGTCTAACCAATGTCTTATACAACTGCAACATTAAAGACCAGCTCTTGTACTCTATACCCCTTCCTATAAAGGCTAGCATACCATATGCTTTCTTCACAATCTTTTCCACTTGCTCTGCCACCTTCAGAGACTTATGCACCTGCACCCCCAGGTCCCTCAGAACTCAGCTAGGCTCGTAAGGCACAATCTGCCCTTAACAAAGCCATGTTGACTATTTCTGATCATATTGAACTTCTCTAAATGCTCATAAATCCTGTCCCTCAGAATCCTCTCCATCAACTTACAAAGTCATGATGCTCATTTGGAGAGCCAGCGTGGATACAATGGGCTGAATAGCCTCCTTCTGTGATGGTACAAATTCTGTAATTTTGTGAAGAGCAATGAGATTGTGTTGAATTTGTGTAAGTCATCAGTTCTTAGCTGGTGTATTAGGTCCAGTTCTGGGCCCCCCACACTTCAGGAAGGATGTGAAGACATTTGAGAAGGTGCAGAAAAGATTCACAAGAATGGACGAGAAATTTCAGTTACGTGGAAAGAGTGGAGAAGTTAGGACTTTTCCTGAGAGAATGGACAGCTGAGAGGAGATATGATAGACACATTCAAAATAATGAGGAGTCTGGATAGTTGGGAGAAACCATTCCCATTCGTGAAAAAATTGAGAGCCAGAGGGCACAGGTTGAAGATAATTAGTAAAAGAAGCAAAAGTTACGTCAGAAAAGACATTTTCACACAGTGAATGCTTAAGAGCTGGAATACTCTGCCTGAAGGTGTGATGGAGGGAGGTTTATTCGAAATATTCAAAAAGGAACTGTTATTTGAAGAGAAATAACATGCAGCATTAAGGGCAGGAGAAAGGAGAATGGAAATAGATGAGTCGCTCTCTTGGAGACCCAATACTGACACAATAGGACAAATGCTCTCCTTCCAACCAAAACAATTCTGTGAGAGCTGCTGGTACCTTCCAAATTAGCGTGACTATCATGTTGTAGTTTGAATTAATACGTTCTGCTGAAATTACTGATACCCATTTTAATAAAAACTAAACAACTCTCACCAACTTCTACAAATGCACCATAGAAAGCATTCTTTGTGGTTGTATCACAGGTTGGTATGGGCTCCTGCTCTGCTCAAGACTGCAAGGAATTACAAAGATTCATGAGTGTAGCTCAGTCCATCATGCAAATGAGCCACTGACTCTGTCTACACTTCCCCCTGCCTCAGAAAACCAGCCAGCATAATCGAGACCCCATGCCCCCTGGGCCTTCTTCTGTTGGGAAAAAGATACTAAAATCTGAAGTTACGTACTAACTGACTCAAGAACTGCTTCTTCTCTGCTGCTGTCAGACTTTTGACCTACTGCTTTAATAGTTGGACCTACCTTGTATTAAGCTAATCTTTCTCTAGCTGTGACTATAACATTACATTCTACACTCTCTCCTTTCCTTCTCTATGAATGGTATGTATTGCCTGTATGCATGCAAGAAACAATACTTTTCACTATATACTAATACATGTGACAATAATAAATCAAATCAAATCAAATATTCGAAAACAGCCAAAGTAGTTAAAATGAAAGAATGAGTAATCCTTTAATAGATAAGTTAGAAAGGCTGGAAATGTGATTTGAAAGAGAAGTATTTATAACTTTTCTAATTACAAACACGCTAACACTTGATTATGAATACACACTCTGTAAATGCAGCGGGAATAAGAATTGTGTGTGTTTCTCAGGCTACAGAATAAAGAGATAACATGAATGTTTACCTAGGAGGAATCAGCCCTTAGCTAAGGGATCTCAACTCCAAATGACAGCTATGTTAACCAGTTATTGGTCAAGACCCAACCAACCCCAAGATAAAAGATATCATTTGAGAAGAATCAATATGCATAATTAGCTTAAAAAAAACTGATGGGTGAATTCTTGTTTCATTGTTGACAAGTTTTCGAGCAATTGGTTATTTTCCAACAATTGGCTAAGGTGGGCTTTCAATTTGTAAGGTCTAAAAAGGGGTCTCGAAGAGCCGTTTTGGGCAGAGAGGACAGAGAGTGATGTAAAAAGAGGTGGAAAGAGAAAAGTGTTTATGGTAAAGCGTTGAGAGCTTTTATCAATGTTCTTCATCCAGGTTTGAGAAGGGTACTAAGCAGTCTGTTCAACTGTAGAGCAGAAGGATCTCGGGGTCCGGGTCCATAGGACTCTTAAATCGGCCTCGCAGGTGGAGGAAGTGGTCAAGAAGGCGTACGGTGTACTGGCCTTCATTAATCGAGGAATAGAGTTTAGGAGTCAGGAGGTAATGATGCAGCTCTATAAGACTCTTGTCAGACCCCATTTGGAGTATTGTGCGCAGTTCTGGTCGCCTCATTATAGGAAGGATGTAGAGGCTATTGAGAGAGTTCAGAGGAGATTTACAAGGATGCTGCCTGGATTGGGAGGCAGGCCTTATGAAGATAGGTTGAGGGAGCTGGGACTCTTCTCACTGGAGAGACGTAGGTTGAGAGGCGACCTGATAGAGGTTTATAAAATGTTGAGAGGAATAGATAGGGTGGACTCTCAGAGACTATTTCCCCGAGCTGAAATGGTCACTACGAGAGGACACAGATTTAAGGTGCAGGGAAGCAAATACAGAGGAGATGTCAGGGGTAGGTTTTTCACTCAGTGGGTGAATGGAATCGACTGCCGTTGGAGGTTGTTGAGGCAAACTCACTGGGGTCTTTTAAAAGACTTCTGGATGAGTATGTGGAAAAGAATAGGGTAGGGGGTTATAGATAGGTCTGTGGATTGGTAGATGTGATCGGCGCAACTCATGGGCCGAAGGGCCTGTTTGTGCTGTATTGTTCTATGTTCTATGTTGTTAAAGATAAGTTTTCTCCTCTTACTGTTAATTACTGCTAATTGACATATTGCTTTTTGTCTTTCTGACTTGCTACTTTTTTAATGGTTAATAAACTTTCTGAAGTCACCATTCAAAGCGTTCTTTCTTGCCATATGGTTAAGTCATGTAAGAATAATAAATCAAATCAAATATTGGAAAACAGCCAAACTAGTCAAAATGAAAGAATGAGTAATTCTTTAATAGATAATTTAGAAAGGTTGGAAATGTAGTTTGGAAGACAAATATTTATAACTTTTCTAATTATAAACACAACTCTTGATTATGAATACAGAATCTTTAAATGCTGCGGGAGTAAGAATTGTGTGTGTTTCTCAGGCCACAGAATAAAGATTTGAAGAGAAATAACGTGCAGCATTAAGGGCAGGAGAAAGGAGAATGGAAATAGATGAGTCGCTCTCTTGGAGACCCAATACTGACACAATAGGACAAATGCTCTCCTTCCAACCAAAACAATTCTGTGAGAGCTGCTGGTACCTTCCAAATTAGTGTGACTATCATGTTGTAGTTTCAATTAATACATTCTGAAGCATTTTCTGCTGAAATTATTGATATCCGTTTTAACAAAAACTAAACGATTCTCACCAAATTTTACAAATGCACCATAGAAAGAATTCTTTGTATCACAGCTTGGTATGGGCTCCTGCTCTGCTCAAGACTGCAAGGAATTACAAAGAGTCATGAGTGTAGCCCAGTCCATCACACAAACCAGCCTCCCATCCATTGACTCTGTCTACGCTTCCTCCTGCCTCAGAAAACCAGCCAGCATAATTAAGGACCCCATGCACCCTGGACCTTCTTCTGTCTGTTTAATTATTAAAATACTTTTTTTTACAATCGGCAGTTTATTGCAAACAAGTGAATGCCATTGTTCAGATAAATCAAGAATCGTTGAGGCCCATTGTACTTGCGAGTTCATCCATGAGCCATGCAGGTGGTGAGTGGAGGCATATTTGGGGAGAAGTCATCATTGTACTCACCAATCTGTTCTCAATGCCCTGCAATGAGCCCACATTCTGCATACATTTCCCCTTTAACTCCACTCACTCCCTTAAAATAAAAGGTATGAGTGCTCGCATGCTATTTTGTGGGATATGTGGAAAATCCCTTACTTTTGTTCTAGTCCTTGTCGAGCTCCCTTCCTCTTTTTCTAACATGTTGATGAGTTCACAGGTGCAGCTTTCTGTTCCCTGGAAAATGTCATCACTTAACCTTGAATTTTGACCAATGCCTCACCTCTGACTCTCTCTGCCTCCGTTTCTTAGCTGGCTATCTACAATATCCATCATAAGCCCACTGATGTCCACAATTTCCTCACCTCATTCCTGTAAGAACTCTTCCGCTCTCCCAGTTTCTCCATCTTTGTCACATCTTATTGTGATGATGTAACTTTTCATATCACTCTCTCTGATATCACATCCTTTTTTAACCCCGTGTAAATACAAAATGCAACCCCATCTGTTAACCATATCTGCAATAGGGGCAGCACGGTGGCATAGTAGCACTGCTCACAGTACCAGGGACCCAGGTTCGATTCTCAGCTTGGGTCACTGTCTGTGTGGAGTCTGCACGTTCTCCCCGTGTCTGCATGAATTTCCTCCCTTAGTCCAAAAGATGTGCTGGTTAGATGCATTGGCCATGCTAAATTCTCCCTCAGTGTACCTGGAGTGTGGCAACTAGGGGATTTTCACAGTAACTTCATTGCAATATTAATGTAAATCTACTTGTGACACTAAACATTTTAAACTGTCTCCCCTCAGTTCACAACACAAAACATTTCTTCTGGGAATATCAACAATTCACTTGTGCTTACTGTGTTCACTTCTCATAAAGCGGTCACCTCTACATGAGAGAGACTTCACACTCCTACACTGCTTTAATGAAGCTTACTTAATTTTGAGGAACAGTACCTGAACTGTTGATTAGGCATTTCATAGTTTTCTAGACTCAACAATCAGTTCAACAATGTTAGACAGAAATCTTTGTCTTCACTTTCTTAGCCATTAAACCATCTTCAGATTTATTTCTTCTCTTGTCCTAGAATGAATCTTCTTTGGCCTTGCACTATTATCCCTTTTGTCATTTACTCTCTCCTATGTTCCAGTCTTATCACAGACTTTTGCCTTTGTTCTCTTTCTCCTGCCTCTGTACTTATTTAAAACTTACAGTCTTCTTCCAGTTCTAATGAAAGTCAGCAAGCTGAAATATTGAGCCTGTTTATCTTTCTGGTTTGATCTGCTGAGTGTTGAGAACTTTCTATCCAAGATACTGCTGTAGAATGAGTACATTTTCAAGAGGATGATGCCAGACTCATTTCAGCACGGTTATCAGCAACAACAGACTGTTTTTATAATGCTGTGTACTTCCTATAATCACATGTTTAGCGATGTGTATTTTTCCAAATCCCGCCACGTGTTGTGGAACGATGCATCCCATCAATGCTGAGTGATGTGATTGCCTGACTATGTGTATACATTCAGGTGAATAATATAGTTACAAAATCATTTTTGAATACAAGATAGCATCACTTTCTTTATATCAACATTATCTTTTAATTCACTTTTTATGCGTCTAAAGAAAATTTATAGTCAACTTTTGAAGTTAAACTTGTAAATCTGAACTTAAATGTTCTCTTTTCTCAACAAGCATTCTGTCTGATATTGCTTAGATGTTTCTGCATTTGATGGATTTGGTCATTATCACTCAGTAATGAGTTGGCACACTGCACTGGCTATGTTGTGCATGTTGCATTGTAGGAATTATGCTTGACACTATAGCTGATGTGTCACAATACTGTTAGGTTTAACCATTTGTTGGTGTTGCGATTGACCTGGTCTCACTTGTTAGTGATGATCTTGTCTGTTTTTCCTGTACTGGTTGAATATGGACTCTTGTTCCCACTCAACTGTTAATTGGTTTTAGTCTCGCTGATTTAATTAGATTTATTATTGCCACATGTATTAGTATATAGTGAAAAGTATTATTTCTTGCATGCCATACAGACAAAGCATACAGTTCTCAGAAAAGGAGTGCAGAATGGTTGGCGTTACATTCATAACCAGGGTGTAGAGAAAGATCAACTTAATGTAAGGGGGATCCATTCAAAAGCAGGAAGAAGCTGTTCTCGAGTCAGTTGGCACGTGACCTCAGATTTTTGTATCTCTTTCCTGATAGGAGACGGTGGAAGAGAGAATGTCTGCGGTGCGTAAGGTCCTTAATTACGTTGGCTGCTGGCGAGAATAACCTTGGAGTTTCAGCTTCAACAACTGCCTTGGCTGGGTTCCAGACTTTTGCAATTGGATTCTGCAGATGCAATTTGTCCTCTCAACAAGTCAGACAAAGGTCAGATATGCCTGTTGAATTGCAGCCTTCTGAGAAAGTAGAGGCATAGAACATAAGAGCAGGGAGGTTATACTGAATTTGTACATGATAATAATTTTACCTCTGTTGGAATATTGTGTACACCTCTGGGTGCCACACTATAGGAAGGGTAGGAACACATCAGAGAGAATGTGAAGTGGTTTACAAGAATAGTTCCAGTGATGAGAAATTTCAGTGATGAAAATAGATTGGGACTGTTTCTGTGCATCAGTGAGTTATTGCTTGATTTCCACTTGGTAATTTTGAGAATGCACTTTGCTTTGCTAAGTTGTTTTGAAACTGCCTGCAGAGCTGCACAACAGAAAGTACATCAGTTTTAAGAGGTGCAGCATAGGGGGTGGAATACCTTTCACAGGCTGGCTTGCTGCACTCTTTGGAGTGGCTCATCCTGCTTCACCCAGCTTTCTCTGTGGTTCTACACGTGTGACAACATTCATAACCCAGGAAACCTTTTCAACAAGCCGGTCAAACCAGGCACAGGTAGCTGATTGGTTTATTTTGTAAGATTCTGCCAAAGTAGGCTGAATAGCCCAATCTGAAGTCCAGTGGTGTTGAAGATGGATCAGCACCCTGTTTTGCAATGCAGAACTCAGCAAGACACAGACAGACTCTGATCACCCACTGCAATTATCTCCAACTGTGTAGACTCACTGGATCAAGATTGGTCAGGATGAGAACAAGCTGATAAGGTGCAACTCTCCTTCATGATCCAATTGGTGCACAATTAACGTTCATCATCTGTCTATCACCTTGTCACCCCATTACCTACCTCACAATCATAGCTTTGTTATGGTGCAGGAGACCATTTGGCCAACTATGTGTGCACCAGTTTCCCAAACAACTATGATGACTTGATGCAGTTCCCCTTCTTTTTCCAGTGGCACTGCACATTGTTTCTGTTCCAATAATCTAAAGCCCTCCTGAATGCCTCAATTGAACCTGTCTTCACCACTCTCCCAAGGAACACATTCCAGAATTCAATCACTCTGTGACTAGCTTAATTACATGCCTAATTTGCTTCTTTTGTAAATCAGTTTAAATTTCTGCCCCTTGTTCCTGATCTTTTTTTTATTTGCAGGAATATTATCTGTCCAGCCCTCTTCTTCTATCCAAGGAGAATAGTTCCAATCTACGTGCACCACCAAAGTTTCTCTTCCCATCCTTAAACAACTCTTCTGCTCTATCTCATCAATATGTCTGTCCTACTGGATGGCATCTAGAACTGTACATAATATCCCAACCAATGTCAAACTAGTGTCATGTACAAGTTCAACATGAGCTCCCTGCTCTTGTGCTCTATGCCCACCAACTCCTCTATCTTTTCAGACAGCTAAGGAAGTTCAGCATATCCACTATGACTGTCACCAATTTTTACAGATGCACGATAGAAAGCATTCTATCTGGATGTATCACAGCTTGGTATGGCTCCTGCTCTGACCAAGACCGCAAGAAACAACAAAAGGTTGTGAACGTATCCCAATCCATCACGTAAACCAGCCTCCAATTCATTGATTCTGTCTACAATTCCCACTGCCTCAGAAAACCTGCTACAATAATCAAGGGTCCCACATATCTTGGACATTCTCTTTTTCATCTTTTTCTATCAGGAGAAAGATACCAAAGTCCAAAAGCACAAACCAACTGACTCAAGAACAGTATCTTCTCTGCTGTCATTAGAATTTTAAATGGTACTATCATATATTACGCTGATCTTTCTCTACACCCTCTAACACTATATTCTGCACCCTATCCTTTCCTTTATGTACATAGAACATAGAACATTACAGCGCAGTACAGGCCCTTTGGCCCTCGATGTTGCGCTGGCCAGTAGACCCTCTAACCTAAACTATTCCAATATCATCCATATGCCTATCCACCGTACTCTACGAACGGTATGTTTTCTCTGTACAGCTCACAAGAAACAATACTTTTCATTATAACAATAAATCAAATTTAAAAATGCCCGGAATACTATATGCTTTATAAATTGCTTTGTCCATCTATCCTGCCTTGCTTTGCTCTATGCACATATTCATCCAGATCCCTCTGCTCCTGATCCCCTTTAATACTTTCACCTCTTACTTTATATTGTCTCTCCATGTTCTCTGTACTAAAATGCATCACCTCACACTTCTCCACATTGAACTACATCTGCCATTCCACCAACTTGCCTACATCCTGTTGAAGTTCAACACTATAAATGTTTTCTTCACAGTTTACAATATTTCCAGATTTTGTGTCATCTGTAAACATTGGAATTGTCCCTGCATATCAAGATCTAGATCATTAATATACATCGGGAAAAGCAAAGGTCCTGATAGCAACCTTTGAGGAATTCCACTGTAAAGCTTCCTCGGGCCTGAAAAGTATCCATTGACTGTTACTCTCTGCTTCCTGTTATTCTGCCAATTTTGTATCCCCATTGTTACTATCCCTTCTATCCTATGGGCTATAATTTTTCTCATATCTGTTGTGTATCAAATGCCTTCTAAAAGTCCAAGTACACAACATCAATAGCATTACCCTCATCGACCCTTTCTTGCTACCTCTTCAAAGACCTCCAGCAAGTTAATTGAAAATTATTTCCCCATTAAAAATCCCTCTGGCTCTTCCTAACCAACCCATATTTTTCCTTACGACTAATAATTCTATCCCAAGTAATTGTTCCCAGTTCATCCACTACTGATGTTAAACTGACTGCTCTGTAATTTCCAGGGCTATCCTTACCTTTTTTGAAGGAGGAATAACATTTGCAATTCTCCAGTACGCTGGCACCTCCCAAATCTAGAGAAAACTGGAAGATTATGGCCAGCATCTTTACAATTTCCATTCTCACTTCTTTCAATATCCTTGAATGCATCTCATCCGGTGCTGGTGGTTTGCCACAAGTCGTCTGATGATGGGCGAGTGAAGTAGCAGCCAGTGTGACTTCACTGGAGCTTTGGCCGTTAATTTGCACACCCGGTAGCTAAAGCCATTGGATTGACTGAGCAGCCCTTTCTAGGACACACACTTGCTGCCTTAGCATAAGGCAGGAGCCAGGGAACCAAGGTGCACTAAACATTGTCTGCTTTCCCTCCTTGGCAGCTCAATCAATTAACCAGTGCATAGCTTTTTGCAGCTGTCTTCCTCGGAGCCTACATTCCCATCCAGCTTTGTATTGTCAAGTCCATTAATTTGTGTGTTCTTGGGTACAAAATTAGCCAACCATGGAGATTTTAACATTTCAGACATACCATGTTGCAGTGCCTGTTAGTTTCTGTCTAGTGCTAAGGATGGGATCCTGTGAGTATTCTGCTAGGTCACCAGAACAGTTCAAGGATCAGTGCACAACTTCTTTTGAGGTGGTTAGTTTCAGGGGGGTCAGAAGGACAGAAGCTCTGAGCAGCCAAAGTGTTATTATTAGCTTTGGGGAGCAGAGGAAGGGGCTCAGAGGAATCCATGCTGATCAACATGGACCCATGGTTCCACAGGAAGCCCTGAGCTTCAACAAGGGGACAAGAAGTTCAGAAAAACTGAGGGGCAGTGCCAGCTCAGTGAAGTAAGACCTGAGGTTATGCCAGTAAATAGAAACTGAACTACCGACTCAGGAATCCAGGGAGAATGAATCTCGGAAGGGGAAGTTGAAAAAAACCCATGAAATCTATCCGAGTTGCAGTGACTTGTGAGACAACTCAGAGGGGAGATTTTCAGAGGTAAGGTTGGGGAATCCCTCATGAGGCAGTTTCAATGAGATTGTTTGACTTGTTTATTGATGACTAAGGGGCTCTTGAAAAAAATCCATGGACTCAATTCTTGATCGCATCTGTCATTTCCTCTCTGTGGTGTTTTTAACGATGACGTGGAGGATGCCTGCGTTGGACTGGGGTAAATAAGTTTTTAACCAGAGTTCTGCTGTTAATTCACATGTACGTCATACTTACCCTGAATGTTGGAGTATAAGGTAGATATTGTAAATTGTTTTATCTTTCTGAACTCGAACAGTAAAGCTTGTTTCGATTGTTCAGAATCCGTGGACTCGTGGCTTTATTCTAAAAGCAGGCCATAATCTATTTTAAACGTTATTGGTCCCTAATCCGATCCTCCCCCCACATGCCAGGGTCAGGCCAACAATCATAGTAACTGGTTCCCCTCTACTGGCTCCATTCTCCAAAAACTCAAATCAATCTGTCAGATACGAATACCCTTTTCTAAAACCGTACCAATTTTGTCTGATCACCTGTGTGTTTTCCAAACGTATTATAAAGACTTCCTCGATAATACATTTGTTTAACATTCCAACAGAATCAGGAAATGATAAAGAGGATTACCAAAAGTATAAAGGAACAAACGACAAAACAGAACCTGTTTCCTGTGCTTCGGCCCAACAAGCCTGCACCGCCACCCCGACGTTCCCACCTCTACCCGTGATCCCTGTCTACGTTTATAGATCTATGGATTAAAAACTAAATTTGAGACAATTTAGGGAGAATTTGATTTGCCAATTAGCCTAAGAGCACATCTTTGGGATGTGGGAGGAAACCGGAGCACCCGGAGAAAACCCACGCAAGCACGGGGAGAATGCGCAAACTCCCACAGACACAGGCCCAAATCCATGTATCTGCACAGCACAGCGATAGTCACTGAGCTGTCGTGTTGCCCATCAAATGGTCCAGGTCAAGCGTACACTAACGACGTGAAGCACTAGGATACTCTCAAAAATCCAAGAGCAGCCCTCTCATGACCCATCGCGTGTATGCCCCTTGTTAGACAACAAGGTGGACCAAAGCACCTGAGGTTGGGGATCTAAGTATTCCTGCTCCCTGACTGCTTGGCAATCCAAATCTAGATAGCAACTCCTTTTCGATGCCTCATTCCTATCTGTTAATGGACATTTTCCAAAGTATTTTGTTGGCTGTAAAGTGCTTTATGGCATTCAAAGATCATAACTGGCAATGACATAAACAGTCTTTCTTCTGCTGCCACTCATGCTGGGAAGCTAGGAGCTGGTACACACATTTCACAAACACTGACAACCAAGGAGCTGAACTTCCTTGCCCTGTGTTCCTTGACGTAAGCTCCATGAGGCACATCCTCCTCTGACAATTATCCTGAGCTACCCACTGCTCTTGCAGCATCACACACTGAAAGAAGCTGGATTTAAACGCGAGTTCTACAGGGGCAGAACAATGCTCTGATGTTTGCTACCTCAAGTTTTTTCATAGTATATCTGTTTAGTTCACACCTCTCCTTTCCATTCACAAAACAGCATGAAATAGAATGGCAGTGCACAGCCGCTCACGTATATTCTTACTGTGTGAATCAGTTCAATCAGAGCTCCTTTAAACATTTAATTGAATTATCCTTTCTTTTTTTTCATAAAAGAGCCACATTCTTAAAAGTAATCCCCAGTGATTTGGTGATCAGACTTTGCTAAGACTGGCAGCAGAGTCTACTGGACCCTAGCCTGGGGAAAAGACAATAAGATAGCTTTCCCTTTGTAGCCTTCGCATGTCAACCCAAACATAGCCGCATTTTACAATGCAAATCAGCAAAAAACAAAACGATGATAGGATTCAGGACAATTTAAGAAACATTTGAGATGACTTTAATGTTTCACAAAAGCAGAGCAAAGGTAAAACAAGTGAAACAGCTGTGTATTGAAAGTCTTTGACAATTTGAAAAAACTCCCAATGACTTTTCCATTTCAAAGACCAACACTAACATACAAGATACATAGTTCACTACACTAAATAAAAATCCGTTCTGTAGTGTCCCTTTTTATGTATTGATGTTATGGAGATAAAACTATGCAATTTAGTTTCTAACAAGATTCAAAGTGTAAGCATCTTTGTGTCTGCAAGAGAATGTGTGGAACACAAATGTCGGGATTTAATTGTCCCATCTGCTTCTCTTCTTTCTGGGAGGTGGTTCTGGCACAGCAAAGCCGTCATTCTCCATGGAACTGGTCCGATTACTGCTTCTACTGTCTCCGTTCCTGCTTTCGTTGGTGCTCCTGCTCTCTCCGCTGCTCCCGGTCTCATTCACACTGCCGCTCTCCCCGCTACTCCGGCTTCTGCCCTCGCCGTGCCGGCCTTCGCTACTTCGGCTCTCGCTGTGCCTATCACCGTGCCGGCTCTCACTGCGTCGGTCACCATGCCGGCTCTCACTGCGCTCAACGTGTCTTTCACTGTTGCGGTCACTGCCCCGGTCACCGTGCCTCTCACTGCTCCGATCACTGTGTCTACTCTCACCTCCACGATCGTTGTACTTGCTGACAGAATGGCGGCTGCTAGAATCTCCGTGACGACTGCTGCTGTCACTGTGACGGCTGCCACCGTCGCTATGACGACTGAAGTTGTCACTGTGACGACTGCTGCCTTCAAAACGGCTAGAGCCACCGTCAACAATGCGGCTGGACTTGACCTCACCAGGGCGACTGCTGCTGTCTTTATTCCGTCCACTAGTTGTGGTGTTACTGCTGGGAGCTGGGGGCTGGTTGATGACTGGATTTCCCAGAGGGCAGGTGGGAATAATGCTGAGGCTCCCAGCGCTAGTCCAGTCGCTAGTACCAGCGGCAGAGCCTGTGATTTTCGGAGCACTACCAGTGGCTGCAACAAAGTGAGATTTGTATTGCGACTGGTGGAATAAAACAAGAAGAACATTAGTAGGCAGCGAAATACATTCCAGACACAAACAGATATTAAAGCTGTATCAGAAACATTGCATCAATAAATTGAGTTGTGATGTGCTACAGCCTCACATTGCTTAACACAAAATATAATGTAATGAACAAATATGGGTGCATTAGAAAGTTCTGTTGTGGCTAAAAGGTTTTGAGATTTTCATTGATCCCCTTTTGCAATGTAATTGGACACTGTAATATTGGAAGTGGTGCAATTGATCTTAGGCACTCTTCACGATTGCTGAATACATCTGTTTTTCGATTTTGTCAAAAGTTTTCTTCCGGCATTCATCAGGACATTTGTAAAAAGGTAATGTAAAGGAAATCAACAACTTTATATTGTGTAAGAAATGTGTTGAATGATTGTTAGAGGTGTTGCCATGGAAAATGTACCAGTTGAGGATAACTGACAGTTAACTGAACTGTCTGAAATTTAAATCCGGCAGTTTGAATCTTATTGGTCCAAGGTATTGCCTTGAGGAAAATATCAGTGATTGGCTTGCATGTATTTTCTTAGCAGAAACAGGTATGATGTGTATAGGTGCTTCCTGGCTGCAAAGAGCAGAGCCCTGCGTATTAATATATGTAGCTTCCAGTACAGGCAAATCTGCCACAGTGCAAGTCTGACTGACAATCTTAAATTGGCTGTCAGTATAATTCTTAGCACACTAGATTGTTTAGCAAATGTTATCCAATCGCAGAATCAAATCTAACGTTGGACACTTCACATTTTGCAAGCACGGGCTGACTGGGTACAGTCTGTACCCCATTGTGAACACATCTTTGTTGGGTTCCATGTGTTTTTGATGGAATGGCACCTAAACTACCCTTTGTATATTTCTGATCTGTGAATGATACATTTGCTATGTTTAAATCTGCATGTAAAAACTGTACGTAATAATAGGTAACCTTGTAAATAGAGCCCAAAACCAGTTACTCACTATGCAAGCTTGATATTGAAATTAGGCACATCATTCTCTGGGATTCTGGCTACCCTCAGAAGATTATTTTGAGCATATCATGAACAGGTCTAAAGCCATCACACTCAGCCCTAAAGGTGCCCAGTCCATATCACATACCTTAAACAGCAACGTATCTCAAAAATATGAAAAGGTGAAGTGCAGAATCACAGAATTATTATAGCACACAAGGAACCCATTTGGCCTACTGTGTCTGTACTGACTCTCCAAATGAGGAAGCTGGCATAGTGCCATTCTCTGCATTTTCCCAGTACTCCTGCACATTATTTGAATAGAAACAATCATCTAATGCCCTCTGGAATACTTCCACCACACTTCCAGGCAAAGTGTTTCAGATCCAAACCACTCCTGAGATAAACTTTTTCACACATCATATTTGCTTCTTTTGCAAATCACTTTAAATCAATCTCATTCTTGATCTTTTAACAAGCAGGAGCAGTTCTATCTACTCTTTCCGGCCCCTTCATGATTTTGAGCACCTATCAATCTCTTCTTCCCTTTCTTCTCTTCAAGGAGAACAGAGCCAACCTCTCCAATCTATCCTCATAACTTAAGCTTCTTATTTTTGGAACTATTTTTGTAAAGCTAATAGCTAGGAGTGACTATGCTTGAGCTCAATGGATCAAGCTTAAGGAGGTGAAAATCAACATGGCTTCTGCCAACACATTGTGACCAACTGGAATAGCTCAGACATCAATTGATGCCCTCTGAGGAAGATGAGCTCAATAATCCTTGTGTGAGAACAATGGCTGACTGGTTGAGGTATCAGAGCGAGGATGGTTCTTGGTGTATGGTCTTGATGAATATTGATAACCTGTTAAACTCAGCAGAGAGAGCGGGATACCAGATTAGAGCTCATTTCTCTTCTTAGCAAACATGCTGGAGTAGGAACCCAGAGGATTTGCCTCAACACTTGACAATAAACAACTGCTGAGTTCAATTAATGCAGCAGGTATCAGGAACCTAAACCTGGGGGCTCCCATACTGATGAGTGGTGGAATTCATATTTTCCTCTCACTGCAGGGAACCCATCCAGGCTGGAAGGGGAACATGAATCGAATTAAAACTCAGACTGAGATTAAATTAATTAGAGGATAAATTTCATCTGCAATATTGAGTTTTTTTTATAGATTATAAAGACATTTGTAATGCAGGGCTGCATTTTAAAATAATGTAATGTTAATATAAGCATTCCTTCAAAAAATATATATTTTGATTAATCTGATTATGAACGCTGCAGAAATGAAGTTCTTGTGTCCTCCAGCGAATTATTAATGGCCTTATACATTTATGCTCAGTGCAATCCTGTTCAACAAATCACTATTTGTAACAAGCACTCACATGAGCGAATATCTGCTTTTCAAAACTGCAGAATATTTGATACTATAATGTCACGCTTTAATATTTCTGCTCAGCTTATTGATTTCATCCCCTGCAACCATAATTACTTCAGGTAATATCTGTCACCATTTTGCATTCAGTTGACAATTATCCCATTAGTAGGCTGCTAGTTATCTTTAACTGATTTTATTGTAAAGCACTGCTGCCTCGCAGCGCCAGAGACCTGGGTTCAATTCTGATCTTGGGACACTGTCTGTAGAGTTTGCATGCTTCCCGGGTCTATGTGGGTTTCCTCCAGGTGCTCCCGTTTCTTCCCATGTTCCAAAGGTGCGCAGGTTAGATTGATTGCCAAGTTGCCACTTAGTGTCAGGAGTATTAGCAGGGTAAATACGAGAGGTATTTATGAGGGGACAGGGTGTGGGTGGCATTGTTGTTGGTGGCTGAATGGCCTCCTTCTGCAGTGTAGGGATTCTAGTTTATGATTCCAATATCTGTACAGATGGGCAGCTCAGGGTGCTCCTGAATATTTAAATGGCTTCTGCTTTGAACTGAAAACAATGAATGGAATGTGTAGTGCTCAGAAAGTGAGTACTTACATTGTCCAGTAAAGCTGAGCAGCTACGTAATCAAGTCATATGAAGGGCTCCTCGGGTGAAAAATATAACTAGAAACACTTTTATAATCCCAGGAACTACAAAACAATCTCCCTGAAATAAGTTAGGGGTAGCTACAAAATCATTATCAATCCAACATCATGGATGGGTCAGAGTCTTTACCTGAAATGCTGCTTTCATAGCTGACATTCTGTCTCCCATTGCCCCTGTGGATGGTTTGTATGCTTCGTAATTAGACAGCACACTGCCAGATGTTCTGTCCTGTATAAAACAATTGTGGTTACCATGCATCAAGCAACAGATTTAAGGTTAACAAAGTCAAATATACCCAAGTTCACTCAATAGAAACTGAGTAGTTAGCTGAGCAATATATTGTGATAGGATAGTAATGGTTTATATCAATGGGATTTAACAACACAAATCACCAAAGAGGATTTAATAATAGAATAAAAATAAATGGGACAGTAGGCCATTCTGCCCATTGCATCCATCACAGCTGAGAAAGAGCTATCCAGCCAAATACCATTTTCCAGCTCTTGATTATTAGTCTTTTACTTTATAGCCTTTCAAATGAATATCTAAATATTTTGTAAATGTGATGATGGTTCATCCTTCTATTACTGTTTTAGGCAGCAAATTCCAGACCACTGCACCTCCCTCAGGATAAATAATACTTCTCTATTCCCCTCTAATTCTCCTGCCAATTATTTTAAATCAGTGTGCCCTGTTTATCGTCTCTCTGCTAAGGGAAATAAGAGTGGCTAGGAAGAACAATATCCATTCTATCTATGCTTCTCATAACTAAAACTCCCCTCAGCACTCTTTGTTCCAAAGGAAGTACTAACTAGCCAATCCAATTTCTACTGGATACTCAAATCTCCTCTGTACTCTCAGTTGTTGGAGAATTGTTGGAGAAATGTCTTTATGCATTGTGGCCATAGGTTTGCCACAATTATGTAACCTTTGACATCATTCTTGGTGTAGACAGGTTTGAGAGCTGAAATTACTTAATCAACCATTTGAACATGGTGTCAAGAGTGTGCAAGTGAAACTGAATGGACTTTGATAGCTCTAAGGGAATCAGAAGCTGTAAAAAATAGCAGAGGATAACTAAAACTACAGTCTGCAACTTTATACAGGATACTAGTCACTATGTGAGTCAGCGTGGCTTTGAACATTTCAGTAACTGGCTCTATGGAGATGAAGACAGATTTGAAAATTATTCCAAAACTATGAAATGTCCACTGGATTAAACAAGAAACCTGGACAAATAAAAGTAGCAACTCAGTTATCAGTGCTGACAAAAGAGTATTCCAAGCTGTGCCCTGCTTAAATTTATCCCCCTATTTCTTGTGTGAACTCTGCAGAACTACCTGTTGTGCCCTTCTATAAGCCATGTTACAATAATAGCTACAGCATACATCAAAGTATCTACCTGCATCCTCAGTCTTATTCGTTAGACTGTAGGATTTAACCTCAATCAAATTTAACAGTGTGATGCATCACAGCAGGGTTTAACAGTCCTGTATGTTCAAAACAATTTAACAGCAGTATATCTTAATGCTGCTTAAGACTAAAAATGGAACATTATTTTTCGTGTAGTCTATTCTATTTTTGCCTTCAATGTCATTGGAGAATAAATTAGAACAACTTTGGGCAAAAAATAAGGTTAATGGGAGTTTTCAAGTCACCAACTCTCTCATATTTGTACACAGCAATAAAAGCCAACCTTGTTTCAGAGTGACTTTCTTTTAATTAAAAAATATTTAATGATGGTACCAGCATCAAACATAACAGTTACTCACTGAGATGTCTGAGCCCAGCCCTGGACGTTCTCTGTAGCCTAATCCTCCTCCTCCAATATTCATTCTCTTTCCTTTCCCAGCTTTGTAACGAGATTTTCGAAACCATGGGTTCTGTCAGTGAAAAAGAGTTATTAAAATACTTATTGCTGAACTCAAATAGTAACACACACACACACACACAAACACACACACACAAGCCATTAAAGCAGCAAATTAATACTTTTGTTAAATATTAGGATACATAACAACAAATTGAAGGTAGTTCTTCAATGGTTAAAAGTCATTTTAGTCGAATTTGCTTGTCCCCTGGCCATTCACAGTTAAGATAGCAGGTGATCCATCTCCAAGACAATGCACACGATTGAAATTGACGTAATAGAATCTCTCAGTGCAGAAAGAGACCATTCGGTCCATCAAATCTGCACCAACAATAATCGCACCCAAGTCCAATCCCCATAATCCAACATGTTTAGCCTACTAATCCTTCTGACACAATTTAGCATGATCAATTAACCTAACCCGCACATCTTTGGCTGTGGGAGAAAACCAAAGCACCTGGAGGAAACACATGTAGACACGGGGAGAATCTGCAGCCTCTGCACCATGACCCAAGGCAGGAATTGAATTTGGATCTCTAGATCTGTGAGGCCAGCATTGCTAACCACTGTCACCGTGCTGCCCATGTGGGATGTGCAGGTTAAAGGTGGCCATGCCAAAATTGCCCCTTTGAGTCTAACAATGCTTAGGTTAGGAGGATTAGCCACAATAAATGCATAGGGTTACAGGAATAGGGTGAATGGAAGGGCCTGGGTAAGATGCTAATTCAGAGAGTCATTGCAAACTCTTTGGATGGAATGGTCACTTTCTGCAACGTAGGGATTCTATGGTTCTATGGAAACAGACAGCTGAAGTGGTGCAAGATATAAACTGGGAGTGCTTACCCCCAGATTTTCTCTCTCTGGGATGGAGAGGGATATCACTCAGAAAACTCTATGTATACCTAGTATTTGGGTATGCGAGTGAAAATGGTTTCTAAAACATAAGACAATGTACAATAATGAAACATTTTATGTGAGTGTAAGAGATTTATGGGAGCTAGCATCCAATAAAGAGAAAGAAATTAATATTTTGGGAGTAAACACTTTATGAGGGCTTAAAATTCTATTTAATGCTGACCATTGTATTTAAGAAAGAACAGGGAATTCTTGATGGGACAAGCTTGGTATCATCACTGAATTAGGAAAAATTGCCAAGTGATTCTGACAAGAAAGATTGCACACCTTTGCAATTCACTTTGTGTACAACACATTTTTTAAGGAGAGCCTGCATGTGGACCTGAATGATTTAAAATGCATTGGGTAGCTTTTTCCATTTTTATCCTGACATTCAAATAATTTTTTTTTGAATGATTGGTTTTTTTGTACTTTATCAATGGCCCAGGTTTCACCATCAGTTGGTTCAATAAATCAACGCAAAAGCTTTTCAGCAAGGGACTGATCTTAAATGTCAGCTTAACTCAGCTACAGAGGCAGCTGTACAAGGAAAGGAAAAAATTCAGCAAGGGCTCCTGCCTAGTATCACTGCCATGTGTCTTGTTGGAAAACGTGTACGTGAACCTTTGGGATTAGATTGGGTTGTGACAATGCCAATCCATCAAAGCTGAGAAAGAGCTATCCAGCCAAATACCATTTTCCAGCTCTTGATTATTAGTCTTTTACTTTATAGCCTTTCAAATGAATATCTAAATATTTTGTAAATGTGATGATGGTTCATCTTTCTATTACTGTTTTAGGCAGCAAATTCCAGACCACTGCACCTCCCTCAGGATAAATAATACTTCTCTATTCCCCTCTAATTCTAAGTTGTTCATTACATAGATTCAGACACAAAGTCTGGCAACCTCGAGGCAATGTCCTGGAAGCTCAGCTGGAACTGTAACCCAGCAGGAGTAAATTCAGTGTCTTCAGTAGAGGAGGAGAAGGAATAAAATCGCTAGCGAACTTTTGCTGTGGGTTCAGAATCTTGCCTGCTGAAAGCCAGGTTAAGTTATGATTTGCTAACTAGTTACATTAAAAACTGTTCACCTTGTATGCAGCATACAAAGAAACAGGTAAATCACAGCAGATAAGCACTCAAACTCTACAAAAAGAAAGGCATATTCACAAAACAATGCACAATCAGAAAATAATCATATGTTGTACACAGAAAATAAAGAAGCTGCTAAACAAAAAATGCTTCTTTTGTGGAAATTCATACATGCAACCTCACTGAAAAGGGGTAACACCACCAACACTGCTTCTAGGTCTGGCCAACCTAAACTGTAACCTAAAACAATTCAGTGATTTGACTGCATAGGCGAGATTGAAAAAGATGATTTGGAATGAGCATTGATTATACATTGAAAATATCTGGTCAGTGTGAGGCAGTCATTATTAAGGCGAGTCAAATCCGCTGGTGCATTTGAAGAATATGGGATTACACATTAGAACTCATTCTGACACTGCAGACTGCAGTGTTGTGTATTTTTGAGCTTTAAACAGGGCAGATTTTTAGCAAGGGTGTAGAGACGTATGACCAAGATGGTTCCAGAGCTCTAAGAATCAAGCTGTGAAGAAATGTTTCAGCAATAAAGTTATTTGTGCCGGAGGAAAGCTCATTGATGAGAGATGTGATCCAGGAGCATACCTGCATAGCCAGGTCCAACAGCTCTTTGGAAACATACTGGTTGGCTCCTTCCAGATTGCGAACAAGATCCCCAGCAAAATTACTGTCTTTGGAGGTCATCAATGTATACGCCACACCTTTCTCTCCTGGAAAGACAGAAACAGGGTAAACCATGTTAGAATTAAATTTTCCCTTTAACAAGGCTAGAGCTAAACACTGGTTAATTGAGGTACGGGGGGGGGGGGGGGGGGGTGCAATTTTTGTTCACATACATAGTACCCAACACTTTTTTTTGTTTTTAACTCCAATTCAATCAAATCAAGTCCAATTCAGAGTCCCAACAAGTTGAGACATTCCCGATCCAAACTGACAAGACAGGGCTCTCACCTCCTGTCTTGGGCTTGATCTACATGATCCAAGCTGATTGGAGTAGGCATAGCTCCTTTTCCAAAGTTTGATCTCATTTGCATCTTAGCTAAAAGGCCGAGATGCCGTTTTTAAAAATTGTTTCAAATGAAGCTGAAATATAACCTAATGACTTCAACCAAGCACATCATGTCCATACTACACTTGATCTTAGCCAAAAGGCCAAAATATCTCTTTCAAATTTTCAGGACAACCCAAAGCATTTTCAATCAATGTTGTGGGGACAAATTGAGTAGCCTGTTCTGCACAATAAAGTTTCATAAAGTGATAAATGACAAGGGAATCTACTTTAGTGATACTGGTTGAGGAATAAATGGCAGAGATGTCAATGGGAGGATCTCAGAAATACTATTGTGATATTCACTTCCACTTGATTTGGCGGACTAGATCTTGGCTCT
The DNA here is from genome assembly GCA_024679065.1 of Sphyrna mokarran. NCBI lineage: Eukaryota > Metazoa > Chordata > Chondrichthyes > Carcharhiniformes > Carcharhinidae > Sphyrna > Sphyrna mokarran. The sequence continues at coordinate 37,976,670 of JAGIQG010000027.1, forward strand.
ATTTTTTAAGACACAAGTGTCCAGTTCTTGATCAGCAGGAAGTGAAAGGTATTCAGGGGTCAACAAGACTTTATAGTTAGATCTTACTGGATAGTAGGCTCAAGGGGCCAAATCTCGCACCTAATGTGTATGTATATAAAAGTTGGTATTCTTGACGATGGAGCACTCTCTCTCTGTCATGCAATGAATTGCCAGCCCAATTCAAATCTTCACGAAGCTAAAACCTACATCATCGTATCTAAGAGATGAGTGTGTGCCAGTCTGTCAAGCTGTGCCACTCAACCAAGTTGTGCCACTCACACATCACTGCATGGCCTTCAGCATCAGACTTCTTTCTACCTATTGCACACGATGTAACCTGTGATTCCGTTAGTAGCCTTTTCACCTTGGAATCAGAAGAAAGTATACCAAGGTTCACTCCAGAGATTTGAGCAAAAACCTAGGCTGATGCTTCAGGAGGTATTGTTTTTGGATGCAAAGTTGAAGTTAACTCAAGGCCGTTCAACCTTGCAACACCTAGATAACAAGGGCACCTACGTCAGACTCCTATTTATTGACTATGGTTCAGCCTTCACCACCATTATTCCCACAAAACCCCATGGTCTTGGCTTCAGCACCTCCCTTTGTGACTGGATCCTGAACTTCCTAACTCACAGACCACAATCAATAAGGATAAGCAACATCTTCTTCATGATCATCCTCAACACCGGTGCCCCACAAGCTTATATTCTCATTCCCTTACTATACTCCTTATACACCTACGACTGTGTGGCCAAATTCCCCTCCAATTTGATTTTCAAGTTTGCTGATAACACTTCCATAGTGGATCAGATTTCAAATAATGATGAGACACAGTACAGGAATGAGATAGAGAATCTGGAGAATTGGTGCAGCAACAATAATCTCTTCCTCAACGTCAACAAAATGAAGGAGATTGTCATCAATTTCAGGAAGCACAAAGGAGAACATGCTCCTGTCCACATCAATGGGGACAAAATAGAAAAGGTTGAGAGCTTCAAGTTTTTAGATGTAAAAAGCCCACCGACGCCTCTATTTTCTTAGATGACTGAGAAAATTTGGCATGTCAGTTATGACTCTCACCCACTTTTACAAATGTATCATCAAAAGCATTTTTTCTGGTTGTATCACAGCTTGGTATGCTTCCTGCTCTGCCCGGGATCGCAAAGAAATACAAAAGGTTGTGAATATAGCCCAATCCATCATGCAAGCCAGCCTTCCATCCACTGATTCTGTCTACACTTCCCACTGCCTCAGCAAAACAGCCAGCAGAATTAAGAACCCACGCACCCCGGACATCCGCTTTTCCACCTTCTCCCGTTGGAAAAAAATACAAAAATCTGGGGTCACGTACTAACCAAGTCGAGAACAGCTTCTTTCCTACTGCTGTCAGATTTTTGAATGGACTTATCTTGCATTAAGTTGATCTTTCTCTGTAACCTAATTGTAACTGTCACACTACATTCTGCACTCTCTTGTTTCCTTCTCTATGACTGATATGTTTTGTCTGTGTAGCGTGTAAGAAACCACAGTTTTCACTGTATGTTAATACATGTGACAGTAATAAATCAAATGAAATAGCCAGTTCTACGGGACAATTTTGAACAACAGTGTTCTGGCTGACGTTAACTCCTTAATTAGTGCCAAGAGAACAAATCATCTGGTTATCATATTGTTTGTGGGAGCTTGCTGTGCACAAATAATGGTGTCTACGTTTCAAAAGTATTTCAGCTGTTAAGAGCTAAAATTCTGCATTACTGATACTTGCAAGGTGGCACATACAGCCCTTCCTGAGGGGGCATTAACCCAATTTCAAGTCTCACATGGTATCAGAGTTTCATAATTATGGATAGTATTATTAGTATGTGATGCTGACAACAGTCATATCTGAATATATCAGATAGAACATAGAACATTACAGCGCAGAACAGGCCCTTCGGCCCTCGATGTTGCGCTGACCAATTATGAAAAAAGCAATGACCCTCCAAACTAAACCATTCCCTTCTCCTCCATAAACTTATCAACTAACCTCTTAAACGCCACCAAACTTGGCGCATCTACAACTGCCATAGGCAGGGCATTCCACTCCCTAACCACCCTCTGGGTAAAGATGGAAGTGAATATTTCTTGAGAGTCAATCGTAATGCTATTGGAGTTTTGCAGCAACCTTCTTATAGAATAGAATCCCTACGAGGTGGTTATTTAGACCATTGAGACTGCATTGACAACAATCCCATCCAGGTTCCGTCCCCATAACCTTACATATTCACGCTGCTAAACCCTTGACACTAAGCGTCATGCATTTTGACCAATCCACCTAACCTACACATCTTTAGAGTGTGGGGTGAAACCGGAGCCCTCGGAGAAAACCCACGCAGACAAAGGGAGAATGTGCAAACTCCATGCAGATAGACAAACAGTCACCCGAGGGCAGAACTGAATCCAGCTGCTGACACTGTGAGGCATCAGTGCTAACCACTGTGCCACCCGATGGAAGACATAAGCACCTTTCCAGACGGCTTCTTATAAAGAGCCACATCAAAGATTATTGCAGAAAGTGAAAGCTCATGAGATAATATATCGGTGTAGATTGAAGATTGGCTAATTAACAGGAAGCAGGAAGTAGACATAAGTAGGCCTTTTTCTGGTTGGCTTAGGGATCAATGGTGGGGCTTCAAATATTCCCCTTCAACTACAGTAATTTCACAATAACTTCAGTGTTAATGCATGCCTTATTTGTGACTAATGTAAATTTCAGAAAAATATTTAATTTAAAATAAATAACTTGGATGAAGGAGTTGAAGATATGTTTGCCAAATTTGCTGATGACATAAAGATAGGCAAGGAAGTAAGTAGTGAAGAGGATATCACTAGGCCACAAAAAGGTATGAACTGGTTAAATGAGTGGGTAAATGCAGTATAAGGTGGGCAAATATGAAATTGCGCTCTTTGGCAGGGAGAATACAAATTATCTAATTGTGAGAGATGGCTGAGCTCTGAGGGCAGAAGGATCTAGGTGTTTTAGTACATGAATCACAAAAGGCTGCTGTGCAGATATAGCAAGTAATTAGGAAAGCTATTAGAGTGCTATTATTTATTGTGAGGGGAATTGAATACAAAATGAGAGGGGCTATACAGGGCACTAGTGAGAACACATTTGAAGTAATGTGTACAGTATTAGTTTCATAATTTAAGGAAAGATGCAAATACATTGGAAGCAGTTCAGAGGTTTACCAGACTAATACCTGGAATGGGTGCGTTGTCTTACAAGGAGATGTTCGACAAGCTAGGCTTGTATCTGCTGGAGTTTCGAATAATAAAGGGTCCTTTGATTGAAACCTTTAAGATCCTGATGGGTCTTGACGGTATGGAGGTGGAGATGTTTCCTTGTGTGGAAAATCTAGAACTAGGGTCACTGTTTAAAAATGAGGGATTGCCTATTTTAAATGCTGATGAAGTGAAATTATTTCACTGAGAAGGTCCTGAATCTTTGGAATTTCTTCTTGAGATGATGGCGGAAGCAGAGCCTTTGAACATTTTTAACACAGAGGTGGATAAATTCTTGGTAAACAAGGGGTGGCAGGTTATTGAGGGTAGCTGAGGTGCAAATTTGAGGCTACTATCAGATCAGCCATGACCTTATTAACTGGTGGAACAGGCTCAAGGGGGTGCATGGCCTACTCCTGCTCCTTGTTCATATGTAACCACTGGTTACTAGTCCATCTACACCATGAGCTTCATGTCCTTAGGTTTAATTAAAGCAATAAATATACTTAAAAGCATTCTTTCCAAAGTGTGTTACTTTTCATTATAAGTCTTTTACGACAGGCATAGAAAATGGCAGGGCAAACAGATAAATGACAACACAATTCAGTATTTGAGGGGAAACTGTGTGTTCAAATAAAACGTTTAGATATGTTCATTCATTGAATTTTGTAATGAGTTGGAAAAGATCTAGTAATTCTCTAGTTTGCTAATTTTAATAAAATAAAGATATTAAATTGTCACTCCTAAATGTATATAATGTTGCCATAAGTGAAGAAGAACTCCAGCAGAATCATGTAAAATCTTGTTTGAGATTAAATAACTGCATAAAATTTGCAAAATGAGCAATCTGGCAATAGTAGAAAAACTATGAAACAAAATTTTCAGATTGGTCAGATTGAAGAATCCTAATAAGCCGGAACTATTAGAGTGGATGAAGAAATACATTCATCCAGCAATGACCATTTCTACACAATGTGAAATAATAAAGAATTTTGAAGTCTTTTGCTGAACATTATAATGGATGCACGCGCATTGCACAAGTTAACACCTCCTTACCTGCTCGGCCAGTACGTCCAATCCTGTGAGTGTGTGTATCGATATCACGAGCTACATCGTAGTTAATCACTGTCTTAATGGATGGAATATCCAAACCGCGTGCTGTAATAAAAGGAACAATGCGATTATTCCAACATCTACAGGTGGTGGGAGTCACCTCAAACAACCCCCGAGTTACAAAAGATATTCCAGCATCCCAGGACAGTTACAAACCTTATTTTGTTTTTTTAAAATACATGTTATGACCATATAAATCATTTTAATCAATAAAGTACTTGTATCTCGCAGGGCTATTTTATTGCCTGCTAACTTTTATTCTCCTTTATGAAGGCACTGACTTATTATTGGCCGGCAGTTTTACAAGCATTGGTTCCGTACCTATATTTCAGACGGACGAGAATGCTATTTGTACCACTGTGCCTTGGGATACATGTCAAAGATCTGGACTTCAGCATACAGGACATAATTTCACTATTTGCAGACAATACGAAATGGAGGAATGTAGGAAACAATAAGGGAGCACAGACCATAGATTGACATGGTTTGGTGAAGTGGGCAAACACATAACTGATGAAATTTAAAGCTCGAAATTTTAAGTATTTTAGTAGGAAGAATGAGAGGGGAGCAAATTTAAAAGCAGTGTAGCAAGACAGACCTGGGCATACATGTACAGAAGATGACAAAACAAACTAAGAAGGGTAATTTTAAAAAAAACCTATGACACCTTCAGCTTTATTGAGAAGGACAGAGTACAAATGCAAGTAAATTATACCAAACATTTATAAAAGAACAAAGAACAACACAGCACCGGAAACAGGCCCTTCGGCCCAACGAGCCCGTGCCGCTGTCCTAACGTCTTAATGACATATAGGGACCAATTTGTTACCCAATCAGCCTAAGAGCACATTTTTGGGATGTGGGAGGAAACCGGAGCACCCGGAGAAAACCCACGCAACCACGGGGAGAACGCGCAAACTCCCGCAGACACAGGCCCAAATCCATGTGTCTGCACAGCAACAGCGATAGTCCCTGAGCTGTCATGGTGCCCATCAGATGGTCCAGTTTAAGCATACACTAACGACGTGAAGCACTAGGCCACTCCTGAAGCAACATCCAAGAGCAGCTCTCGCACGACCTGCCGCATGCATGCCCTTGTTGGTCAACAAGGTGGACCGAACATCCTGTGGAAACAAATAGGATATTTAAACAGTCCTACTATATCCCTCTATCTGCAGACCGCTCATGTGGCTGTCCAAGAGACCCTTAAACAACCCTAGCGTGCCTGCTCCCACCACCTTACTCGGTAGTGCATTCCACACCCCCACTACCCTTTGTGTGAAAAACTGCCCTCTAATATTCGTCTTATACATAGCCCCCCTCACCCTAAGGCCGTGACCCCTCGTTCTATCCTTTTCTAACGGTGGAAAAAGCTTACCACCATTTACTCTATTTATACCCCTCATAATCTTATATACCTCTAATAGATCCCCTCTCAGCCAACGTCTTTCAAGGGAAAACAACCCCAGTGCGTTCAATCTTTCCTCGTAAGACAGCCTTTCCATACCAGGCAGCATCCTGGTAAATCTCCTCTGCAGGAGTACTCCAAGTAAGGCCTAACTAACGTTCTATACACTTGCAACATTAGACTCCTACTCTTGTATTCTATACCTCTTCCTATGAAGGCTAATTTATCAAATACAAATCAGGCTGTAGCCAGAGCAAGTGTGTTCTGATCTGGGGCTACACTCTAGGAAGGATGTTAGGGCCACACTGTACTACAATAGTACCAGGAATAGGAATTTCAGTTAGCTGAGGATGCTGAAGAAGTGTTTTAAGGAGAAGGTTAAGAGATCACTTAAGAGAGGCAATCAAAATGATGAAGGGTTTGATAAAGTAAGGAGAAACTATTTCCCAGGCACAATAGGATGACTAGACTCCTGTGTGACGTAGTTCTATGATTCTATGTCAGTAAATGAGATGATGCACCTTGCAGTTTAAAAAAGTAACAGCAGTGATGATCTTCTGAATGGAAGCAGCTCGGCACTGCAAGAGCAGTGGGATTTAGGGGCAGAGAGTCGCAGAACATTAACTGCAATACTTCCCGTTAATAAGGTTGTAAAAAAACACAGGTAATGGGCTTCTATAATTTATTTCAATTCATATAGAATATAAAAACCAAAAGGTAATGAAATGTTAATCACATCAGCAGGAAGATGCATTCAATGAGCTCATAAAACTGCCATTCTACCTAATTACATTACAATAACCCAACCAAGCAGTTCACGTACAATAAATCCAATCACTTTTAAACATTCACAGCATACTGTAAATGCTCAAAATCTGAAATAAATGCAGAGCGTACTGGAATGCACAGCAGTTCTGATGAAAAACCATCAACCTGCTTTTCTTTCCACTCACACATTTAGCATTTCCAGTTTCTATTTCAGCTTTAGTCATTTGTCGTTGCTACCCATATCAAGTTTCAGCTGAGTTCAAGCTTCTGCTGCCTCTGCTGTTCCTTTATAGGCAATAATTGCAAGAGAAGAAAATTAAAACCATCAAGGAAATCAGTGTGTGCCATTTCCATGGAAAGTACGAATGTCTTTTCCATTCCAGAATGTATATTGGGATAGGAACTACTCACACAGATAACATACCCAACTCATATAGCAGAAAAATTGCAGTAACCAATACGTAGAGATTGTAGAGATTGTAAGGATTCACTTATTTGTGCAGTTGGAGAGGATTCTTAGAGATAGGATGCATACGCACTTACAGCATTGCAATCTGATTAGGGATACGCAGCATGGATTTGTTAAGGGGAGGTCGTGCTTTACTAATCTGGTAGAATTTTTTGAGGAGGTGACAAAAACAGTTGACGAAGGACGAGCCGTTAATGTCGTCTATATGGATTTTAGTAAGGTGTTTGACAAAGTCCCTCATGGGAGGTTAGTTGAAAAAGTCAAGTCTAACGGGATACAAGGACAGGTAGCTAGATGGATAAGTAACTGGCTTAGTAATAGGAGAGTAATAGTGGAAGAGTGTTTTTCTAGCTGGAAATTGGTCACTAGTGGTGTGCCGCAGGGCTCAGTACTGGACCTCTTCTATTTGTAATATATATAAATGACTTGGAAGAGGGAGTAAGTGGTGTGGTCAGCAACGACACGAAGATGGCTGAATTTGCGGATGGTGAGGAGCAGTGTCGGGCAATACAGCAGGACATAGATAGGCTGGTAGCTTGGGCAGATAGATGGCAGATGGAATTCAATCCTGATAAATGCGAGGTGATGCATTTTGGGAGAAAGAATGTAGGACGGAGGTATATGATAAAGGGTAGACCTATTAAGAGTATAGAAATGCAGAGGGACCTGGTTGTGCAGGTGCACAAGTCTTTGAAGTGGCAGAACAGGTGGAGAAGGTTGTGAAGAAAGCTTATGGTATGCTAGCCTTTATAGAAAAGGGCATAGATTACAAGAGCTGGCGTTTAATGTTGCAGTTGTATAGAACGTTGGTTAGACCTCATTTGGAATACTGCGTCCAGTTCTGGTCGCCTTACTACTGGAAGGACGTGGAGACTCTGGAGAGAGTGCAGAGAAGGCTTACCAGGATGCTGCCTGGTATGGAAGGTCTGAGTTACGAGGAAAGGTTAGGCAAATTGGGGCTGTTTTCTTTAGAAAGACATAGACTAAGAGGAGATCTAATAGAGGTGTACAAGATTATGAAAGGTACAGATAGAGTAAATAGTGGTAAGCTTTTTCCTAGGTTGGAATCAAATATCACGAGGGGCCATGGGCTTAGGGTGAGGGGGGTAAGGTATAATTTGGATGCTTGAGGAGTTTTTTCACATAGAGGGTTGTGGGGGTATGGAATGCACCTCCAAGTAAGGTGGTGGAGGCAGGCACACTGGAGTTATTTAAGAGATACTCAGATGGGCACATGAGCAGAATAGGGATGGAGGGATATAGAAGACTGATTTTAAAATAGGATCATGAGCCTTGGACATCCCTGGGAATTGCATAAGTTGTGCATGATATTTTTGTTTCTGTTTTTCTGTTTTATCCTACAGGTATTTTGGTCCGCCTTGTTATCCGACAAGGGTTATACACACGATGGGTCGTGAGAGGGCAGCTCTTGGATTTTGAGAGTAGCCTAGTGCTTCATGTCTTTAATGTATGCTTGAACTGGACCATTTGACGGGCAACACGACAGCTCAGTGACTATCACTGTTGCTGTGCAGATATGTGGATTTGGGCCTGTGTCTATGGGAGTTTGTGCGTTCTCCCTGTGCTTGTGTGGGTTTCTCCGGGTGCTCCGGTTTCCTCCCACATCCCAAAGATGTGCTCTTAGGCTGATGGGCAAAACAAATTCTCCCTAAATTGTCTCACTAATTTGGTTCCAATGCAGATTTCTATAAACATAGACAAGGGTCATAGATGGAAGTGGGAATGTCGAGGTGGCAGGCTTGTTGGGCCGAAGGGCCTGTTTCCAGTGCTGTGTTGTTCTTTGTAAAAGCCTAATATTGCTATTTGCATTTTGTAGTCCACTTGTAAAGAGCCGCTTACATCAAGTGGAAAAAAACTAAGGTTTTGTGCAAATACAGGGACATAGGAGCAGGAGAAGGCCATTTAGGCCGTCAAGCCTGCTCCACATTCAATATGATTAGAGATGCATTTGCTCCGGCTTCTCCTGTTTCCTCCCACATTTCAAAGACGTGCGGGTTAGGTGGATTGGCCATGCTAAACTACCCCTTCATTCAGAGGGACTAGCAGCTTAAATATGTGGTATTAAGGGGATAGGGTTTGGGTGGGATTACTGTCGTTGCATGTTTGATGGGCCGAATGATCTCATCCTACACTGTATGGATTCTATGATCCACTTCAATGCCCCTTTCTCCACACTATCCCCAGTAACCATTTACATCATTGGCCACATGTCCACAGAAATACCTGTATGTGTAGAATAGCACTCACCTGCTACATCTGTAGCCACAAGAACAGGAATCGACTTCTTCTTAAAGTCAGAGATGACTTTGTTTCTTTCGCTCTGATCCATATCACCATGTAACAGCCCAACGGTGTAACCCTCCTGATTTAGATTGGCAGCAAGTTCATCGCTGTTAGCCTTCTTGGTCACAAAGATAAGAACACTGCCTCTCGATGTCAACTCTACCAGTCTCCTCGTGAGCCAGTTCCACTTGTCGGGGCCAGTCGAGAGAATCTCCACAATTTGAGTAATATCCTCATTTGCCTAAAACAAAGTGCACAAAGTATGGTGAATAAGGTTGGTGATCTACAAGCTCAAAGGGGCCATATGATAATAGGAATTAGCAATAATAACATAAATATGACCGCACGCATAATATTCAAGAATAAAATAACTCTCTAATATCTCTCCTTTCATACTATTTGTTATCAATTCATTCATTTTGTTACGAGTGACCATGTATTTGGTATTTTTACTATTTCTCCCTACTCCAACCTTATTTGTTGGTGCAATCTTATGTTTGTATGCTTGACGTTTCCTGTCACATTCTTATCATCATTACACACATCACAATTAATGAAGAAGAGAATGGAACAATTTAAAGTAGAACTTCTAAACTGGAAGAGGGTTGACCTCAATGGTATGAGATGAGAGATCTAGCCAGAATAAAATGGAGCAAAGACCAAAAGAAAAAGCTGTAATAAAACAATGAGGATCTTTAAGGAGAACATGTTTTAGGTACAGACTGGGGTATGCTCCAACAAAACGTTGCTATATTTATTATTAATAGGAAATCAAGCTTAATTCAACAGTAAGATGCACCATTACCTCGCCGATGTCTCCCTGTACAACTCGAATAGGGTCAATGAGAATGTCTCGAGCCAGCCTCTCAATCTTCTTCCGGAAAGTAGCACTGAAGAGCAGAGCTGTAAGACAATCCATGTAAGAAAACAGCAGCAAGCTGCCAATCAAATCTACTGAAGATACTGAAATATCTCCCACATTTGTTTTAATCTTAAGTATATTAGGGTGTTGGGTTTATGGAGAGAGGTCAGTATATAGGCTTGCCTGCTTTGAAAGGAGGAGATATCAAAGGTAAATGGGATGCTAAGCTGAACAGAAGAGTGTAATTCTAAGGACTGTTTAAGGTAAAACACTGACTGCAAACTCTAACTGTACAAAGGTGAAAAGTTCCAAATATGCAGAATCTGAAATGATGTCAGGATGGGATACTGAAGGCAAATATTCTGGGGTCATTCAAGAGGCACTGAAACAATTTGATGGGACAATGTAAGTTTCTATGGCAGTGTGAGCCAAATGACATCCCTCACATGTATTTATCTTTGCGAAAGCAGGATCTAATGAACTTATCAATCAACCTTTCACCAATTCACAGTTCTCAAAGGTAATTAGGGATTTGCAATAAGTACGGGCTTTGCCAAAGAAATTCACATTCTATAAAAGAATTTAAAATACTCTATATAATTTAAATTTAATTGGTATAGCATTAGAAAAGTTGTAACATATATTACAGTTTAATACATATAATTTGAAAACACACTCTTTTGATCACAAGTTTGGGAAGGCAGTGGCATAGTGGTATTGTCTCTGGACTAGTAATCCAGTGACCCAGAGTAATGCTCAGGGACCTGGGTTCAAATCCCATCATGGCAAATGGTGAAATCTGAATGCAATACAAATCTGGAATTAAAAGTCTAATGATAACCACAAAGCCACTTTGATTGTTGGAAAAAACCCATCTACTTCACTAATGCTCTTTAGGGGATGAAATAATTTACCTTCCTTCATAGTCTGACCTACATGTGACTCCAGACCTACATCAAATGCCCTCAGGGATATGCAACAAACGCTGGCCCCCTGACAACAACACCCACATCCCATGAATAAATTTTTTAAAAAAAATCACCCAGCACCACTATATATCTGCTTTGCTGTTCACAGCTATCTGGGTGGTGAAGCTGCCTGACACTGCAACTCAAACAATGCAAGTCTCAGCCTTTGCACAGCAACTTTTGTGCAAAATTCATTCTCAGGATGTAGATACTGCTGACAAGGTCAGCGTGCATTGCTCATCCCCAGATGCCTAGTGAAAGCGCTTCGTAAATTACTGTATGAAAGAAAGCACAAAGATTTGCTGGGTCACTTCAGATGGCAGTGAAGAGTTAACCACTTCGATGTTATATTGAAGTCACCTTTGGATCACGTAACCTCAATTTTACCCTTCACCTTTTATGATTCACAAACACCTCTCTGTGCCACAACCAGAAACCAAATGAAGCTGGCAATAAAGTTATCAGCAGGCCAACACCAGAAACGATGAGAGAGCTGGGGATATGAGCTGCTGAATTTATTGAAAAGAGTGACAATGATGTGTTTTCAGTAGAGTGGAGCTAACACCAAATAAGATTGGGAAAGAGAGCTCTGTCACAGAATGTTTGCAAACATTCAGAACAGAAACCCTGATGACAGCAGTAAAAACAAGAAGATGCCATCACCAATCAAAGGCGAAACACATGGCAGCGTGCGTGGAAAATCCCGCCAAAAAGTGAAGGTGAAGTGTTTGTATAGATAACAGAGTGCTATAGCCATAACACATTACTGCAAATAATGCTTTTCATTTATTTTAAACCCTTTCTGGAAACATAGTTCACCACCTACTGATAATTGCCACATGACAGTCACTCCATTTTGCTGTGTGGCCCAGTGCAACACAATATTTTACATTATGCTGCGTCTGAATTATAATTGGACTCGTCCCCTCCATCACCAGCAGCTCATGAATCATTCAGGCTGAACTGCAGTAACCCACCAAGGTTACTTTGACAGAAGTGCCCTCCCCTGAAACTACCACTCAGTGAGAAGTGCAAGATCATGTCACAAGTCACATCATCATCTTAACTTGGACATACATCACTGTCCCTTCATCAGCTTAGTATCCTGGAATTCCTCACTAAAACCAATGATGATGCACCGCTAGAAGGACTGCTGCAGATCAAAAAGGCTCACCATAATCACCAAATCAGGGCAATTAGGGATGGGTTAGAAATGCTGGCCTTGTTTGAAGATCAAATATTAAACAATTCAGAGGCATTACTGAGAAGTAACACAGCATTCAGGCACTGCAACACACACGCTCACAAGAAGTGCTAGGTGAAAAAAGACAGATTCATTTAGTTCACCTTTTGCCTGTCGAATGATATAACAAGAACAGGACCATTGATCAATCCTAGCAATCAATCTCTATTAATGGGTTCATAAAAGACCCAGACAAGATGCAAAAAATACTTGTAGTGGAGTGCCCTGGGAATCATAAGTCCAAAGACACCAGTTCTTCTCAAGTAAGCTGTGCTTAGAACATGGAATTTCTCTAATTACTTAAGCCATATCTAAAATTGTTTTTGTTCCTGAAAGAAATCTAGTTTCAACTGGAATGAATTTGGAGCACCATGATGGCATGGTGGTTAGCACTGCTGTCTCACTATGCGGAATGTTATGTAGTTGAAAACCTGCTCATGCAAAATACTGCGTCTGCACATTAGTTTCAAATTCTATCCGCTCCCATAAAGGAGTTGGAACTATTTCATGCCAATGAATTCATAATTGCCTGCCTTTCTCCAGTATAACGACAGCTATAAACTGTAAACCTCAGTTGAATTCACACAGGTTACGCAATAAAGAATACAACAAAACATCATCGCTTACTCTGTCTGTCTGGACGGACATGATTTGCCAGGGATCGGACCTGATATTCTGTAAAAGATAAAGAAATTACCATTAAAGATACTACAGCATGACATGCACTCATTACTTTGCCTTCATTCAGTTAGTTAACACTCATCTAGGTATTAAAGAGCCTAGAAATGAAAATATTAATTTTATTGTTACAACGAAGACTCAGTTGTAGCAAGATCATATAGGTGAAGTGCTCATGTGCACGCGTGTAATTGATGGGAGATACAGAAGGAATAATTTGAGAAGATGATTTAAGAATATACTGTACAACACAAAAGGGGCCCAGTCCCTTGAGCACTGCTCTACTGGCTCTGTGAAAAATCTATCCTTTTAAAAGTAATTTGAATACTGGTGTGACATTAAAAGAGAACTGTCAGCATTAAGATGCAAATATCTCAGAGGCCACCATGCTAAACTAGCCGAATCAAACAAAACGACTATACTGTTGATCTTTTACCAAAGCCCATGTCAAACATTCTGTCAGCTTCATCAAACACCAGGTACGTCACTCTCTGGAGATTGGTGGCTTTCTTTTTCACGTGGTCTATCAATCGACCCTGAGGAGAAAGAGCAACAAGCAACATCCAACAATTTGTTTAGTTGTTTATATGGACACCAAGCACTTATGTACACTGTTCAAAGAAACTTTAGATTCAAGCATGAGGAACCTCAGATGCATGTTTTATGGCAATTTTTATTCTCGGAGTATAAACATGGTTGGGATTTCAAAAACAATTTCTTAATTAATTGTATATTACTGACACTCAAATTGGAGTTTAAAAAAATGTCCTCTATATATTCTGAATAACCCAGCAAGAACCACTTAACCGAATGACAAAATGAAAGGAAAATGATCAAAAGAATTCTCAATTCAGCACAGAGATTCAGGGTGGTTTCTAAATTTTCAGAGAATTGTGGAGACTCCACAGTTTATTCAAAATGACACTCAGAACCCAAATATCCTGCCCCTGCCTACAGATCCTGTTTGATTTAGGAAAATAACTCTCACACTGAGGAAACACAAACATAGCAGGGCATTTAAACTCACTGCTGAGTTCAAACAGACCCCACTTTCACTGAGTGAGGACCTTATTGCCTGGTATGGAGGGCAGGTCTTATGAAGAGAGGCTGAGGGATTTGAGGTTGTTTTTGTTAGAAAAGAGGCGGCTAAGAGGGGACCTTATCGAAACATATAAGATGATTAGAGGTTTAGATAGGGTGGACAGTGATAGCCTTTTTCCTAGGATGGAGAAAGCTAGCACGAGGGGACACAGCTTTAAATTAAGGGGTGATAGTTATAGGACGGATATCAGAGGTAGGTTCTTTACCCAAAGGGTGGTTCGGGAGTGGAATGCCCTGCCTGCAGCAGTTGTAGATGCGCCAAGTTTGGTGCGTTTAAGAGGTTAGTTGATAAGTATATGGAAGAGAAGGGAATGGTTTAGTTTGGAGGGTCATTGCTTTTTATATTGGTCGGCGCAACATCGAAGTCCGAAGGGCCTGTTCTGTGCTGTAATGTTCTATGTTATCTCGTAATAGCTCACATCTGGGACAAATTTGCTGCTCTGCTGGAGATGCCATCAATTGTTTGAGACACTTAAGCAAGGCCCTATCTTCTCCCTCATGTAGATGTAACAGATATCATGACACTGTCTCAAAGAACAACAGAGGAATCACCCCTGTGTCCTGGCCAATATGTTCTTCCTCAATTAGACAAAAAGGAATTGCCTGGTCATTATCACATTGCTGTTTATAGGAGCTTGTTTCCTATGTTACAATAACCATAGTTCAAAATTATTTCTTTGACTATAAAGTGCTTTTGGAAATGCTGTGCTCGTGAAAATGCCCTTACAAATCCAAGTCTTCTCTTCCTTAACAAATTTGGAAGTATTTTGAAAAGTTTTTAAGACTTCTTTTAGATATTTTTAAATATGGTCTAATCAGTTGATCTTCAATATTAACATTCCGCTGTTAAAAGCTTTTATAGATACTTCACTTTATAAACTGTTGTACTGTACAACACAGATTTTGACAGTAACATAATTTTGACATTAATTCCTTCTATCTACTATTTTGGAAAACATTCTGTTAACAAGTCACTCAAGATTCTACATTTTTTTGTACTGACCGGTGTGCAAACAACAATCTCTGCCCCTTCTTGCAGAGCCTTTGCCTGTTCCCACATGCTGCCTCCACCATACACGGCCACTGACCTCAGGTTGTAGGCTTTTCCAAACTTCCGACACTCAGAATGAATCTGTATATTACAGGAAGTGAGTGTGAACAAACAGGGAGTCTTGCAGCAAATGTATCATGCAAAGTACATTTAGTGATGAGACACCATAATGTGGAGTGGCATTATCAAGTACAACAGTCAACCTCCTGTTGATAAGTAAAAGAAAAATATAAGCCAAAGTGGAAGGCTTCAACGTAAGGACCAATTCAGATTCAGTACAATCAACAAGGAATGTGCCACTAGATAATTAGATGTAGCTTTAATCCTAGTTATGACATGGAGCAGTGTAAAAGATCACCCCCACCAATACAATCAAAGATTAAGGCTAGGAATACTCAGCAAGTCTGGCAGTATCTCTGCAGCCCAGCGTATCCACGATGGGTTCTTTAAAAGATGCATCTGCAGATCTACTCCCCCAGCCTGCCTCCACGTAGCCTTCTAGTCACAGGCTCCAACACATCGAAAGTCTGATTATTATGTGGAAAATCCAAGAGTGCCCTTAATTGGAATTTGAGTTGAGTGAATTAGAAAGCAGCCATTTGCAGTACAGCTGCCACCCCCAGAAGCCTCTTCCCTGAAAACAAACAGCCAGGCGCAGGAACATGGCAGGAGACCAGCACTCAGACTGCATGAGAAATTGCTGATATGTTTGCCTCCACCTCTTTTTTTGGCAAAATCCAGTCATCATTCCAAGCTGGACCCTTCATTGGAACAGAGGCTAACTTGCCTGCTCCTTCCAAGTCCAACATTGTTAACTTTTGCCTTAACTAATTGCGATCCTTATCTCAATTCAGGTATTCCTGCTGCAGATTTATTGATATGAAGCATTTTTTAACAAGCCTTAACGTTCAAAGGAAGAACTTTAAATCCTACAGAACAATCACTTCAAAGATTTTTAATTTAACTTTGAGGAGCCGATTGCAAAGATATCATGACTTACTCTGTTTCTAAATCAGTGCTACCCTGGTTGTCAACTGTTTTCACGGATTAGCATCATGCACTGTACCTGTTGGCAGAGTTCTCTGGTTGGGCAAACAATCACACCAATAGGCCCATCCCCGGGCTCCAGCTCCTTCTGATCCATGATGTGAATCAGCATCGGCCAGATGAAGGCTGCAGTTTTACCGCTCCCAGTTTTGGCGATTCCAATCATGTCTCTCCCACTCAGTGCAATGGGAACACCCTGCATTCAAACAAACATACATGATGAACACAGTGCATTTAGCCCTTTCAGAACTACCTTATTAAATAATTCACGGCTTTTTTGTAAATTTTGTGTACATGTATTTGTGCTGGTGAATTAAACACTTTCTATTTTAGGCTTCTGGTTTTGCATCAAGCACGGGTGGAACATGAGAGCAAAGGAAAGATGTGTGCGTTAGGTTGAATGACCATGCTAAGAAATTGCCCCTTAGTGTCCAGGGATGCCTAGGTTAGAGGGATTAGTGGGTATAATATGTCAATGATGCCGCAGCCCAATTTTAAAGCACCCTCTTATTGCACCATTTCTGACACCAGTACTTTCAGTGGCCTCGCTGCTCATTTTGTTTCAGTTAGTATTAGAGGTGGCATTAGTCCCAAGGTCAGACCATTGAGAATGAGGGAAACACGTGGCAAAAGCTTCTTTTCAGACAAACAAGGAGAAAGCAAATGGAACAATCAAAATAAAAGAAAAGCAACATAAACAATGGACGTTTTTGCAACTAAATCACACTGTTATCATTAGTTAGAAGATATTCTATATAAGAGGTTCCTATTCATCACAAAAGGCTTCAAACATACCAACAGAATACCAAGTTCCCTGTGTGGCAATGGCAAATACATTCAGAATGGGATGTTTACAAATGATGCCCCAATCCGTCAGGAGGCTACCGATTGGGCAGGTTCTACCACTGTGATGTTGTGGGATCTGCCTTGAAGGCTTTTTTGATTAAATTTCAAAACAAAATGGCAGGCAAAGCCAGCAGTGGAGCCACAGGCTACATCCTGCTCTCCTGCTTTAGGTAACACCTAGTTAAAAAATGAGAAAATTCTAACCTGAATATGCACAGTAAACTGGGCAACTCTGTTAATGGTAAAAGAAATGAAAACCACTGGGTATTCAAAAAAGAATGCAAGTGAAACACTCCATTCTGGAGTTCGACTTTCCACAAAAAAAAATCCTAGACAACACAAAATTAACAAAAACAGCTTTAAAACCATGCCAGAAATAGCAAACACATGAAGAGCAGCAAAAAGTGATAAAACTGCAGTTGGAACAAAAAGAGCATACAAAAAGAAATTTGCAAGGCATACCAAAAACAACACAAACATTTTTACAATGATATTAGGAAAAAGAGGGTGCCAGTTGCTGTAATCATATTTGTCCCTAGTTAGAACAAAGTCCCTTTAACAGTCTGATCACGTGAAGGATTGTTGACTTCACCAGCAGTTGAGTCGGGCTTATAGTGAGTCTAATCTTAAGGGTCTGTAAGACCTTCCCCAATAAAAGCTCTTGTCTGTTTCATAGTTTGTTGGGCTGCAGTTTCTCTTTTTAAATACCATAAAAAAACTGGCAACGAGGTGGCTGAATCCACGCTGCAAACAATTCATGTTTTCCCAATGAAATTCGATTCCCAGCTCATGTCACTGTGTGGAGTTTGCACATTCTCCTCGTGTCTGCGTGGGTCTCCTCCGGGTGCTCCGATTTCTTCCCACAGTCCAAAGATGTGTGCGTTAGGTTGAATGGCCATGCTAAGAAATTGTCCCTTAGTGTCCAGGGATGCCTAGGTTAGAGGGATTAGTGGGTATAATATGTAGGGATATGGGGGTACGGCCTGGGTGGAATTGTGTCCGGTGCAGACTTGATCGCCTGGAGGGCCTTTTTCTGCACTGTAGGGTTCTACGATTCAGGCACCGGAAAAAAAAACTGCAGAAATCTGGTGCATTAAAGAACAAAGAACAAAACAGCATGGGAAACAGGCCCTTCGGCCCAACGAGCCCACACCGCCACCTCAATGTTCCCACCTCTATCCGCGATCCCTGTCCATGTTTATAGATCTATGGATTAAAAACCAAATTTGAGACAATTTAGGGAGAATTTGTTTTGCCAATTAGCCTAAGAGCACATCTTTGGGATGTGGGAGGAAAGTGGAGCACCCGGAGAAAACCCACGCAAGCACGGGGAGAATGCGCAAACTCCCACAGACACAGGCCCAAATCCATGTATCTGCACAGCACAGCGATAGTCACTGAGCTGTCGTGTTGCCCATCAAATGGTCCAGTCAAGCGTACACTAACGACGTGAAGCACTAGGATACTCTCGAAAAAAATCCAAGAGCAGCCTCTCACGACCCATCGCGTGTATGCCCCTCGTTAGACAACAAGGTGGACCAAAGCACCTGTAGGATAAAAACAAGTACATCAATATCATCATTTATTTACACACTTCCCAGGGACTCCCAAGGCTCATGATCCCTATTTTAAGTCAGTTTTCTATACCCCTCCATTCCCATTCTGTTCATGTGCCCATCTAAGTATTTCTTAAATAACTCCAGAGTACCTGCCTCCACCACTTTACTTGGCAGCGCATTCCATACCCCCACCACCCTGTGTGTGAAAAAGCTCCCTCGAGCATCCAAATTATACCTTATCCCCCCTCAACCTAAGCCCCTGACCCCTCGTGCTATTTGAGTCCATCCTAGGAAAAAGCTTAATCCTGTTTACTCTATCTATCCCCTTCATAATCTTGTACACCTCTATTAGATCTCCTCTAAGTCTACGTCTTTCTAAGGAAAACAGTCCCAATTTGCCTAACCTCTCCTCATAACTCAGACCTTCCATACCAGGCAGCATCCTGGTAAACCTCCTCTGCACTCTCTCCAGAGTCTTCACGTCCTTCTGGCAGTAAGGTGACCAGAACTGGACGCAGTATTCCAAATGAGGTCTAACCAATGTTTTATACAACTGCAACATTAAAGGCCAGCTCTTGTACTCTATACCCCTTCCTATAAAGGCTAACATACTATATGCTTTCTTCACAACCTTCTCCATTTGCTCTGCCACCTTCAGAGACTTGTTCACCTGCACCCCCAGGTCCCTCTGCGTTTCTATACTCTTAATAGGTCTACCCTTTATCATATACCTCCGCCCTACATTCTTTCTCCCGAAATGCATCACCTCACATTTATCAGGATTGAATTCCATCTGCTATCTGTCTGCCCAAGCTACCAGTCTATCTATGTCCTGCTGCATCGCCTGACAATGCTCCTCACTATCCGCAAGTCCAGCCATCTTTGTATCGTCTGCAAACTTGCTGATCACTTCACTTACTCCCTCTTCCAAGTCATTTATACATATTACAAATAGAAGAGGTCCCAGTACCGAGCCCTGCGGCACACCATTAGTGACCAAGAAAAATCAGTGACCAAAAAAAAGATTAAGACAAAAATATCGCTACACCAAACTGATGACGGAGAAGTTTCAAATAACAGCAGCAGCCATCAAAGAAATCGGAATTTAAACAAAGATTTTAAAAGTAAACAGCATGAAAAATGCTGCCACATGCTCCGCTTGGAATATTCTGGAACAGTTAAAAACAAAATACTGTGGGTGCACGAATCTGAAACAAAAACAGAAAATACTGGAAAATCTCAGCAGGTCTGATAGGATCCGTGGGGAGAGAATAGAGCCAATGTTTCGAGTTTGATGGAAGGCCATCCAGATGTGCATTCTGGAACAATGTCTGGAATGATGCTCCCTCTACTGTGAGTCGTAAGAATTACAACAATGGAGAATCAGGGGAAGGAACAAGACCTCAGGGTCTGGGAAAAAAAGCAAGGTAGAACTAAAAACTTTGTGGCATATTTGTGCTTACACAGGGCTTCCTATATTAAAATAGCACATGTTTTTGGCACCGTGGGACTGATGGAAATTCTGATTGGTGGAACTCATTCACTCAAAGATGCGAATACTTATTGGAAGAACAAAATTTTGGTCAACGTTTTAGTCCCAATTATTTTGAGCACAATGGATAGAAGAAAACTTTCCAAAGTCTGGACAGACATACGGATATGGGAACAGGATAGTGTGTTAAAATGGTACATAGAACATAGAACATTACAGCACAGAACAGGCCCTTCGGCCTTCGATGTTGCGCCGACCAATATAAAAAGCAATGACCTCCAAACTAAACCATTCCCTTCTCTTCCATATACTTATCAACTAACCTCTTAAACGCCACCACACTTGGCGCATCTACAACTGCTGCAGACAGGGCATTCCACTCCCGAACCACCCTTTGGGTAAAGAACCTACCTCTGATATCCGTCCTATATCTATCACCCCTTAATTTAAAGCTGTGTCCTGATAAGACATGGTCTTTAAATCTATGTTCCCCTCTTCCTTGTACTAGAAGCCAGTGGGAAAACACCTTTTCTTGTCCAAACCTGTTATACATTACATCTCCTTTCAATCTCCTTTTCTCCATGGGAACATCACTAGCTTCTCCGACCTACCCTTGCAGCTAACATCCATCATCTTTGGGACCATTCTGCTACGTATCTGAACTCTCTCAAGAAACCAGACATCTTCCTAAAATGTTACAAAAATAAGAACAAAACAGCACGGGAAACAGGCCCTTCGGCCCAACTGGGCACAATACTTGAGTTGTGATCTAAGCAGAGCTTTATAAATGCTCAGCATAACTCCCCTGCTTTTGTATTTCATACTTTTGTTTATGAAACTTAAGATCCCATATGCTTTGCCATTATGTCTTGCTACCAAAGATGAATGCACACGCAGCCCCAAGTTCCCCTTTCTTTGCACACTCTTTAAAACTGTGCTATTTACTCTATATCCCTTCTCCTGATCCTGTCAAAATGCATCAACTCATATTTAATATTAATTTCCACCTGTCTACCCATTCTACTAGCCTATGTACTGTAGCAGACGATTCATAATAACTTCATTGTTTGTCTCTCCGGGTTTAGTATTAATCGGCAAATTTTGAATTTTTACCCTATATTCCAAGAACCAAGTCATTTGTAGGCACTCAAAAAAATACAAAAATGGAAATGAGATCCACCCAGAGTATTTGTAACCTTAGGCATTTTAACAATCCAGCGTAGGCAGAGGACAATGTCTATGAAATGCTCAGGCTCTTACCTGACACTGTATTGGCGTTGGCTGTGTATATTCTGACTTTCGGATCTGGTGCATTAACTGCTCATCAAAGCCAAAGTGAGCAAAACTACTGCAAGGCTTCGGAGGATCCGCACCAGAGACCTGTGGAGGGAAACACTCATTTATGTTAAATACTGGTCCAATTATGTGTATTGCAAACAAATTCAGAATTTAGAAAGACTGCTTTTGTGCTCAATGATATTTTCCTCAATCGCATGTTTATGAGCATGTTACCTTTCTATAGGTTGTGGAATTTGTACAGCTAAAACAGTGAAACACCAATTCTAGCAAGACAACAAACTATGCAACTAACTGAGTAGAGGTTTTATCACAAACATGTACCTGTGAAGGATGCCAAAGACCAGGCATGAGCTATCAAGGCAGAGTCATCAGTTTTCTGCTATCAATGGAAACTACATTTAATAACAATTTACTGTAATGCAATTCTATTGTGCAAACTTTGAAGAAACTTGAAGGTGGTCTTTCATACTAATCTAATTCTGATATAAAGTCACCTGTTACAGTCAAAAGCTTTTTAATCAACATAAACTTAGTGTTGATGCAGCACAAAGAACAGTACAGCACAGGAATAAACCTTCTAAGCCCTTCAAACCTGCGCCGATCATGATGCCTGCCTAAACTAAAACAGAGTCCGTATCCTTCCACTCCCATCCTATTCACATATTCATCTAGATGTCCCTTAGTTGCCACTATCAAACCTGCTCCTCCCACTTCCACGTGGCAGCACGTTCCAGTCACCACTCTAAAAAAATCTTGCCTTGCACATCTCCTCTAAACTGTTCCCCAAGCACTTTAAACCCAAGTACCCTTTTCTATCCTAGGAAAGAGCATCTGACTATCCACTCTGTCAAGGCCACTCATAATTTTGTAAATCTCTATCAGGTCATCCCCTCAAACTTTCATTCCAGTGAGAACAAACTGAGTTTCTCTAACCTCTCTTCATAGCTAATGCCCTCCATGGCCATCCTGGTAAACTCTTCTGTACTCTGTCCAAGGCATCCACATCCCTCTGATAGTGTGGCGACCAGAATTGTGCACAATATTTCAAATGAGGCCTAACTAAGGTTCTGTACAGTTGCAACATGATCTGCCGATTTTTAAACTCAATGCCCCGACAAAAGAAAGCAAGCATGCAGTATACCTTCTTGATTACCTTATCCATCTGCATTGCCACTTTCAGTGACTGGTGGACATGTATGCTTAAATCTCTCTGCCTGTCAATATTCCTAAGGGTTCTGCCACTTACTTGTAATTCCTACATGCATTGTTCCTTCCAAAATACATTATCTCAAATTTGTCCGAATTAAATTCCATCTGCCATTCCTCAGCTCAAGTCTCCAACGGCCTACGTCTTGCTGTATTCTCTGACAATCCTCTTCAGTATCTGCAACTCCACAACTTTTGTGTCTTTTGCGAACTTACTAATCAGATCAAATACATTTTCCTCCAAACATTTATATAGACTACAAACATAAAGGTTCCAGAACCAATCCCTGTGAAACATCAGTAGTCACAGCCTTCCATTTAGAAAAGCACCTCTCTACTGCTATCCTCTGTCTTCAATTTCCAAGCGAACTCTGTACCCATCTTGCCAGCTCTCCTCTGATACTGTGCAACTTCACCTTTCATACCAATCTACCACAAGGCTTATTAAAGGCTTTATTGAAGTCCATGTATACAGCATCCACTGCCTTTTCCTCGTCTATCATCTTTGTCACTTCCTCAAAAAACTCAGTCATGTTAGTGAGGCACGACCTCTCCTTCGCAAAAACCATGTTGCCCATCATTAATAAGTCCATTTGTTTCCAAATGTGAGTAAATCTTGTCCCTAAGAACTTTTTCCAATAATTTCCCCACCACTAATGTAAAGTTCACTAGCCTATAATTTCCTGGATTATCCTTGCTGCATTTCTTAAACAAAGGAATAACATTGGCTATTGTTTAAGGGTCTCTTGGACAGCCACATGAGCGATCTGCAGATAGAGGGATATAGGAGGACTGTTTAAATACTTTAATTGTTTCCACAGGCTGTTTGGTCCACCTTGTTGACCAACAAGGTGCATGCATTCGGCAGGTCGTGCAAGGGCTGCTCCTGGATGTTACTTCAGGAGTGGCCTAGTGCTTCATGTCGTTAGTGTATGCTTAAACTGGACCATCAGATGGGCAACATGACAGCTCAGAGACTATCGTGTTGCTGTGCAGACACATGGATTTGGGCCTGTGTCTGTGGGAGTTTGCGCGTTCTCCCCGTGGTTGCGTGGGTTTTCTCCGGGTGCTCCGGTTTCCTCCCACATCCCAAAAATGTGCTCTTTGGCTGACTGGGTAACAAATTGTCCCTATATTGGTCTCTATATGTCATTAAGACGTTAGGATGGTGGCGCGGGCTCGGTGGGCTGAAGGGCCTGTTTCCCGTGCTGTGTTGTTCTTTGTTAACTTCACCTGTAGCCAATGAGGAGACAAAGATTTCTGTCAAGATCCCAGCAATTTCCTCTCTTGTCTCCCTCAGTATTCAGGGGTTTCCCATTAGGCCCTGGGGACTAATTTTCTTTAATGCTTTTTAAGTATTCATTTAATATCTCGCCCATTTCCTCTGGTTTCATGCATAAATTCCCTCCACTATCCTAGAGCAAATCAACTCTTTCTCCGGTTACCATCTTGTTCTTTACACAAGTAGAAAATGCTTTAGGATTTTCCTTAATGCTGTTTGCCAAGAGCTTTTTGTGACTCCTTTTAGCCCTCTTAATTCCTTCCTCAAGTTCCTTCCTCAAGTTCCTTCCTCCTTTCTTTCTATTTTTCAAGGGCTTCATCTATCCTAACTCTCTTAAACCTCACAAATGCATCCTTTTCCTTTTTGACAAGGATCATAACATCTTGCGTTATCCAGGAATCTCGATACTTGCCACACTTATTCCTCAAGCTCACAGGTACATGACAGTCCTAAATTCTAATCAACTGACATTTAAAAGATTCCTACACATTAGATGTTGATTTACCTTCAAACAGCCTCATCCATTCTACTCTCTCTGGATCCTGCTTAAAGTTGTTATAGTTAGTCTTCCCTCAATTTAACACCTTTGCCCAAGGACCACGTTTGTCCTTATCCAAAAGCACCTCAAAACTTATGGAATTATGATCGCAGTCCCTGAAATGCTCTCTTACAGAATCTTTGATCACCTGGCCAGGCTCATTTCTTAATACCAGGTCTAATATGGCTCCTTCCCAAGTTGGGCTATTTACATATTGTTTCAAGAAACCCTCCTGGATGCTGCTTATAAATTCTGCCCCATCCAAGCCCCTAGCAGTAAGCGAGTCCCAGTCAATATAAGGAAAGTTAAAATCACCCGCACAACAACCCTGTTGTTTTTGCATCTTTCCAAAATCTGTCTGTATATCTGTTCCTCTAACTCCTGCTGGCTGTTGGGAGGCCTGCAATAAATCCCCAATACTGTGAATGCAGCTTTAACCAAAATAAAGATAATTGGCTTGTGTTTCCCATGAAATTGAGAACAGAAAAGTCAGATCACACACAGGATGCCCATTCCCTTATCTTCTTGGATTCTTTCCATAATTTGCTCTTTTTAATTCCTAGTCCTTTACTATTGCCCTTGCCCAATATAAAGTATATAAACTAGGCTCAGCTGCAATGTCTCCTGAACCATGTTTTTAAAAATATGTATTTGTTCTTGGAATGTTGGTGACACACTGCTAGGCACCATTTGTTGATCACCCATAATTGCCTAAAGCACTAAGAAGTGACTACAAAATGAGGGAGTGTTTGTGGGGCATGATGAGTATTGGACTGTGTTTTTAACAGGATAGTCTGTTTCTGGGGCCAGATTTACTGAACTCAGTTTCACATCGAGACAGGATGAAATCTAAACTTGTGACACGTGTTTGTCCAGTACCGGTCATGACAGTGCTGCACCAACTCTCACTGCCAAGACCTATTCTAAAGAATAGGAAACTGGGGTCTAACTGGTATTATGGAATAGAACCAAAATGTTCAACTCAATCAACTTGCCCTTGTTACAAACTTAAATCTGTTTTTTCGAACTTAATTTGATCAAAATGTTCTTTTAACGATGATAAAAGTTTTTTTTTAAAATCACAGAACTGCAGAAGAGGCCTTTTGACCCATCATCTCTGGACAAGCTCTCTGAATGAGCAATTCACTTAGCGCCAATCTCCTGCCTTTCCCCTGTAACCCTGCACATTTTCCTCTTCAAATAACAATCTAATTTCCTTTGCAATTCAAGCAGGCTTCAAAATGCAGCTGGCCTTCTGGAAGATCAAAAGGAAGAATCTGACCACAGAGTGCTTAATTTCATTATAGAAAATGGTAGTCTGATATTCCACCCAGAGTCAATGGACGTCTGGCTGCCTCACCAAATTTTCCGTTTTGCTGAAATGGACCTCTCACAATAGGACTGGAAAATCCTAGCAAATGATTCTATTTCCAGCACTGGCTTTGCTTCCTGTGACAGACTAAGGAATATGTTACTGTAAATTTGAGTGACATTTTGTTCAACCCAAAGTGGAATGCATTGCAAAATGGAGCTGAAATTATATCAGGTTAGGAACAACCACATTAGAGTTGTATAACAATCAGACATGAAGCTGTACATGATATACTTCTTTCAAATACACAAGCCTACATTATTATCACACCATGCGATTGTGTAGCGATTTAATCTGCTGGGCAGTTTCTGGTTTACTTTATATTCTTTCGCAACATGATCATTCAGTTGACACCAAACAGGTCAGAGAAAACTTTTCAATTGTTTGATCAAGGTCAACAAAGCTTCAATTTCTACATCAACAGGGAAAAAGAGGAGATGGCCCAGGCTTCAAGTTTCTAGATGTTCAGATCACTTACAACCCGTCCTGGTTCCTCCAAGCTGATGCTAGTTTAAACGAGTTCACTAATGCCCCTACTTTCGCAGAAAGATAAGGAAATTTGGCATGTCAGCTATGACTCTCAGCAATTTCTACAGACGCACCATGGAAAGCATCCCTTCCAGATGTACCACAACTTGGTATGTTTCCACTCTGAGCAAGACTGCAAGCAATTACAAAAGGTTGTGAACATAGCTCAGTTCATCACACAAACCAGTGTCCCATCCATTGACTCGGTCTACACTTCCCGCTGTCGTGAGTAAGCAGCCAAAATAATCAAGGACCCTATGCAGCATGGACATATTCTTTTCACCTTGTTCCATCAGGGAAAAGATACAGAAATCTGGAAATACTTACCAACTGACTCAAGAACAGCTTATTCCCTGCTGCCATCAGACTTTTGATTGGTCCTATCATCTATTAAGCTGATCTTTCTCTTTGAAAGAGAGATCCAGCCTGTAACTGCAACACTACATTCTGCATCCTATTCTTTCCTTCTCCCTGATGTATTCCATGAATGATAATGGTGTATATAGCACGCAAGGAACAACACTTTTCACTGTACCCAGGTACATGTAACAATAATAAATCAAATCAAATCAAACCAAACCTTGAATTCTAAGATTAGTGCAGACCAAGGTGAAATTTTGAATAAAATTTCAGGATTTTACTAACTGTCTATCATAATAACGCAAAGTATTAGTAGATGAAATTTCATACTTACTCTCAAGTTCAATTTCTGCCGGAGGTCAGCTATTGATAGAACTGAAAGTTTCGTCAAGTCTTCATGCTCAATGTAGAAATTCTTCTCAAATGGCTGGTACTCAATCTAAAAGGATTTGTAAGTTACTAGCATCACCTGGTTCATTTCAGTAAGATGTTTAAAAGTAACAAATGACCAAAATATGTTTATCATTTGTCAAAAATGTTCTTGCTTGTTCCCTTGTTGGCATGCAGTTTTATAATAATATCCAATTAGGTTATTGAACTGCACAAAATCTTCAGATTAATGAGAACTTTTTGGAAGATAAGAAGGATTGAGCAATCTCAAAAAAAACTATCTTTATTTCAATGTTAGGCACAAAACCCTCAAGTTCAAATATGCTTTCCACAAATACGTACACGAAGACTGGAGAGCTAGTTATAGCATTGAACTTTTTTGCAGTCAGGAAAGAACTTGGATTGTTCCAAGATGCTACTGTGAGTCACATATCTAAGACCTTGGGCAGAATTTTCCCATCCTGCCTGTCATGGGAACTGCAACGGATGAGATACAGACTATGCAAAGATTTGTTGACCGCAGCTGGGATCTTCCATTCTTGGGGCAAGGATTCAATTCTGTTTTCCGTGGCTAATAATACAAACTGCTCATAATACAATAATAATTGGAACCTCTCAATGCTTCAGAAGGGTGAGTTGATGTGCAGCAAACTTCCTTTTTATGAAAAAACATAATGTTACTCTTCACCCTAATATCTTTGTCAGAAAGACCCAGGTCAGCCCATCCATAAATGCCCCAATATTAATTGCCAAACTCAAATGTATTTCCTTATACCCAGCTTAAACAATCCATAAGGATGAGTTAAACAATCCAGGAGAAACCAAAGATCCAAAGTGCCCAAATGCCCTTTCAGCTAAATCTACCATTTAAGCCGACATCCCCCGTCCAAAAGATTCATATTCAAGAGGATCGACAGACAGGCACTGTACAGCTAGCGACTTCTTCAGATTTCAGCTTACCTCTGAGTGGTCAATAGGAGGCAATGGATCAATCACTTTCTTTTGTGGAGGTATGGGATTACCATCACTGTCATATTCAATATCATCCTCCTCCTCCTGAATTACTCCAGCGTTAGGATTTTCAGCCATGTACCGAAAGTAGGCTTCCTGCACATAAACGTAATCCACAAGTCAAACTGGAGAGAGAACGCAACACTGCTCAATGTACTGAACGATTCCTTGCTCTAGATCAACCCCCTGAAAAACATGATACTTTCAAGCAGTATTCATTAAATAGACCAAATCGACTGAGGATATCGAACACACACAAAAAAAACTACAAATAGGGCAAAAAGTATTTGGAAGGGCACTTGCTCTGCAAGGACAGGCACTGAAACTACTTTGTAGTGCCACTTAACTGCCACAAAATATTGTTGGTTGTTTATAGAGGTCAAGATTTTCTCTATGAATTGTGTGCAATATAATTATCAGCCTGTGCTTTCTAAGTGCACTGTGCACACACACACACTACCACCTGAACATTCTGTGCACACGCTTTATCCTTGTATTATTATTCTCTCCTCTTACTTCAATCCTGCAAGTCATTATTAATGACATTATTAATTTGGTTCGCTTGGTCACCTTTTAAAGGTATATTTTCTGATATTTATTATTCCAAGCTACACTATCTATTTTTTCTGGTTATTGCCCTGGCCATTATGGCATTCACCCTCCATCCTTGTGGATCAGCAATCATAGGAGCTATGGTAGTGGCGTGAAGTGTAAGGACCATCACAATAGAGCTTGTTTAGTCCATGGGAGAGCAATTCTCAGTGTGCTGATTACCTGTATTCATACCATGCCATATAAACTCACTTTTATGATACTGGTTGGTATCAAAAATGGGCAATGTAAAAATATCTACAAATCAGTTGCCGTAAAACTGTTGAATGTTTTAAAAACTGCTCAAAAAATGGAACTTTAGTCTTGTTGTCAGAACCATTATTACTGAATGAATTTGAAGTATTTAGGGTCTATTAAAAAACACAAGGCAAATTTCTCACTTGGTTTATAGTAAAACCCCAAAACAATTTTAATTTGCACTATAAGCCATGTAATTGTGTCACACTAACATTTTGGGAATCTGCCATTATAGAAAGTAACATTTTGTGGTCTCCGTGTGTGTTCTGACCAAACAGCTACATGATCTACATCTACCTACTGACTGGACCAACCATCATTTTCAGCATTTTCCGTTTTTGTCCTCATATTTGATCTTTCAGCATTATTAATACTGCTCTCCCTATTCTCTATTTCCTTTACTTCAGGCATATTTTTCCTTTCTTTCTCTAATAATCCCAGTCTACATCTTCCCTCCTTCAACATCTCCCTTCCCCGTTCCCTCTAACTATTTCCACCTCTTCTCGCTTCATGCCTCTCTCTTCCCCACAACACCATCAATTTGCTCAGCCACTTCTATCTTTCCCTCCCCTCCAGTCTCATAGGGCTTTTAAAACAGTGGATGGGATCTGGATCCAAAGATGCACTCAGATTCCCAGCATACAATATTTTCATGGATCAGGGAAAGAGAATGGAGCATAAAAAAGGGAAATTCAAACAATGTTGGGCCATTTCAACTTGGTGCACAGGACAACCAGACCTGTTGATTTTCAGGAATGGTCTCAAGCTACAGTGCGTGTTCCACAACTTCATGATGGAGGTATAAGTGCTCATGAAGATAATATAAACAATAGAACTGTTGAGTTGTCCAGTTATTTAAATCCCCTGCTCTTTAAATTTTGAAAGGAGATACTACCTACCTATGTTCCAGTGAGAAAAAAATATTTCCAGCAGTTTCAAATGGCATTTGTTGTTATAATCTTAAGCCTATATTGTAAGATTATTATGGCTTGAATGCTTAGAAATGTGATAAATTACACACTGTATAAGGAATGGAGTAGAGTAGAAGGTCAATGATTGGTGAGAATTAGGAAAGATTGTAACAAAGATGTTTAGGAAATATAGTGGCATAAAGTTTATTGGAAGAAAAAGTTCAATACTCAGTGAAGGCTAAAGAACAAGATATAGATTGGCCTGGTGGAAAAGGTCTTTTTTTGAATTCGGACAAAAAAATGCTTTGGATATTAAAAAAGATCAAGATAGAGGAGAAAGGTCACAGTCTAAAGTTGTTAATCTCAATATTGAGCCCAGAGGGTTGTAACATGCCTAATCAAAAGGGATGCTGTTCCTCCAGTTTGCGTTGGGCTTCACTGGATCATCGCAACAGGCCAAGAACGGACATGTGACTTGAGAACAAGGTGCGGAGTTAAAATGACAAGTGACAGGAAGATTAGGATCATGCTTACAGGTTGAGGTCATTCAGTCTATGTTTAGTCTCCTGAGCGTAGAGGAGACTGCACTGGGAACAGTGAATACAGTAAACCAATTTTTTTTTAATTCATTTAAAAGATGTGGGTGTCACTGCCAGCATTTAATGCCCTTCTCCGAGGGAAGGAGATTTTCTTCCCTAAATAACTTCCTAAAGAACTTACGGTTCGCAGGGTTTTTGTTTGTTCTTTCCTATCGTAGCAGAAATTAGGCGCAGGGGTAGCCGGGAAGGGAGCATGGGAGTATAAGTCAGGTATTCACTGGAGAATCACCTCATTGTTCTCCAGAGCAGTGTACTTGGAAGTGCTGGTAGCTGTGGTGAGTGGTCAATTAAGAGAATTTTCGATTCGATTTCTTTTCCTCTATTTCCGATTCGCGGGCTTTTTGTTTCCTACCGTAGCAGAAGTTAGGTGCGGGGGTAGTCGGGAAGGAAGTGCGGTAGTATAAAAAGAAGGCCGCAGTATACAGCAGGCAGCATTGGGAGCGGACAGCGGAATGAGTAGAGGGCAGAGTGAGAGCTGTAACGGCTTTGGCTCGCTGGGCTTAGGCGAGAGCAGGCTTAGGCAAGGTGTGTTACTGGTTCTATCTTTCTTCTTTTCCATTTCTGTTTTCATACCTCCAAAGGTGTTCAGGTAAATGGCAGGGTCTATGGGGAGATGCTTTAACTATGTTAGGTGTCATATGTGGGAGTTCCTAGAGACTACACGTCTCCCAAAAGTCCACATCTGCATCAAGTGTTTGGAGCTGCAGCATCTGAGGGCCCGCGTCAGGTAATTAGAGCAGTGGAAGAAGGTTATGTGTAAAGACATTTTGGATAGATGCAGAAAGAATAGGATTGTTATAGTGGGAGATTTAATCTCCCTGGGGTGGACTGGAAGGTGCCTAGAGCTGGGGATTCGGATAGGGAGGAATTTGTAAAATGTAAAAAGAGCCTTGGGACGTTCCTGGGAATCAACTGATTCCTATGGACCTTCCAACATATTTTCTGGCTCATTTGTTTTATTTTTGAGCTTCTGGGGATTTTTAATCAGGGAAAACGAGGCAATAATGGATAGGAAGCACAGTCAAGTGGAGATTCTAGAGCCTGGGGTGGGGGACAGGTGGGTTACTGTAAATAAGGGGAAAAAGAAGAGGAGTTATGGTCCAAAGACTACCCAGTGGTAGTCCCCCAAAATATCGAGGACAGTGCAACAACTGGGGTAAAAAAGGTAGCGACGAGGACCAGAATACCTCAGAGGAAAGGAAGGGGGCTAGAAGGGTTAAAGGAATAGACAGGCGATTCTGTAGACAAAAGCGGGACTCCAGGGTGGTAGTTTGTCTCCCTGCAGCAGGGGTACAGGATGTTTCGGAGAGGGTAGGGGGAATTTTGAAGGGCGAAGGGACCCAAGCTGATGTAATTGCACATGTAGGAGAGAAGGACGTAGGAAGGAAGAGCAGGGGGAGGTACGTAGGCAGTTCAGGAAGTTGGGGGCCAGGCTGAAGAGCAGGGCCTCCAGGGTGGTAATCTCAGGGCTGCTACTGGTGCCAAGTAACAGTGGGGCCAAGGATAATGAGATCCTACAGCTGAATGCGTGGCTGAAGGATTGGTGCAAGACAGAGAGTTTTATATTTGTAGATCATTGGGAAGTATTTGTGAGAGAAGGGCACCTATATAGGAGGGATGGGGAACGTTTAAATAGGAATATCTTAGCTGGGAGGTTAGCTGGAGTGTTTTGGCAGGGTTTGAACTAATATGAGGGAGTGTGGGCATGAGATCGATAGCTCGGTAGGCACAGGAATTGGGAGCGAGATGGGTGACAGGGTAAGTTTGGATGAGAGGAAAATCACCCAGAAGAAGGAGGATCCGAGTGGGCTTGGAGGTCTGGAGTGTGTCTGTTTTAATGCGAAGTTGAGCTTCTGGGGATTCCCTTGAACGTTTGCATAAGATATGCATGTTATTGATGTTTTTCTCTTTTAATCCACAGATGCTTCGGTCCGCCTTGTCCAACAAGGGGCATATACGCGATGGGTCGTGCGAGGGCTTCTCTTGGATGTTTCGAGAGTATCTTAGTGCTTCACGTCGTTAGTGTACACTTAAACTGGACCAGTTGATGGGCAACATGACAGCTCAGTGACTATCACTGTTTGCTGTGCAGATACAGGGATTTGGGCCGGTGTCTGTGGGAGTTTGCGCATTCTTTCCATGCTTGCATGTATTTTCTCCGGGTGCTCTGGTTTCCTCCCACAATCCCAAAGATGTGGTCTTAGGCTGATTGGTGTAATAAATTGTCCCTAAATTGTCTCCCCTCAATCTGGTTTCCAATGTGGATTTCCATAAGCATAGACAAGGGTCATGGGTGGAAGAGTGAACTCACATGTTAAAATAGCGGTGCGGGCTCATTGTACCAAAGGGCCTGTTTCCCGTCCTGTGTTGTTCTTTGTTAATAACATATATGAATTAGTTAGTGAACATTGAAGGAGGTGCAAGTGAAATGTTGCTCCACCTGAAAGGAATGTTTGAAGCCTTGACTAATGAGGAAGAGAAGGTGCCTTCTAAATTGCAATGGAAGTATGAGAAATTGGGAGGGTAATGGAAGAGTGGACCAGAGTATCATAGAACATAGAACATTACAGAGCAATACAGGCCCTTCAGCCCTCGATGTCGCGTCGACCTGTGGAACCAATCTAATGACCCTCTAACCTAAACTATTCCAATATTATCCATATGCCTATCCAATGACCATCTGAATGCCCTTAAAGTTGGCAAATCCACAACTGCTGCAGGCAGGACATTCCACGTCCTTACTACCCTCTGAGTAAAGAACCTACCTCTGACATCCGTCCTATAATTATCACCCCTCAATTTAAAGCTGTCCCCTTGTGTTAGCCATCACCATCCAAGGAAAAAAGGCTCTCACTGTCCACCCTATCTAATCTTCTGATCATCTTGGATGCCTCAATTAGGTCACCTCTTAACCTTCTTCTCTCTAACAAAAACAACCTCAAGTCTCTCAGCCTTTCTTCATAAGACCTTCCCACTCAGGCAACATCCTGGTAAACCTCCTCTGCACCCTTTTCAATGCTTCCACATCTTTCTTATAATGTGGTAACCAGAACTGTAAGCAATACTCCAAGTGCAGCTGCACCAGTGTATTGTAAAGCTGCAACATGATCTCACGGATCCAAAATTCAATCCCTCTACTAATAAAAGCTAACACACCGTACACCTTCTTAACAACCTTCTCAACCTGGGTGTCAACTTTCAGGGATCAATGCACACGTACACTGAGATTTCTCTGCTCATCGACGCTACCAAGAGTCCTTCCATGAGCCCAATATTCTGTAATCTTGTTACTCTTTCCAAAGTGAATCATTTCACGCTTTTCTGCACTCAACTCCATTTGCCACATTTCAGCCCAGCTCTGCAGCTTATCTATGTCCCTCTGCAAACTGTAACATCCATCTTCACTGTCTACAACTCCTCTGACTTTAGTGTGATCTGCAAATTTACTAACTCATCCTTTTACATCCTTATCTAGGTCATTTATAAAAATGACAAACAGCAGTGGCCCCAAAACAGATCCCTGCGGTACACCACTAGTAGAACTGAACTCCAGGTTGAATATTTCCCATCAACCACCACCCTGTCTTCTATCAGCTAGCCAATTCCTGATCCAAACTGCTAAATCACTCTCAATCCCATGCATCTGTATTTTCTGCAAAAGCTTATCATGGGGAACCTTATCAAATGCTTTGCTAAAATCTATATACACCATGTCAACTGCTTTACCCTTATCGACCTCTTTGGTCACCTTCTCGAAGAACTCGATAAGGTTTGGGAGGCATGCCCTACCCTTCACAAAACAGTGTTGACTATCTCTAATCAAATTATTTCTCTCTAGATGATTATAAATCTCATCTCTTATAATTCTTTCCAAAACTTTGCCCACAACAAAAACAAGGCTCACCGGTCTATAATTCCCAGGATGGCCTCTACTCCCCTTCTTGAACAAGAGGACAACATTTGCTATCCTCCAGTCTTCTGGCACTATAGTACCAATGATGACATCAAGATCAAAGGCTCTGCAATCTCCTCCCGAGCCTCCCAGAGAATCCTAGGATAAATCCCATCTGGCCCAGAGAACTTATCTAATTTCATACTCTCAAGAATTGCTAACACCTCCTCTTTATGTACCTCAATCCCGTCTAGTCTAAAAGCCTGTCTCTCAGTATTCTTCTCGCCTACATTGACTTTTTCCTGTGCGAATACTGAAGAAAAACATTCATTTAGTGCCTCTCCTTTCTCTTCAGGTTCCACGTATGACTTCCCACTACTCTCCCTGACTGACCCTAATCGTGCCCTAATCAATCTTTTATTCCTGACACACCTATAGAAAGATTTAGGGTCCTCCTTTATCCTACCTGCCAAAGTCTTCTCATGCCCTCTTCTAGCTTTTCTTAACTCTCTCTTTAGCTCATTCCTGGCCAATTTGTAATTCTCCAGTGCCCTAACTGAGCCTTTGTGTCCATCTTTACAAAAGTCTCCTTCTTCCTCTTCACCAGAGATTCAACTTCCTCAGTACACTACGGTTCCCTTGCTCGACCACTTCCTCCCTGCCTGACAGGTACATATTTATCAAGAACTCGTAGTAGCTGCTCCTTGAACAAGCTCCACATTTCAGTTGTTCCCAGCCCCTGCAATTTCCTACTCCAACCTATGTATTCTAAATCTAGCCTAATCGCCTCATAATTTCCTCTCCCCCAGCTGTAACTTGCCCTCCATGGAAGGAGGGAAATATGTGTTCATTGGTAGCATCATGAAGCTATAACTTCTGCCCTTTGGTATATATTTATCCCTTTCCATCACTAAGGAGCAGTGCTGACGAGGACTGGAACAAGGAGTATCCCACATATACCACAAAAAGACAAGTGTAACTGGGGCCCTTGTGGGTATCCACAGCCACACCTTGTGCAAGACATGAGACAAGTTAAAGGAGAAACTGTTGAATGACAGAACAAATTTGGCCAAGTAGAAGAAGGTGATGGCTGGGGAATGTTCAGATCTTTGCTCAAGGAAGTACATCACACTATTACTGTGAGGGATTGGGGTGTAAAGGAATTGGACATCCATACTGAAGTGGCACCAGCAGTTAAGGCCAGGGAACTGGAAATTATTAACAATAACATAGGGCATCAAAGGAACCACAAATGCAAGGGGGGGGGGGGGGGGGGAAGGAAGAGAGTCTGGACAAGGGGAGAGAGGATGGAATCAAAATATGAAGAAATTAGTTCCAGTTTGTCCCAGCCTGTTACTCTCTTCCACTATGTGTCTTCCCACTCTGCTGCTCCCCCCATCATAAGTCTCATTTATCTCAGTTTCAAAACATTCTCTCTGTACCTCAGTCCCTTTCCATCTCCCCTCCTTTCTTCCCTCTAGTTTCATGCTTTTCCCTCCTCCTCCTAAATATTCTTCATAAATTCTGCGTTTCTTGATCACTCTCCCCCTTCAGTAGCATCTTTTGTTATTTCTGTAATACTCACCTCTCCCACTTGTCTTTACTTTATCCTCCCAGTCTCTTTGCTCTGCTGTTTTTCTATACCTCACCTGCCTTTCTTTCAGCTCTTGAATCCTCTCACTCTCTCTTTTTTACTTCTATCTTTCTCTTTACATTGCCTAGTTTTGCTGTGTTAATTTTTGAATATGTTAATTTTTCCTCCTGCATTCACCTCACTCACGCTCCTATTTCTGTAATCACCAGTTGGTATTTGTGAAAAGATGTGACTAGATAGAGAACACAAATGAGACTGAGGGCAGATGCTCGATGATAGAGAGAAATACTATCGATGCTGATATTGAGAATTTTTGATTAAAAATATCATAGCACCCATGACAAAAATAAAGCAAAAACTGTATTACTAGTACCTGTTTACATCCACAGTAAGACAGATCACCAAAAGGCCAATCCAAAACTGCAATCAATGCAGAGTGATCTACCCTTCATTCAGTAGGCCCAATAAGTAGCACGTGGGCAAAATGCAAAGAACTTGCATTAACAAAACCCTTCATGGTATGAAGAGTATAATTTAGGTCATGGATTCTTTTTGCTCTTTGAAAATGGTAGTTGTTGTAAAGAAAAAATTATTAATAACACTATTTTTGATAAAAATCTGTTTGGGTTCTGAATTACAAGATGATAGAAAATTTTCAGTAACTTTATATACAGAGAATTTCTACACTGCAGCCAAAAGTTGGCACCAAGACATTGATATGGTTCTAGC
Organism: Sphyrna mokarran; assembly: GCA_024679065.1. Classification (NCBI taxonomy): domain Eukaryota; kingdom Metazoa; phylum Chordata; class Chondrichthyes; order Carcharhiniformes; family Carcharhinidae; genus Sphyrna; species Sphyrna mokarran. The sequence continues at coordinate 38,013,424 of JAGIQG010000027.1, forward strand.
TGAACATGTTGAGCAATTTTCATAAGTCAAAAAAGTCCTATCGTTGATGAGTAGAACTCACTCAAAACATCTGGCAGAGGGAAATGGTCCAATGATAACCATAGTTGTCACAGGACTTTAACACCACTGGCAAATAGATGTTCCTGCTCTTGGGCAATCGTCCTCCAAAAGTAATTGAGATGGAGTAGGAAAGCAGAAGTTTTATATTCCGTAATGTAGGTCCGACTTATGGAAAAACCTCAAGACACAAGGTGAACTTCAGCACCTTTTGGATGCATACCAAGAATTGATCCATACCAAAGGCTACAGTGAATGCACAACAATCTGCAGCATGTGCTTAACAGTACATTCAATAACAATATATTCAGTCTTTTCAGTATATTCAAGAAAGACAGCACAAGAACTCACATGGTCATCTTCCTCTTCAATGTCATCCCTTATACCCCTGCAAAAACAAAGGGAAAAACCAACTCCCTACAAGTGTTCAACAGACCCAGCACGAATGCAGCAAAGCATGAAATGATCACAGTGTGAAAACACCCAGAGGTTCCTAGTTTCTTGAAAATCTTTACATATTTTGCTCCTGTTTTAAAGTCAGGTAAATACAAATACCGAAATGATTCTTCTGTTAAGCAGACTTCTGTGCAGTATCTTTAAGGGACAAATCAATTTTAATTTTATAAAAAGTAACAGTATTTTACCAAAAAATTCTAGCATATTACATTTTATTTGATAAATGCAATGCCATGTTACATAAATAATTCATAACATACCTGAATAGCATTTATTGCTGTGAATGTTAGATGCAAATCAAAGGAATAATCTTGGATTATAAATTTGCACTTTATTTGCAAAAGAATGAAGTGCTGCTCAACTAAATGGTTGAGTCAGCCACACTTCTTAGCAGCTTCAATGTTACTTTTTTTAAGCGAACACATTTAAACAGATTTGTTTTCTACCTTGTCAAACGATGTGGCATTGTCGTATATCTGAAGAGATTAGATCAATACTTTCAACTACCCTTGCTGCGTAGCTAAAAACCATCACAAGTTTTAAAGAAAAGTTCAAGGGAATATCAGGTACAATTTATAATGTGTGCTAATATCGATGCACTGATCTCAGTGCTTTTTTGCTACCCTTTTTCAATATGCCTTAACCTTCTGACTTCAGCCCAAGATGGAGGAATGGGAAGCTTTACTTTGTCTATCCTATTTAAGCCTGTCAAGATCTTGCACACCTCTTTCAAATCACTCCTCAACATCTTTGGTCCAAGGAGAACAATCCCAGCTAATTCCTCATCCTTGGAGCCTTTCTGGTAAATTCCTCTACACCCTCTTAAGGGCCTCATATCCTTCTTAAAGTGTGGAGACCAGAACTGGATGCAATACTCTTGTTATGGTATAACCAGAGTTTTATAAAGGTTGAACATGAACTTCCTTGTTTTTAATACTCAAAATTGCTTATGCTTTGCTGAACAGTCTTTCAATATGTCCTGCTACCTTCAAAGATCACTGCTTGGAAGCCTCAGGTCCTCTTGGCCCAGCACGTTCTTAAGAACTGTTCCATTATAACAAATGCATAACCTCCCTTCTTTAAAGTAAATTCTATCTGCAAATTCTGCTGGCCAACTCTGATCTTTTTGCAGTCAAGTGGTACCATCTCCAAGTTTGGTATCATTAATAATTTTGAAATTTTACCGTACTCAATAAACAAGTCAATTATATATATATATACATATATATTAAAAAAACAATGGTCTTAGCACACTGATACTTGGGGTACACCACTATCTACCAATCTCCAGTTTAAAAAAAGCAACCATTTACCATGACTTTTTTTTTCTGTTTTTAAGCCAATTGGATACAATATTTCAGTTGAGCCTGAATTAGTATTTTATGTAAGTTTAAGATAACTTCCTCGTTCTTGTAGCCTATGCCATTCTTAATAAATCATTTAAAATAAAGTTCTCTCCAAACTTCATTTCCAAATCACAGCAGAAGTTCAATTACAGTGGAGCTGAACCCTATACAGCTTTGTTCTCTGTGCTGATGCTGACTAGGTACTGAGTCAAGACAGCTCCAGCCTAGTTCATTGCAGAAACCTTGCATCTGACAGATGTATGGACATGTCTGCCTGATTAGCCCAGTACCTCTCAGGCCTGGCTTGAGCACTCCTTTCTTCAAACAATCAGACTATTCTTGTTAGATGGGATTCGCTCTGAATTATTCATGTGCCCACATCTCTCAAATTTACGATATTAAAATGCCCTCTCCCTCAGCAATGAAGTAATGCAGCTAGATGTGTAAGGTAACAAACAATCTAATCCTCCAAAATACATGCTTTGAAATTCTTGTGAAAACATTTAAATCCTATTTAGTGTATTCTGTACTAAATTCCACACTGGACAAAATTTTCTCACACTTATCCCCTTAATATCTTTTTTCTAAGTTCCTGTCAGTGTGTTTGATAGTGAAACCAAATATTCTTTGTTTAACCATGATCTTATCGCATGGCGGAGCAGGCTCGTGGGGCCAAATGACCTATTTCTGCTCCAAGTTCTAATGTTTAAATGTCTCAGGAAGTTTTATTTCCATTTTCTGACATTCTTTTGGCATATTATAGATGAACAAGCTTACCGATCCATTATGGCCTCGAAGGAGACCATTCTATCTATCGAGTCCACACCAGCTCTCTGCAGAGCAATTCTGCCTATCTCATTCTGCTTAAGTGCTGATCCAATTTCCTTTTAAAATCATTCATTATCTTCAAATCCACTACCTTCAGCAACAGGTTCCAAGTCTCTACCACTGGCAGAGCACAAAAGGTCCTCCTCAAATCCCACTTTTGTCTCTTGGCTAAAATCTAAATCTGCACGTCCTAGTCCTTGTAAAATCATATAATGGGAACAACATTTCTTTTTAGAACATAGAACATTACAGCGCAGAACAGGCCCTTCGGCCTTCGATGTTGCACCGACCAATTATGAAAAAAGCAATGACCCTCCAAACTAAACCATTCCCTTCTCTTCCATAAACTTATCAACTAACCTCTTAAACGCCACCAAACTTGGTGCATCTACAACTGCCGCAGGCAGGGCATTCCACTCCCAAACCACCCTCTGGGTAAAGAACCTACCTCTGATATCCGTCCTATAACTATCACCCCTTAATTTAAAGCTGTGTCCCCTCGTGCTAGCTTTCTCCATCCTAGGAAAAAGGCTATCACTGTCCACCCTATCTAAACCTCTAATCATCTTAAATGTTTCGATAAGGTCTCCTCTTAGCCGCCTCCTTTCTAACGAAAACAACCTCAAATCCCTCAGCCTCTCCTCATAAATTAACTGTTTTACCTTCTCTAAACCTTGTCTTTATAAAGCAAATGCATATCTATCAATGTTTGCCTCAATCTCCTTTACTCTATGGAGAACAAGTCCAGCTTCTGCAATCCAATGCTAAAGCCACTCTTACCTGACCATTGGAATAAATCTGCTGAACACATATCATAACCTTCCTAAAGTGTGGTGACCAAACTGGATGCAAAGCCCCAATCATGGTATAGCCAGAATGTGTCATCATACCTGTTTCTTTGTGAACTGTAAGATTCCACATGATTTACCAATTACTCTCTCAATATGTTCTGCCACCTTCAGAGACTTAAGCACAAAAATTCCCCTGCTTCTTTGTTCCTCAACAGTCTTTAGAAGTGTGCTGTTAAGTTTATACTGCTTCTCTCTCCGTTCTGCAAAAGTGGATCACCTCACACTTTTCTAAATTAAATTCACATTTTTCTGTATTAAATTCTATCTGCCATATGTCTCAGTTAGATTTTTATGCCTTCTTGCAGTAAGTAGGAATTGTCACATTTTGTCTTGGCTCCAAATGATCAGACAGATTGTGACAATTTACTCCAGTATTCTAATATGTGCAAGTCATATACATCAAGACAGAGTGGATTGAGCATTCACCATTATTGGGGAGGCAAAGTCCTAGTGGTATTATTACTAGATTATTAATCCAGAAACTCAGTTAATGTGCTGGAGATCTGGGTTTGAATTCTGTCACAGCAGATGGTGGAATTTGAATTCAATAAAAGAATCTGGAATTAAGAGTCTACTAGTGACCATGAAATCATTGTTGATTGTCAGAAAAACTCATCTGGTTCACTTAATGAAGGAAATCTGCTGTCCTTATTTTGGTCTAGAACCACAGCAATGTGGTTAACTCTAAACTGCTTCCTAAAATAGCCTAGCAAGCCACTCAGTTGTATCAATTCCTCATTGTGGGTCAATCAATAGCACATGGACCCAAGAAGGCAGCTCACCAACACCTTCTCAAGGACAACTAAGGATGGGCAATAAATGCTGGCCAGCCAGCAACGCTATGTCTTACAAATGAATTAAAAAAACATAGTAAACATTCCTCCAATCTAGAAAAACATGCATTTATTTTGAGCTGTTTTCTACCTTAAGCCATTTAAAAGAATCCAAGCTGGCATTGATCCTCTATACCATGAGCCACAATGTTAACCAACATCATTTGTCTTTACTTATGGATTGCCACCAATTCTATGGCTTAGAGCTAACCCTTTTTCCGTTGGGGTGGTGTAAGTACAAGGAACATGTGATAAACCTATACAAATTCGTCATGTCATCTTGTATCAGCCACCAGTCTCTGCACATCCTACTTGCAACCTAAATAAAGGTGCTCTATAAAACAAGAACTATACTGAAAGCATTATGGAAATGCTTTCAGTGCAGTTCTTGTTTTATAGAGTAAAATAGATTCACAGGTTTTCATTAGAATTTTTGCAAAGTCTTACCAAGATCCTCAAATCAAGTTCTCTTCCTGCTTTGGCCTCTTGGGTGAGACCTGAAGCAGAATATATTGTATTGAGTCCATTGGAGCAGTAAAATGTGTCTGCAGACTATGCTCACTGAATCTATTAAATTTTCATCAATTTAACTCAGTTGCATCTCAAAGATGATCTAGCACCGATACCTCCCTACTGACCTTTCCTCAGGTTTCTCGATTCTCAGTGGAAGGATACTTTGCATTATTTGACATTACATTGCATAGAACATAGAACAAGACAGCACAAACAGGCCCTTCAGCCCACGAGTTGCGCCGATCACATCTACCAATCCACAGACCTATCTATAACCCCCTATCCTATTCTTTTCCATATACTCATCCAGAAATCTTTTAAAAGACTCCAGTGAGTTTGCCTCAACAACCTCCGACGGCAGTCGGTTCCATTCACTCACCACCCTCTGAGTGAAAAACCTACCCCTGACATCTCCTTTGTATTTGCTTCCCTGCACCTTAAATCTGTGTCCTCTCGTAGTGACCATTTCAGCTCGGGGAAATAGTCTCTGAGAGTCCACCCTATCTATTCCTCTCAACATTTTATAAACATCTATCAGGTCGCCTCTCAACCTACGTCTCTCCAGTGAGAAGAGTCCCAGCTCCCTCAACCTATCTTCATAAGGCCTGCCTCCCAATCCAGGCAGCATCCTTGTAAATCTCCTCTGAACCCTCTCAATAGCCTCTACATCCTTCCTATAATGAGGCGACCAGAACTGCGCACAATACTCCAACTGGGGTCTGACAAGAGTCTTATAGAGCTGCATCATTACCTCCTGACTCCTAAACTCTATTCCTCGATTAATGAAGGCCAGTACACCGTACGCCTTCTTGACCACTTCCTCCACCTGCGAGGCCGATTTAAGAGTCCTATGGACCCGGACCCCGAGATCCTTCTGCTCTACAACACAGCTAAGACTCCTACCACTTATATTGTACTCCTTCATCACATTATTCCTGCCAAAATGGACCACTACACATTTATCCGCGTTGAAGTCCATTTGCCACTTCTCCGCCCAGTCTTGCATCCTGTCTATGTTCTGCTGCAACTTTTGACATCCCTCCAGATCATCCACAACACCACCGACCTTTGTATCGTTAGCGAACTTACCAACCCATCCCTCCACTTCCTGATCCAGGTCATTTATGAAAATGACAAACAGCAGGGGTCCCAGGACAGATCCCTGGGGCACTCCACTTGTTACCGACCTCCATGCAGAACAAGACCCATCCACAACCACTCTCTGCCTTCTGTCGGCAAGCCAGTTCTGGATCCACAAGGCCAAAACCCCTTGGATCCCATGCCCTCTCACCTTCTCCAGAAGCCTTGCATGGGGGACCTTATCAAACGTCTTGCTAAAGTCCATGTACACTACGTCCACTGCCCTTCCTTTGTCAATGTGTTCAGTCACATTTTCGAAGAACTCAACTAGGCTCGTAAGGCATGACCTGCCCTTGACAAAACCATGCTGACTATTTCTAATCAGTCCAAACTTCTCCAAACATTCATATATCTTATCCCTCAGAAGCCTCTCCATCAGCTTACCAACCACTGAAGTCAGACTCACCGGTCAGTAATTTCCTGGACTATCCTTGTTCCCTTTCTTAAGGATAGGGACCACATCCGCAATCTTCCGGAACCTCTCCCGTTTCCATGGACGACGCAAATATCATCGCCAGAGGCTCTGCAACCACTTCCCTCACCTCCCACAATAACCTGGGGTACATCCCATCCGGTCCCGGCGACTTGTCTATCTTGATAGAATGTTTTAAAACTTCGATGTCAAAAATTGGAACCATATGCTTCTTTTTTTGGATTTTTGAGAAAACTATTCAAAATTTCAAAGGCAAATCACAGGCACCTCTCATTCCTCCAATCACTTTTTTTAAGATGCAGCAAAAGATTCCCTTCACCTCTATTGTTTTCTGTTCCAAAAACTGAGACATTTTACGAAGCTTTTTGTTGGATTATCTCGATATCAATTGTGTGGCCATTTAATGGCAAGAGATTGGGCTGAAAGAGAATTGGTAATTTTATTTTGCTTTCGCCAATAAGAAGGCTAAGGCATATTCGTTTGGACTGATAGGTGAATCAAAATGCACAGCTTACTTAACAATGTAATTACAAATGAGCTTGTGAGAAACTAAAGAGTAGAAATGGTTCTTACTTTGCATTTTTCTTCTCAAACTCCTTTTCATCAAGTCTTCTTATATCTTTTGCTGCCTGGTCCTAGAAAAAAGTATTCGTGAACACAATGAAAATCAAAATATCCTAACAGTGAACAGTTCTGGCAAATGATATGAATTAATTGGCTGCATGAGCCTGTATGTCCATGAATTTTATTCCACTTGAACAAAACTGGTTGATTCCTGTTTTAAATTCTGCTGTATCCAATTATTCTGACCAAATATCTCACCCACACACAGTGGTGTCAACCTCCTTAGGTAGCTACAGTGCCAAGAATGCGGGTTGCTGCTTGCTACAAGTGGATGTGCTTCATGTGACATTAACAGTACTTAACATGGGAACAGCAATTTCCACATCTTCACATGTTTGCACTTTTCACTGGAGGATAATGGTGAGGTTGGATGTGGTATTTCACCTGAGATCACCAAACTTTGCAAAGAGAAGATGAACACAAACATGACCTGCAAGAGTGTTGTTACTTTGGCCACCCAGAAAATTCTCTACAACAAAACAAAAAAACACTGGAAAATCTGAACTTTCTATCCATTCGCTCAAGTCTTATTTTATTTCTAATCTTTTCATTCTTCATCCCTGCTTCACGTCACTAGGTTGAAACAAATGGGCAACACTCCTAACATCTGAAGATCAGAAACATGATCACAAATATATCTGAGGAGGACCAACAATGGGAACTGTTAGAAACTATTATTAGAAAATGAGATGCTATAGATCAAAGGTTCAGTACCTTTTATAGCAAGCAGCATGGAGGATTGATGTATCCCATTAACCCCCAGGAAAACTTCAACAACCGTTTTCCTGATTCATGGAGCTCAAGTTTAAAGAAACAAAATGATGACTGATGTCTGTGTCTAGATAAGAGGTCAGGACTTTGGCCAATGTTTTACATTCAACACTCAGAAGTGTATTTGGTGATCAAGTGGGGATAAACTTATGTTCAGCACATTGTGTACGAGGTTCAGCTAGAGTGGAAAAAATCCAAACAAATGCATCATTTGTGTGTCTGAAGCCCAGGTTGCACAAATTAATCTTGGTAGGAGCACATCTGAACCTACAGTGCAGAATGAGGCCATTCAGCCCACTGAATCTGCTCCGATCACAATCCCACCAAGATCTTATTCCCATAAACCCACGTATTTACCCTGTTAATCCCCTTGATACTACTAGCAATTTAGCATAGCCAATCAACCTGACCTGTACGTCTTTGGCTTAAGAGAGGAAACAGAAGCACCTGGAGGAAACCCACACAGACATGGAGAGAATGTGCAACTCCACACAGACAGTGACCTGAGGCCAGAATTGAACCTGGGTCTCTGAGCTGTGAAGCAGCAGTGCTAACCACTGTGCTACCGTGCCACTCACAGTGCTGCTGTGAACACAGAACAGGATACAGCACTGTCCACAACTTTTTATGGATTTGATTGGCTAGCCAGCATACCCTTTTGGAGAGATAAACTATCACTCTGACTATGGTGCCAGGACAGCTTTGGGGGAGATCATACGCCTTTTTGGAGAGGCAAGATGTCCTTCATGAGGGGTCGTGTGCCTTTGGGATTACTAAAAGTAGGTATGAATATCCATTAAAAGTGCATAAACTCACTGGAGCTATCAAAAATAACTAACAGAAGGAGCTGTAAATGCATTTAAAACACTTGCCCTTTAGCTCTTTGAAAAAACTGCAATATTAAAAAAAAATTGTTTGCTAATTCACTCAATCTTTGATATGAGCCTGGGGACAACCATTCCTGGATTAGTGCTTGAGTGCTGCATGACTGAACTGAGGGGGTAGCGATGCTGGTGGGCTGTTTCATTTGATAGTGCCAGTGGAGTGCTGTCCCAGTATCCCCTAACTTGGTCTGGGGGGTCACCCACCCCATAATCCACACAATAAAAATCTGACATCATAGAACATAGAATATAGAACATTACAGCACAGAACAGGCCCTTCGGCCTTCGATGTTGCGCCGACCAATATAAAAAGCAATGCCCCTCCAAATTAAACCATTCCCTTCTCTTCCATATACTTATCAACTAACCTCTTAAACGCCACCAAACTTGGCGCATCTACAACTGCTGCAGGCAGGGCATTCCACTCCCGAACCACCCTTTGGGTAAAGAACCTACCTCTGATATCCGTCCTATAACTATCACCCCTTAATTTAAAGCTGTGGCCCCTTGTGCTAGCTTTCTCCATCCTAGGAAAAAGGCTATCACTGTCCACCCTATCTAAACCTCTAATCATCTTATATGCTTCGATTAGGTCCCCTCTTAGCCGCCTCCTTTCTAACGAAAACAACCTCAAATCCTTCAGCCTCTCCTCATAAGACCTGCCCTCCATACCAGGCAACATCCTGGTAAACCTCCTCTGTACCCTCTCCAATGCCTCCACATCGTTCTTATAATGTGGCGACCAGAACTGCACACAATACTCCAAGTGCGGCCGCACTAGAGTTTTGTACAGTTGCAACATGACGTTGCGGCTCCGAAATTCAATCCCCCTACCAATTAAAGCTAAGACTCCATATGCCTTCTTAACAACCTTCTCGACTTGACTGCCTACTTTCAGGGATGTATGCACATACACACCAAGATCCCTCTGTTCATCAAGACTACTAAGAATCCTACCATTTGCCCTATACTCTACACATTTATTATTCCTGCCATAGTGCATTACCTCACACTTTCCACATTAAACTCCATTTGCCACCTCTCGGCCCAGCTCTGCAACTTGTCCAAGTCCCTCTGCAAACTATAACACCCCGCTTCACTATCTACCACTCCACCGACTTTAGTGTCATCTGCAAATTTACTAATCCATCCTTCAATACCCTCATCCAGATCATTTATAAAAATTACAAACAGCAGGGGCCCCAAAACAGACCCCTGAGGTTCACCACTTGTCACCAAACTCCACGATGAATATCTCCCATCAACCACCACCCTCTGTCTTCTATCTGCTAGCCAATTCCTAACCCAATTAGCTAAATCACCCTCTATCCCATACATCTGCATTTTCTGCAGAAGTATTCCATGGGCCACCTTATCAAATGCCTTACTAAAGTCCATATATACCACATCAACCGCCTTACCCCCATCCACCTCTTTAGTCACTTTTTCAAAAAACTCAATGAGGTTAGTAAGGCACAACTAGACATTTTTAAGTCAGACATTTTTAGACATCAGGTTCATAGAGCCAAAAATTCTCCTGAATGCACCCAATACAAGGCCTACGTTTTCTCATCAATCCTTCACATGCAAATACTAATGTTGAAATCAAAAAAGTACTAAACCAGAAGGTGCAACAACAAATAGGAGTCTGTGGGGTGAGTTTTGTGCTGGGTGGTGAGTTAGTGCCCACAATGTATTGTGAATATGCTGTGAAGGACTGCCACCTCGAGGCAAAAAAAAAGGAAAACACAAACATCACCTCCACTTCGGCCATGTATGCATCCAATGGATCCTCCTCACTGTCTTCAGAGTCATCAGCCTTAGAAGCAAACTGTTGCCTGGTTGGAGAATTTTCTGCAGGGATGTAAGGCAAGTCGACATTTGCTGAACTGTCATCTTCATCGTCATCTTCAAAGTACCTAAAAAATGCAATTCTATTGTGAAGATTTTTGTGTAGTTGGAAATAGCAGCAATGACAGTTTAAATAGAATGCACTTCATCCAAGGTTCTTTTTATATAAACACAGCAATATAGTTGAATAAGGAAGAATTTTTTAATAAACATTGTCAGTTGAACGTATTCACATTAGATCGGGGAAGAGGACACACATTAGATTTCAAGATGAGGCATTCTGCTTACATTTGAAAAATAGGTTTTGCAGAATTTAATTTGAAAAGGGTATAATCTTACTCATAACTGAGCACAACATAGATAGTGTACTCATGCAAAGGATTTGACCACTGTTTCTTCTGAACAAGAGTATAATTTAGTAAAGTTTTCAATTAAAACACAAGTCTTTGAAATTAAGTCATTTTTCCTGATAAAATTCTAAGCTCTTCTAAATCAGAGTAAAACATGAAGGAAATAATTCAATCCCAAAACACTCACATAGCAGTGAATTGTTATGTTACACAGGGGAATACTTAATTACAAGAGCACGTGACCCTAAAAGAAACTAACACTAATGCAGCCCATTGCTTTCCCATAATGAAATGCACTGCAGTCATCTCTTACTTCTGGGACTACTATATAAGACTGCTCCTCCCCATTGCAAGGTTATCAAGGGAAATGCAATAGTGTGCACTATTATGCCATGCAAGAGTAACTAGCTTTGCAGGACTCTGCTACTTCACATGATCAGACAGTGCATTTATCCAATAAGCCAATCAGAATCTGGCAGATTTATTTTAGCTACCCTAAAGAGTGGACTTTTAAAGATGATACTGTTTTTGTTGGTCAGAAATAACGATGGAATCCTCTGCCCTCTCTAGTGGCATGTTGGGAAGCAGGAGGGCAGCAAAAGAGCAGCTCATCACCTTACTACCTCCACTTCGATTGAGTCCAGGGTTGAAAGGTCTATAATAGGCCTGCCCACACTGCTGTCAATTTATGCTTTCAACATAGAAAATAGAAGCAGGAAGAGGCCATTCAGCCCTTCAAGCCTGCTTTGTCATTCATTCTGATCACTGAATTCAATATCCTGATACCCCCTTCCCCATATCCCTTTAACCTCGACAGTAATATAGAATTTCTTTCTTGAAATCAGACAATGTTTCAGCCTCAATTATTTTCTGTGATAATGAATTCCATACATTCACCATCTTTTGGGTGAAGAAATTTCTCCTCAGTTCCAAAAGGTTTACCCCTTATCCTCAAACTATGACCCCTAGCAGTGGACTCCCCCACCATTGGGAACATTCTTTCTGAATCTACTTTGTCTAATCTTGTTAGAATTTTATAAGTTTGTCTGATATCCCCTGTCACTCTTCTAAACTCTGGTGAATATAATCCTAACCAATTTAGTCTCTCCTCATGTATAAACCTGCCATGTTAGGAATCAGCCTGGTAAACCTTTGCTGTAGTCTCTGTAGCAAGGACATCTCCCTCACTCAGTTAAGAATACCCATTGTCCTAGCTAGCAAAAACATTTTCTTTTAATTTCATTATGTAAATAATACTCAGATCTATCCTCCTTTGGTCCAAAATGGATGGCCTCACACTTATCAATATGCCACTTTATCTAAACTTCCTGTTGACCTCCCTTCATCTGAGCGCAAGCCCATGCTCCCAAATTAAAGCATCTGTTTTCTGATTGGACGTCTATAATTACCTCTGTGATCATAAATTGCAATGTAAATCCCATCCACTTTGAGTCACTTCATCGAACAACATCTCTTTGCAATTTGGAATATTGTGTACAGTTCTGTTGCCTCCTTATCTGAGGAAGGGTCAAAACTGCACACAATATCCAGCTGTAGCTTCACCAATATCCTACATAATTGCAACAAAACATCTCTATTCTTATACTCAAATCCTCTCACTATAAAGGCCAACATACCAGTTGCCCTTCTTTACTGTCTGCTGTATCTGCACACTTACTGATACACAAGGACACCAAAGTCTCACTGAGTATCCACCTTTTTCAATTTACATCCATTCAAGTAATAATTTGTCTTCCTATTATTGCTACCAAAGTGAATAACTTTACATTGACCCCCATTATACCACATCTGCCATGCAGATGTCCACTTATCCAGCCTATTCAAATGGTGCTGAAGCATCTCTGCATCCTCCTCACAGCTCATCCTTCCATTCAACTTCCCCTAGTTGCCACACTCAGGCGTCTGTTCGGGTCAACGTACCTAGCCAGCATGACTTTCAGAATGTGGGAAGAAACCCACGCAGATGGGGAGAACGTGCAAACTCCCCACAGGTAGTGACTCAAAGTGGGAATCTAACACAAATTCCTGGAGCTGTGAAGCAGCAGTGCTAACCACTGTGCTACCATGCCACACGTAAATCTTAAATCTATCCAAAATTCTCCAAAAGACTATGCAGGACCCTCTTGAACATAACATGATCCCTTTATCTAAACTTCCTGTTGACCTCCCTTCATCTGAGCGCGAGCTCATGCTCCCAAATTAAAGCATCTGCTTTCTGATTGGACATCTATAATTACCTCTATGATCGTAAATTGCAATGTAAATCTCATCCACTTTGAGTTCAATGCTTAATCTGCTACATCAGTTCAATTTCTCTTCTTTGTGTCCTTTCCAAAATTCAGGATATCCGCACTACAATAAAGTGATTAGCTGCGCACATTATTTCAGCTGAAACTGGACCAGTTCTCTAAATGTTCACTGTTGCCTCCTTGCGGGAAGGCGAGTTAAGGCTGAAAGAGCCCAGGCAGATGGGCGGGCGAGTGGGTGACAACGAGAACCTTAAGACTGAGAGTGGACATTCACACACACACACACATCCTGCCTTCCTCCTGCTCCCTCTCTAAAAATCTATTCACAAAGCAGGCCACGAAAGGAGAAAAACCAAAGTTAAAAGATACCCTGCCACTGACCCACACTTCCCTATGAATTCTGGTGGCACACACTCAGCTATTGAGTGTGTGCCACCAGACGTGAATGTAAGGTCAGTATCATTTAGAACCAATGCCTTAGCTCAACCCTGAGCCTACTTGAGGTCTCTTTCATAAGCAAAAAGACAAAAGAGGTTTTATTGGTTAACTCCACTGCTTGGCGCTTTTTTAACGGTCAGTTTATTAACTTATTGCTTTCACATTAAGAAATTTATATTTAATGTTCTGCGAAATCTATTCTTACCAAAATTTGCTCATCAGCTCCTTGAGCGAGAAAAGAATTGAAACATGGTTCTGCCCCTCCGACACAGAAAAAAGTGGACAGGCCTTGTAAACTTTTACCGTTCAATTTATATTCCCACTGTTTATTCCCTTTGTATCACTTCACATTAAACATTTGCTGTCAGTTTCAATCCCCAATGTACCCAAATCACTCTGGAATTGGTTTATTCCCTATTGTGTCTTCCAAGGATGCTTCCATTTCATATCAGCAAAATGCACCAAGCATACAATTCCTATAACATTAGAAATAGATAAACATCTTCCGTTTGTAAAAATATTTGAATTCATGGATACAGGGTTCTAGCTCACCTTTTGATTTATTCTCAAATATCAATGACAAGGCCAGCAGTGATCAATAAAATCAGACAATTTGGAAACTTTATATATAACAAAGACTATTTAAATTAATTTGAAACTATTTGCAATTATTTTAAAGTTAAACTGTAGTCAATTCATGCATCAAAATAGTCAGCTGTTGTGACCCACTCAATTTCAATCTGTAAGAAACATTTTGCTTGCAACAAACCACAGAAGAAAGAAGAAACTGCACTAAAGTCAATGAGACTGGGTTTCAATGGAAATGTCAAAACAAAGACAGACATGCATGATTCTTGGAAGACAAGATATTAAACAAGTTCAGAACCAATGTGGGTAAATGGAACGAAGATACAAATCACCCATGATTTAACTGAATGGAACAGGTTCAAGAGCCTGAATAGCCTCCTCCTGTACCCAAAGAGGGTGAGGTTATTCTCTTTATAATTTTTCCATGATTCACAAAGAGCTAATTCTACAATACTCACGCATTTTCTTCATCGAAGTTTGGGCGTTTAGAGCCCACTTTATAGAAACAAGGTGTTTGAGCAGGCTGTGTTTTTCCATAGCCTCCCGAAGGGCCCAGTGGACCGAACACAGAGTGCGATGCCTTCGGGAGCTTTGGCTCTTCCTTCTTTCCAGGTGTAATGGCAAAGCCACCAAAACCAAATCCCCTCTTCGCTCCACCGCCTCCTTTATTCCAGTTCATTTTTTAGCTGTATAAACATAAACCAAATATTAGTGGTGCTCTCTAAATCACTTTCATCTTGAAACTTCATTTTACAAACAATGACAGATAGGAAAAGATTCTCCAGTCCTTCGCAATGAGAAAGTCTTTTGAATTAAAAAGGGAGATGGAAAGAAAATGCCAGCCCAAAAACATAAACTACACTCACAGGATCAGAGATTATATTAGCAGACAGTCAGCAAGGTGTCTGAGAACCATTAATTGGTTAATTAGTTCAGACAGGACAGCTAGCACTCAATATTTACCTAAATATATCGCAAGTGAAATATTTTATGAAGTTATTGATGATATTTGTCGGATTAATGAGCCAATATATTAAACTTCCGTAGTCGGCAGCAATATGGATTTCAGTGGTTTGCTCTGATTCTCAGTTCAGATGAGGTGAGAAATGAGAGGCCCCTGCCTCTTAGTTATCCCACCGATGGGGTTACTGTGCGCTGTCCGTGCCCACTTATCAGTAAGTGGCTGATTTCTGCTCTCGATGAAGGTTTGGGTGAGGGAATGCGCCAATGTTCCCTTTAAGCTGCAAAGCAAACAAGACATTCCCATGCAGAAATTTCTGACGAATATAGATCGGTTATTACCCCAACAGTGTGGCTGGGCTAAGAAATTTAAAGAGCCTCATGCACTTAAACTGAATGGCCATGCGCAACAAATAAAATCAGAAGAAACAATGGACTGTTTATATATAAATGATTTGGAAGAAAATGTATCTTGTTTGATTAGTAAATTTGCAAATGACAGAAAGATTGGTGGATTTGCGGATAATGATGAGTACCATCAGAGAATACAGCAGGATATAGATTGGTTGGAAGCTTAGGCAGAGAGACGGCAGATGGAATTTAATTCGGACAAACGAGAGGTAATGAATTTTGGAAGGTCTACTAAAAATAGGAAATATACAGTAATGGCAGGACCCTTAAGGGTACTGATAGGCAGAGGGATCTGGGTGTACAGATATACATAGAACATAGAACATTACAGCGCAGAACAGGCTCTTCGGCCTTCGATGTTGCACCAACCATTATAAAAAAGCAATGACCCTCCAAATTAAACCATTCCCTTCTCTTCCATAAACTTATCAACTAACCTCTTAAACGCCACCAAACTTGGCGCATCTACAACTGCCGCAGGCAGGGCATTCCACTCCCTAACCACCCTCTGGGTAAATAACCTACCTCTGATATCCGTCCTATAACTATCACCCCTTAATTTAAAGCTGTGTCCCCTCGTGCTAGCTTTCTCCATCCTAGGAAAAAGGCTATCACTGTCCACCCTATCTAAACCTCTAATCATCTTATATGTTTCGATAAGGTATCCTCTTAGCCGCCTTCTTTCTAACGAAAACAACCTCAAATCCCTCAGCCTCTCTTCATAAGACCTGCCCTCCATACCAGCAACATCCTGGTAAACCTCCTCTGTACCCTCTCCAATGCCTCCACATCTTTCTTATAATGTGGGGACCAGAACTGCACACAATACTCCAAGTGCGGCCGCACTAAAGTTTTGTACAGTTGCAACATGACGTTGCGGTTCCGAAATTCAATCCCCCTACCAATAAAAGCTAAGACTCCATATGCCTTCTTAACAACCTTATCGACTTGACTGCTTACTTTCAGGGATCTATGCACAAATACACCAAAATCCCTTTGTTCATCAACACAAATACACATCACTGAAAGCGGCAACGCAGATGCAGAAGGTAGCCAAAAAGGCAGATGGCATGCTTGCCTTCATCGGCTGGGGCATTGACTTTAAAAATTGGCTACCCTAGTTAGGCCACATTTAGAATATAGTGTTTAATTCTGGTCGCCGCACTACCAGAAGGATGTGGAGGCTGTAGAGAGGTACAGAAAAGATTTACCAGGATGTTGCCCAGCATGGAGGGCATTAACTATGAGAGGTTGGAGAAACTTGGTTTTTTCTTACTGGAATGACGGAAGTTGAGTGGCGACTTCATTAGAAGTCTACAAGATTATGAGAGGCATGGACAGAAGGGATAGTCAGAAGCTTTTTCCCCAGAGTAAAGAAGAGTCAGTTATTAAGGAGCACAGGTTTAAGGTGTGAGGGGCAAGGTTTAAAAAAGATGTACAAGGCTAATTTTTGTATACAGAGGGTGGTGGATGTCTGGAACTTGCTGCTGAGGGAGGTAATGAAAGCAGATACGATAGAGAGTTTTAAGAGGCATCTGGACAAACACATTCTGAGGATGGGAATAGAGGGATATGGTCCCAGAAGGATGGGGGTTTCAGTTCAGTCAGGCAGCATAATCAGTGCAAAGGGCCTGTTCCTCTACTGTAATTTTCTTTGTTCACCCATATAAGAGACTAAGAACAGGCTCCAAGTTGTTCAAGGTAATAGGTAAACAAATAATAGCATGTGATATGAAGCTCTATAAGGGGACTATCACACTACCCCACAGTGGGGTGTAGAGAATACAATTCCTTGTGGTTAGCTCCTCAGACACCACCACAACCATCCCTGGATATACCCTGTCCCACTGGCAAGACAGACCCAGCAGAGGTGGCAGCACAGTGGGATACAGCTGGGAGGGAGTTGCCCGGTGAGTCCTTAACGTCGACTCCAGAACCCATGACGTCTTATGGTTTCAAGTTAAACATGGGCAAGGAAACTGTTTATTGGTCATGTACTGTGCTCCTTTGGTTGATGAATCAATACTCCTCCATGTTGAACAACACTTGGAGTAAGCACTCAGAGCGGCAAGAGCGCAAAATATACTCTGGATGGGGGATTTCCATGTCCACCACCAAGAGTGGCTCAGCTGCTTCATCTGGTCAGACCCCAAAAGGATATAACTGCTACACTGGGTCTGCAGCAGGTGGTGAAGGTGATTAGAGTGTCTCTTATTGATAATGGTCATTGTCTGGCATTTGTGTGGCACGAATGTTGCCACTTATCAGCCCAAACTTGCGTATTGTCCAGTCCATGTTGCATTTGGACATGGACTGCTTCAGCATCTGAGCAGTTGCGAATGGTGCTGAACATTGTACAATCAGCAGCGAACATCCTCACTTCTGAAATAATAATGGAGATAAGATCATTGGAGAAATAGCTGAAGATTGTTGGGCCTAGGAAGGAACCAATTAGAAGAACAAACTTTACCTCATCCTTACCAATCTACTGGCTGCAAATGCATCTGTCCATGACAATTATCGGTAAGAGTGACCACTGCACAGTCCTTACACATCAACATGAAGAAGGTTATTTGCAATGTGAAGGTCGATTTCGTCTCCACAAGGACTGTGCAGTATCACTCTTACCAATACCGTCATGGACAGATGCATCTGCACTTGGCAGATTGGTAAGTTTGAGGTAAAGTTTGTTTTTCCCTTTTGTTGGTTCCTTCTCTAGGCCCAACAATCTTCAGCTGCTTTAACAATGATCTTCTCTCCATCATAAAGTCAGAAGTTGGGATGTTCGCCAATGATTGTTCAATGTTCAGCACCTTCTGCAATTCCTCAGATACTGAAGCAGTCCATATTCAAATGCAACAAAATCTGGACAACATCCAGACTTGGCCTGACAAGTGATAGGTAACATTTGTGCCACACAAATGCCAAGCAATGACTATCACCAATAAGAGAAACTCTAACCACTGCCCCTTAACATTCAATGGTGTAACCATCACTGAATCCCCCACTGTCAACATCCTTGGGGTTACCATTGACAAGAAACTCAACTAAATGCACCACATAAACACAGTAGCTACAACAGCAGATCTGAAGCTATGAATACTGCGGCGAGTAATTCACCTCCTGACTCCATGAAGCTTAACCACCACCCACAAGGCACAAATCAGCAGTGCAATGGAATACTCCCCATTTGCTTTGCCTGGATGGGTGCAGCTCCAACAACACTCAAGAAGCTGGACACCATCAGGACAAAGGAGCCCGCTTGATTGGCATCACAGCTACAAATATTCAATCCCTCCACCACAGTAGCTGCAGTGTGTAGTATCTACAAGATTCGCTGCAGCAATTCACCAAAGGTCCTTAGACAGCACCTTCCAAACCCATGACCACTTCCAACTAGAAGGACAAGAGCAACAGATACACGGGAACATCACCATTTGCAAGTTCCCCTCCAAGCCACTCACCAACCTGATTTCGAAATTCATCGCCATTCCTTCGCAGTCGCTGGGTCAAAATCGTGGAATGCCTTCCCTAATGGCATTGTGGGTCAACCCACAGAACATGGACTGCAGTGATTCAAGAAGGTAGCTCACCATCACCAAGGACAACTAGGGATGGGCACTAAATGCTGGCCAGCCAGTGATGCCCATATCCAACAAATTAATAAAAAGAGCAGAGATCTGAAAAAAAAGTGCTGAGTCTTCAAGCATTTCCTGTTTTTATTTCATGATTTCCAGCACCCAAACATGTAGCTTTTGTAGCAAGAGATAATACAGTACGTCACTTTTATTCTCCAGTAGACAAGCCTTAAAGCATTCTTATGACTGAATGATAGAGCTTGATTAGAATATCTACTAAGTACCTGGGAAATTTCACATTGCCCGGCACAGCTACTGATTCAGAGAATATCAGGAGCTGAGAATTAAATTAGAATAGATCTCGTTACCTGAGCTACATGCAAATTGATATAGATTAAGCATCTTAGGGAAATGAACACATAACTGACGAGTGGTCTGGAAAGACAAGAAACGACACAATTGTAATGGGCTTCATGTGAACCAGGCTAGAATTTTAAGCCAGTTAATGAAAAAAAAGTTCAGATGGAAAATAATAAAAACAGAATATTACTTAAATAGGGACTGCAGAATGCAATTCCACAGAGGAATCTGGATGTCCTCGTATATGACACACAGAAAGTCAGTATGCAGAGGTATAAGCAATGTTGGCTTTTATTGCAAAGGTAATGGAGTATACAATTTGGGAAGTCTTCTTACAGGCCATTGGTGAGACTAGCAACACAGTGTAGAATAGTTGAGAAGCTGATTCCTTGGATAAAGTCTTAGGAGAAAAGGTTGAGCCAATAACTCATTAGGAGTTTAGAATAATCTTATTGAAACATAAAAGATTCTGACAGGGCTTGACTGCACAAATAGTGGATTAGACAGACTTTTGATCTACAATGGTGAAGGTTAAGCAGAAAAGGGGAGTTCAGTCTCTATCAGATCAGCTATGACTTTTTGAATGGTCTACTGCTCCTCCTTATACTGTTGCATAAGATGAACAATGTTTGATTTAATGAGTATTGAGCTTGATTAGACAGCCGGATAGTGTGTGAACGTTAATTTGAGTGATCATATGATCAAGTTCAATCATGCGTTTAACTGAAAAAACAAAATTGTCACTACTTCCTAAATTTGAGACAGCTGATTTCAATAGAATGACAAACTGAGAAAATCTGTTAAGAGTTCATCAAAACAACAGTAACTGCTGTTCAAAACAGAATTTAAAAGGAACCAGGTTATAACCATAGTGCGCAAGACCACTACTTGTCTACTCAGATACATATAAAGAGCAACAAATGGTAACAAAACAAATAGCAAGAGCTACAAAATGTGAATACTGAAAGAAACTTGCAAATGATACAAGAACATATATAAAAAAAGCAGACTACGCAGCCTGTGGAGCTTGCTCCAACATTTAATGCAATCGTGACAGATCATCAGCCCTAATCCCACTTTCCCACCTGTTCCACATATATCTTGATTCACTGAGATAGTCCCAGCCTTATTTATACACAATAAAGAAGCATCTGCAACTTCTGGAATTGAAAATTCCAAAGACTAAAAATTCTCCAAGTAAATAAATTTCTCCTCATCTCAGCCCTAAACGATCAATCCTTATCCTGAGACTATGTCCTCATGCAGGACAAACAACTTCAATGTCAAGCCTCTTAAACCCCTTCAGGATCTTGTATGTTTCATAAGATCACATCTCAGTCTTCTGAAGTCTGGAGACTATAGTCAGTATTTTACAACTGCATTGTGCTCTTTTTCCAGTTGTAATGGCCAAAAGTGGGGCGTAAAGGGAATACATAATTGTCGTGACCGGTGCCATTTTACAGCCCCAGGATTTCCAGTGTGATCAGCCTTTCACCAGAAATGACCAAGCAGCTGAATAATTTAAAATTTTGGAAATGCTCTTTTACTCCTGATTAATGAGCCCAGTCAGTGCTCAATTTTCCGTACTCACTTGCCTTTATGGCCTTGCCGTCAGCAGTTCTCTCCAGCAAGGAACAGTTAAGCTCCCCATGAACAGGGAGCAGTTGTGTTAGCCTCGCCAGTGAAACTGGAGGCCTTTAAGACTCTCCACAGGGAAGCCAAGGGTAAGATGGAGTTGCCCCCTGGATAGTGCCAGTGTCATCTTAGTACCTGGGCAATACCCATCAGGCAGTGGCAGGAAGTGGGGACTTGGGGCATGGCTAATGGAGGGAAGGACCCGCTGCCACTCTGCACAGAGGGGGTGGGGGGACTGGGTGGTAGCAGTGAGGAAAGGAAAGGGTCCACGATTAGTCTGGGTGACGAGGCTGCATCTTGGGCTGTGTGCCCCTACGGGGAAGGTGGGGGTATACTAGAGACAACCTGCAGTAACAGGATTCTGTCTGTGGTCTTTGTTTGTCAGATCCCTGTTACTGCTAGCCCACATATGTGGCGTCAGAGGCGTGTGGTAGCAGTGGCGGTGGTGGTCCTAAAAACACGTCCAAAAAACAAATCTGGAAGTCATCTAATTCCACGTCTGCCTAGCACAGACTGAAAGTGGTAAAATTACAGCCTATAGGTCCAATTTGCGCAGCCTACTGTCGTAGGACAATTTTCTCAACCCAGGAAGCAGTCTGATGAATCCTCCGTATACCACTTAGAAAATTACAGCTCAGAAACAAGCCTTTTGGCCTTTCTTGTCTGTGCGGAACCATTTTTTGCTTAGTACCACTGACCTGTACTTGAACCATATCCCTCCACATCCCTCTTATCCATGAACCCGTCCAAGTTTTTCTTAAATGTTAAAAGTGATCCTGCATTTACCACTTTATCCGGCAGCTCATTCCACACTCCCACCACCCTTTGCATAAAGAATCCCCCCGCAATATTCCCTTTAAACTTTTCTTCTTTCACCCTTAACCCATGGTTTTTTTCTCCCTTTGCCTCAGTGGAAAAAGCCTGCTTGCATTCACTCTATCTATACCCATCAAAATCTTACACACCTCGATCAAATCTCCCCTCATTCTTCTATGCTCCAGGGAATAAAGTCCTAACCTATTCAATCTCTCTCTGTAACTCAGCTTTTCAATTCCCAGTAACATCTTTGTGAACCTTCTCTGCACTCTTTCAACCTTATTTACAACCTTCCTGTAACTAGATGGCCAAAACTGTACACAATACTCTAAATTCAGCCTCACCGATGCCTTATATAACTTACCATAACACTCCAACTTTTATACTCGATACTCCGATTTATGAAGGCCAATGTACCAAAAGCACTCTTTACAACCCTATCCACCTGTGACATCAGTGTTAGGGAATTCTGTACCTATATTCCCAGATCCCTCTGTTTAACTGCACTCTTCAGAATTCTACCATCTAGCCTATATATACTACTTTTGTTTGTTCTTCCAAAGTGCAATACCTCAAACTTGTATGCGTTAAATTCCATTTACCAATTTTCAGCCCATTTTTCTAGTTGGTCCAAGTTCCTCTGCAAGCTTTGAAAACCTTCCTCACTGTCCACTATACCTCCAATCTTTGTATCATCAGCAAATTTGCTGATTCAATTTAGCACATTATCATCCAGATCATTGATATAGATGACAAACAACAATGGACCCAACACCGATCCCTGCAGCACTCTGCTAGTCACAGGCCTCCACTCAGAGAAGCAATCCTCCACAACCACTCTCTGGCTTCTTCCACTGAACCAGTGTCTAATCCAATTTACAACCTCCCCATGTATACCTAGCGACTGAACTTTCCTAACTAACCTCCCATGAGGGGCCTTGTCAAAGGCCTTGCTGAAATCTAGGTAGACAACATCCACTACCTTCCCTTCATCTATTTTCCTGGTGCCCTCCTCGAAAAACTCTAATAGATTGGTCAAACATGACCTAACACACACAAAGCCATGTTGACTCTCCCTAATAAATCCCTGTCTATCCAAACATTTGTAGATCCTATCCCCTTATCACACCTTCCAATAACTTGTCAACCACCAACGTCAAACTTATTGGCCTGTAATTTCCCACATTTCTTTTGGAACCCCCTCTTTAAAGAAAGGAACAACATGAGCCACCCTCCAATCATCAGCATCTCCCCCATGAATACTGACATTTTAATATTATGCCAGGGCCCCTCCAAGTTCAACACTAGCCTCCCTCAAGGTCTTATACTGGAATGTGGAGATCAAAACTGCACATAGTATTCCAAGAGTGGTCTCATCAAAACCTTGTTCAATTATTCTCCAGTCCTTTGTAATAAAGGTGAACTTGTCATTTTCCTTTCTAATAGTTCGTTATACTCTCCATGAAAACTGTGTACCCAAGTCCCTCTGAACATGGATATTTATTTCTTTCATGCCTTTTGAAATGTATTTTGCAATTCTTATGACCAAAGTGAATAATCTCATACATCCCAACATCATACTGCATTTGTCATCATGTTGCTATTTAAACTTATCTATTTCTCTTTGCAGCTGTGTCCTTTTTATAATTTACAATCTGAGCTTTGTGTCAAGAGCAAACTTAGGTATATTCCGCTCCAGTCTCTTTGTCTAATTATTGATTATTAATGAATATGGATTGTAAATAGCCAAGATCGCAGCACTGTGACACTCCATTAGACAGGTTGAAAATCACCCATTTAAAGGTAGATAGGTAAATTGTGAAAAGTGCATAAAGAGGCTGCAAATGGACACAGATTGGTTAAGTGAGTGGGTAAAAATCTGGCAGTAGGAATATAACATGGACAATGTGAAACTGTCTATTTTGGCAAGGCAAATAAAAAGCATATTATTTAAAAACATGGGGGAATATAGAACTCTGAGGTGCAGAAGGATCTGGATGTCAATGAACAAAATGCTAATGTTTACTGTGAGGGGAATTAATCCCAAAATTAGGGAAGTTATGTTTCAATTGTAGACGGCATTGGTGAGACCACATCTGGAATACTGTGCACTGTATTGGTCGTCTTATTTAAAAAATGTTAATATGTTAGAAGGTGTTCAGAGAACATTTACCAGACTAATACCAGGAATGGATGAGTTGTCTTATGAGGAAAGGATGGAAAAGGTTAGATGTATATCCAGTACAGTTTAGAAGAGTAAGAGGGAGTTTGATCAAAACATTTAAGATTCTGAGGGATATTGACAGTGCGGACGTGGACAGAATGTTTCCTGTTGTGGCAGAATTCAGAATGAGGGCTCACTGTTTAAAAAAAAAGTCACCCATATTAAATGGAGATGAGGAAAATTTATTTTCTCTCAAAGGGTTGAATCTTTGAAACTCTCTTCCTGAAAAGGCAGTGGAAGCAGAACATTTTGAATATTTGTAAGGCAGAACTTGATAGATTCTTGATAAATGAAGGAGTGAAATGTTATCTGGGGTAGGCAGGAATGTGGGGATGAAAGTACAATCTGATCAGCCATGATCTTACTGAATGGCCCGACAGGCTCAAAACACTCAGTGGCCTACTTCTGCCCCTAGTTTGTACAACCCTATTCATTGTCTTCTGCTTGTTAACCAACCTTTCTCCTTGCTAACATATTTCCCTAACTCCACAAGACCTTATCTTGCAAAATGAACTTTTGTATGGTACTTAATGGAAGTCCTTTGGAAATTAAAACGAAAGAAAAACTACAGAAAGCTGCAACACAAAGGGACCTGGGTGTACTTGTGCACAAAACACAGAACGCTAGTACACAGGTATGGCTAATGGAGGATGGTTAATGGATTGTTGGCCCTATGAGCTTCGGTCCCTTTATTTAAGAGAAAATATTTTATTAGAAACATTTCAGAGAACGTTCACTCTGATGATCCCTGTCTTATGAGGGACTCTACTCACTGGCATTTAGAAGAATGAGAGATGATCTCATTGAAACATATTGGATTCTTAAGGGACTAGACAGGATAAATGCTAAGATGATGTTCCCCTCATGAGAAAGTTTAGGATCAGAGGGTGTATTCTCAGATTAAAATAGCGCCAATTTAAGACTGACATTAAAAGAAATTTCTTCGCTCAGAGGTTTGAGAGTCTTTGGAACTCCTTGTGTATCTTTAATCAAGCGTTATTTGGGAAAGGGCAGGAAAGCGGACGTGAGAAACGTCAAATCGGGCATAATCCTATTGAATGGTGGAGCAGGCTCAAAAGGCTGAACAGTCTATTCCTGTTCCTATTTCTTATGGTGTTATGCATCCATTGGTCCCCTTGCTTGTACCCTATTAAGATGTATTCTCAAAGAACACTAAAATATCAAATGTGATTTTCACACTTTGTCTGAATGTACAGTGATTTTCACAGTGCATTAAGACTTCCTTAAAAGATTCCAGCATTTTTCCAATGGCTGACGTCAAGCGAACTATATGTCCCTATTTTCTCTCTCAACTTTCTTAAATTGTGGAATTTCATTTACTATTCCAATCCACTGGTACCATTTGAGAATCAGAGCTTTGGAAAATTATAACCACCATTACAGAATCATAGAATCCCTACAATGCAGAAGAAGGCCATTCAGCCCATCAGGTCTGTACTGACCACAATCCCACCCAGGCCCAATTCTCGCCTCCCTACATATTTACCCTACTAATCCTCTTGACATTATGGTCAATTTAGCATGGCAGTCAACCTAACCCATACATCTCTGGTCTGTGGGAAGAAACTGGAGTACACGGAGGAAACCCACGCAGACATGCAAAAATGTGCAAACTCCACACACACAATGACCCGAGGCTGGAATTGAAGCTGGATCCTGATGCTGTGAGAGAGCAGTGCTAACCATTGTGTCACCATCCCGCCATCTCTTTTAGTACCCAATGATGTAGTCCATCAGGCCCTTGGGAGCTGTCGGATCTGTTCCATATCTCTGCTATCACTCATTCTCTGTACGTTTATCCTGTGTCTATCTATAGGGAATTAATATTTGCTTTAGCCACTCTCCTCCTTTCTGTGTAGTAATAAAAGCTCTCATCTGAATCATTTACTCAGTTTATCTTTTCCCTTTTCATGAACAATTTGTTGGCCCTTTTCTGGTTTCCAAAATGTTCCGATATTGTCCTTAACTTCCTTAGAAAGCCCTGTATGGATATTTCTGGCTTAATTCTTGTTTTCTAATAGAATGAATTATTGTTGAACAGATTAAATTATTTCCTTAAATATTTCCCCATTTTTAATTTATCACCGTACCATTCAGTTTATTTAACTTATCAACTGTAGCCAGCTTTCCCTCAAATCTATAAAATTGGCTTATTAAATTTGACATTCTTGTTTTGGAATAAAAAGTCACTTTCAAACATATAGTTGAATTCCATTGTATTATAATCACTTTATCCTAGTGAATCTTTTATTATGAGATGACCAATTAACCCTGCTTCATTGCACAATCCAAAATTATATCTGTGACTTGTCCTGCCATGTCCAGCTAACGTATTACATTTGATTACTTAACTAAATTAGTAATGGTAAATTCAAATATTAGTACATCACACAGTTTCTTTGCTTGTAGACAAAAGAACATTTACCAGCGACTGGAGGGAAGAAAACAAAAAGCAAAACCTCTTACCCTCTGCACCAAATTCCCAATTTAGCACTCAGTTACCAGATCATTATGTGTTGATTGCTCTGTGCAACAGCAAACTCTATTTATATACAGCTTATGAAAACGTCAAAATCAACACAAAAATGTTTATACTTCTATTTAAAAGCAAGCGATCAGAAATAATCTGGCCTTTTTGAAAATGTGTAATGGTGTTCTAAATGAAAAGATAGATAATGGCAGACATTTTAAATTGTTACTTTGCGACAAGATGGCACAGTGCTGCTTCACAGCACCAGGGACCCAGGTTCAATTCCAGCTTTAGGTGACTGTGTGGAGTTTGCATGTTCTCATATACCTGTCTGGGTTTTCTCCAGGTACTCCAGTCTGGTCATGGTAAACCATCCCTTAAAGTCCCAAAGTGTGTCTGTTAAGGGGATTACTGGGGTAAACATATGGATTATAGAGATAGATCAGCAGGTGGGCCAGGGTAAGATATCCTCCTATACTGTCAGGATTCTATGAACAATGGTAGTATAGGTGACAGACTCTCCAGGGACACTGATTTTGAATCAGGAATGGGGACTCAACAAAATAATTTGAGCAAAATTACAGTATTGATGATAATAATGGCCCTAAGCAGTGACAAATCTTCCAGATGGCTTACATCTGAGGGTTTGGGTAGATGAGAACATTTTTGATGCTCAATATTAATCTTCCAACGTTCTCTTGATTCAGAAACTGTTCCTTCAGATGACAAATCAGTTTGCTAGTTAATCAGAGAATTTTAAACCTACTAGCATAATATCTGTTGTCAGGAAATTACTACAGTCAATAAATTGATAAAGTTATTCCTTTGAGACACTACTACAAGCAAATAGAACTGAAGGTAATGATTGATCTGTTTGGAAATTAACTGAGCAGCAGATGACAGAAAATAGAAAAAGTGGGTAGATACTCTAATTGGCAGGATGTGATTCTGCAAAAACTTGTACTGGGCTTCAATTGTGCTTACTAATTACTTATATGATGGGATAGACAGCCACATAATCAAGCTTGCTTACGACCCAACAATAAGCCACACTGTAAGCAATAGAAAGTAGAGCATAAACTTAAAAGAGATATTGACAGATTATGGGCAAACTGTGATAAATGGATTTCAGTGCAGGCAAATATAATGTCACCACACTGAATCTAAAAAGAATAGAACAACAAATGATGAAAAGTTGGAAATAATGAAAACAAATCATGTGCACTGTTGCTGACTCAGAAGTTTGAATTCAAGTCCCACTCTGGAGTAAGTACAAAAATCAAGCTGACATTTGATGGGGAATGCTGTAACGTTAGAAGTGCTCTGTTTCAGATGAGACAAGAAACTCAAGTGTCATCTGCCATTGTAGATGGACATAAAAGCAGCCATAGCACTATTTTGAGGAAAAACAGGGCAGTGTCCAAGCCAATACTTATGCTTCATAACAGCATCACAAACAGATTATCTGTTTATTCTCACACTCTCGTTCATAACAGCACTCAGTGTACAAATTGGCTCCCGCATTTCCTAAATTGCAACAGTTTATTGCTACAACTTTAAAGTATTTCATTGGCTGTAAAGCACTTTAGAAAGGTCAGTTTTCATACAGCAAGTTCCCATAAACAGGAATGCGATAATGACAGGATAAACTATGTTTCTGATGTTGATTGAGGGATAGATTTTGGCTCTTAGAAGAACTTCCCTGCTTTTCTTCAAAATAGTGCTACGGAAAGAAAGCATTTTCTTGTTTCACTCTGAAATGTCTGCCTTTAATTTTTGATCACAGTCTACTATCCTGAACTAGTGGAAATTGCTTTTCTTGATCCTTGCTGTTCCCTTTAATGACTTAAAAACAATCACTGCTTTGTGTTCTTAATTCCAAGGAATACATTTCTAGTTTACGTAATCATCCCTCAATTTAACCCTGGAAACCAGGTACTCTGGTAAATCTGTGCTGCAATTCCTCAAAGACCAAATAACCTCTCTATACTGTATTGTCCCCAGCTGAATACATAAGAGCTTGTATAGCTGCAACATTACTTTTATCATTAGTATTCTAAATAAAAAGGGCAACTTTCCAAAAGCAATTATAATTATTTTCTTTACTCATGATATTTTAAACATCCAGCCATATAGATCCCCAAATCACTTCAGACTCAAGAAAAAAAAACGTGGATTTATACAATGTCACAAACACAAATGCCAATGTCGATAAAAAAAGTTTTAAAAGTTTATTTATTAATGTCACAAGTCAGCTTACATTAACACTGCAATAAAGTTACTGTGAAAATCCCCAAGTCACATACTCCTGCACCTGTTCGGGTATACTGAGGGAGAATTTTGCATGGTAAAATGCACCTAACTGGCTCTAACTTTTGGACTGTGGGAAGAAAACCATGCAGACATAGGGAGAACGTGCAGACTCTGCACAGACAGTGACCCAAAGCTGGGAATCAAACTCAGGACCCTATGCTGTGAGACAGCAGTGCTAAGCACTGTGCCATCCCGGATGATCACTGACAAAACCCAGGAAAAAGTATATCCCTTTTAAGATGATTAATAAAATGCTTCACAAAATGACATTCCCGTTAGTCTGCTTTCAAGATGGCCAGTGGTTAGCACTCACAGGCCAGGGACCCGAGTTCAATTCCTGGGTAGGGTCACACTATCTGTGTGGAGTCTGCACATTCTCCATGTGTGAATGAATATCCTCCAGGTGCTCCAGTTTCTTCCCACAGTCCAAAAGATGTGCTGGCTGAGTGCACTGATTATGCTACATTGCCCCTCACTGTACCCAAACAGGCGCTGGCGTGTGGTAACCAGGGGATTTTCAAAGTAACTTCATTGCAGGGTTAATTTAAAACTACTTGTGACACTAATAAATAAACTTAAAAAAACTTTAAACGTATACCAAATAAGGAAACAAGTTGACACAGACTACATCTGAGAGTAATTAAACTGGTACATGGGAAGATGGTTGTAGAGGGTCAGTCATCTCAGCTCCAGGACATCTCTGCAGGATTCCCTCAGGGTGGTATCCAAGTCCCCACAATCTTCAGCTGCTTCAAAGACCTCCCTTCTATCATAAGATTCGAAGTGGTAACCTTTGCCAATGATTGCACAATGCTCAGCACCATTTGGGACTCCTCAGGTAGTGAAGCAGTCCGTATTCAGATGCAACAAGTTCTGGACAATATCCAGGCTTAGGCTTACAAGTGGCAAGTAACATTTGTGCCACACAAATATCAGGTAATGACCATCACCAATGAGAGACACTCTAACCACCACTGCTTGACATTCAACGGTATAACTATCAATGAATTCCCCATTGTCAGTGAGATTACCATTGACCAAAAACACAACACAATATAAACACAGTGGCTACAAGAGCAGGTCAGAGGCTAGGAATATTGTGGCAAGTAATTCACCTTCTTATTCCCCAAAGCCTATCCACCATCAACAAGCACAAGTATGTTGGAATACTCTTCACTTGCCTGGATGGGTGCAGCTCCAATAATACTCAAGAAACTTGACACCATCCAGGATAAAGCAGCCCCACTTGATTGGCACTCCATCTACTAACATCCACTCCCTCCATCACCAACACTCAGTAGCAGTGAGCACTATCTATAGGATGCACTGCAAAAATTCATCAAAGGTCCTTAGACAGCACCTTCCAAACCCTCAACCATTCCATCTAAAATGACAAGAGCAGCATATACATGGGAAGATCACCACATTCAAGTTTTCTTCCAAGCCACTCACCATCCTGACTGGGAAATATATCACCATTCCTTCGCTGTCATTAGACCAAAATCCTGAAATCCCTCCCTAAAGGTATTGTGGAGAACATGGACTACAGCAATTCAAGAAACTAGCTCACCATCACCTTCTCAAGGGCAACTAAGAATAGGCAATAAATACTGGCCAGCCAGTGACTCCCATGTCCCATAAATGAATAAAAAATAACTAATCAAATCAAAGCTTTTCATCAGAGCTCCATCTCCAAAAGTTTCCAATTCACAACACGAACCCATCTCCCTTTGCAGATGGACCAGTGCCACTGCGTTAGGCTGTCAGTGGCTGCCTGCACCCAGTATTTCAACCCAAACTCTGTGACCAGAGGAGGCAGACAGTGCCAGCCAGAAAAGCCTAGGAAAGGATGGATTCAACTGCTGGCCTTCCCAAATCTGCAAACAAGCTGAGTCCTCAACAACCCCATGGAGGCCTGTACCGGAGGCAGGAGACGGGGGAGGAATCCAGGATCAGGGTCAGAATTGGGAGGGGGAGAGGGGAAGAAGTCCAGGCCCGGGCACAGAGCAGGGTGGGTAGGGGGTGTTGCAGGGAACAGAGAGGAGGGAGGGGGTGATCCAGGCCTGGAGACAGAGCGCGGTTGGTCCAGGCCCGGGTGGGTAGAGGGGTTGGGAGGGGGGGTGGTTTAGGCCCAGGTGGTTAGAGGGGTGAGGGGAGGGTGGGTAGAGGGGTGGGAGGGGTAGATGGGGGGGGGGATGATCCAGGCCCGGGTGGGTAGAGGGGTGGCGGGGGTAGGTGATCCAAGCCCAGGGACAGAGTTGGGGGAGAAGGTATTCCAGGCCCGGAGGAACGGGTGCAGGGATCCAAGCCCAGGGACAGAAAAGAGGGAGGGCTGGGGCAGAGCGCGGGTGATCCAGGCCGGGTGGGTAGAGGTGGAAGGGGGGCGGGGATTCCAGTCCCAGGGACAGAGCGGGGGGACTATCCAGGCCCTGGTGGATGGGGGGAGAAGTCCGGGACGGGGACAGTGCGCGGGGGGAGGGGGTGATCCAGGCTCGGTGGGGGTGTGGGGGGGGGGGGGGGGGGCGGTGGTGATCCAGGCCTGGGGGGGAGGGGGGTGATCCAGGCCCGGGGGGAGTGGGGGAGGTGATCCAGGCCCGGCGGGGCAGGGGGGGTTGATCCAGCCGGGGGGTGATCCCGGCCGGTGGGGAGGGGGGGGGGTGATCCCGGCCCGGGGACGGTGCGGCCTACCTGGGCGAAGGTAAACAGACGATCCCTGACGGCCCTCAGCGACTCCCCGCTCTCTGTCCCTCCGGGCGGACTAACCCGCTGCGCATGCGCACTACCCGCCGCCCGCCCCCACCGGCCGACTCTCCGTTTATTTTCCGGGAGATTTTTCCGCATGCTTCTCTCAAAAGGCGCGGCGCGGCGACAGGACATTTCAAATCACCGCGCTGAGAGAGAAATAAAAAACTCTGAAAATACTGGAGTTTGCTGTAAAACCGCCTGACGTCACTGGGTCAAAGGGCAAGACGGCCCCAGGCATTTGCTTTAACAGCAGCAAAATTAAAAGCGAGCGGGGGGGGTTAGAATTGTTGATGATGAGGAAAAGAGTTTATCATCGGCTGGAAATCAAAAAACAGAAAAGGAGTTAAGGCGGGCGTGCTGACGTCATGGGCCAAATCGCTGATGGTGACCTTTCACCGCTTCCAGGAGAAGGCGGGGAGATTGTGAGTGACACCCACGTTGACCAACCAGGTGCGGCTCCAGATGCTCGGCACGCCCCTTCGTTCACGTCAGTCAGCAGGAAAGCACCAATAGGAAGGGGAAGGAGGCGGGACGTCCGGCGCCGGGCGGTGCGGACAGCGGGAGGTGGCAGCGGGAGGGAGGAGGTGAGTGCGGTCTCGGTTCACGGGGATGGGATTAGCTCGGGAGGGAGTACCGGCTTATAACTGCGGGCGCTAGCCGAGGCTGTCCCCGGGTGAACGGCGCCAGATCCAGATCCCGGCTGCTGTAGCACTCGGGACGTGCGGGGAATATTTAACAGGCCAGCCCGACACCCAGAGCCCGGCGGCTCACCTCAGAGTCAGGCAGTCAGCACCCATTTTGTTCGTTTCCCAAACTGGCAGTCTCAATGCTGAGGGGGCGCCGCACTGTCGGAGGGTCGGTGCGCTGCTGGGGGGGGGCGCCGCACTGTCGGAGGGTCGGTGCGTGCTGGGGGGGGGGTGCGCCGCCACTGTCGGAGGGTCGGTGCGCTGCTGGGGGGGGGGGGGGCGCACTGTCGGAGGGTCGGTGCGCTGCTTGGGGGGGGGTGGCGCCGCACTGTCGGAGGGTCGGTGCGGCGGTGGTCGGTGATGGGGGGGGGGCGCACACGGCGGGGGGGGGCGGTCGGTGTCGCCGCACTGTCGGAGGGTGTGGGGGGGGGGCCGCCGCACTGTGTTGGTGCTGCGTCGGGTGGGGGGGGGGGGCGCCGCACTGTCGGAGGGTCGGTGCTGGTGGGGGGGGGGCGGGGGGCGCCGCACTGTCGGAGGTTGGTGCACTGTCGGAGGGTCGGTGCCTGGGGGGGGGGGCGCCGCACTGGTCGGTGAGGGTCTGTCGGAGGGTCGGTGCTGTGGGGGGGGGCGCCGCACTGTCGGGGGTTGCGCGTGCTGCGATACGGGGGGGGGGGGCGCCGCACTGTCGGAGGGTCGGTGCGTACTGGCTGACTGTCGGGGGGCTGGGGGGGGGGGGGGGGCGCCGCACTGTCGTTCGGTGTGGGGGGGGGGGGGCGCCGCACTGTCGGAGGGTTGCTGGGGGGGGGGGGGCGCCGCACTGTCGGAGGGTCGCTGCTGGGGGGGGGGCGCGCTGAGGGGGTGTTGCACTGTCACAGGTGCCTGCTTTCTGATGAGCTTGGAAACCTGGTTGTGTGTCTCGGGTGTATGGGTAGATCCTGTACATATTATTTCAGGGAAGAGCAGAGGTGCCCTGGGTGATATTAGTCATTTAAACATAAGCTAGTTGTTGTCAAATGTGGGATCTTACTATGTGCAAATTGATTGTTATATTTTTTGTATTACAACTATGATGACACTCTTTGACATTTAGAATTACGTGATGGTAATTTTTCACATGTCCAGCATGTTCTGAAATGTTTCATGGTGAATTAATTGCTGTTGAAATACTTTCTCTGGAGTTTATGGAGAACATAACATGCAATTTGTACACAAGGCACCAACAGCAATGACACAATTGTCTAATTAAGGAAGGGTCATCCAGACTCAATGTTGGCACTCATTTCTTTAGTAAGAATTTAGCAACACCAATTTGTAATCCAACCGATTTATTTGATAGTAAAAAAGCGAGCTTTCGACATTGTGTCTTCCTCAGGCAAATGCAGTGTTCTGGTCTGCAATAGCACACATCAGCACAGACAGTCAGATTGCTGATTAGAATGCGAATCCTTACATCTAACCTGCTATTCAAGTGTTAAAGTGGCGAACAATCTGTGTGAAGGGAATCCTGAGAATTGTGTATTTTCTCCAGACAGCACAGTAAGTGAGGTTTTTTGCTAACCCAGGCAAGTTACGGGGGTTACAGATGGATCTTGGCTTCATGACACACTATCTGTAACCCCCGTAACTTGCCTGGGTTAGCAAAAAACCTCACTTACTGTGCTGTCTGGAGAAAACACACAATTCTCCAACAATGCTCAGGATTCCCTTCACACACATTGTTCGCCACTTTAACACTTGAATAGCAGGTTAGATGTAAGGATTCGCATTCTAATCAGCAATCTCTGACTGTCTGTGCTGATGTGTGCTATTGCAGACCAGAACACTGCATTTGCCTGAGGAAGACACAAGAGTCGAAAGCTCGCTTTTTTACTATCAAATAAATCGGTTGGATTAC
This sequence comes from Sphyrna mokarran, assembly GCA_024679065.1. Classification (NCBI taxonomy): domain Eukaryota; kingdom Metazoa; phylum Chordata; class Chondrichthyes; order Carcharhiniformes; family Carcharhinidae; genus Sphyrna; species Sphyrna mokarran. Next base: position 38,047,770 of record JAGIQG010000027.1, read on the forward strand.
AAATTGGTGTTGCTAAATTCTTACTGAGTTCTTACCACCCCAATCCAACGCCAGCATCTTTACATCATGACTCATTTCTTTACACAGATGATTTTCTAGCAGTTTTTGTTTCAGATTCCAGCATCAGTATTTTGGCTTTGACCAGCTATTGTTATAGAAAATGTTTAAAAGAAAAAAAAATACTTTTCTATAATACCTTTTGTGACCACAACATGTCTCAAAGTACATTGCAGGCAACAAAAGTACTTCTGAAGTACTCAGTTGTAATATTGAAAATATGATAGTCGGTTTGTACACAGGAAGCTCCCACAAGCAATAATGCCCAATGGGGGAACAGTGCCCTTCAGTAGTCCTGTGGAATTGTTTTTATAACTTGAGGTAATAAACCTCTTTGTACTATAGCTAATAGAATCATAGAATTCTGCAGTGCAAAAAGAGGCTCTTCAGCCCATTGAGTCTGCATCAACCATAATCCCACCCAGGCTCTACCCCCATATCCCTTCACATTTATCCACTAGTCCCTCTAACCTACACATCTCGAAACACTAAGGGGCAATTTTAACATGACCAATCAACCTAATCCCCACATCTTTGGACTGTGGGAGGAAACCGGAGCACTCGGAGGAAACCCACGCAGAATGTGCAAACTCCGCATGGACGGTGACCCAAGCCAGGAATCGAGCCCAGGTCCCTGGAGCTGTGAAGCAGCAGTGCTAACCACAATGCCGCCCATGTTGTGATTTAACCTCACATGGTCTTGATTAACAGAAAAAAACTTCTGTTCAGATAATGCATTACTTCCCAAAGTGTCTTATTACTGTTTAATTGCTTTTCAAGTGTTGTCAATTGTAGAAGCCACTTTGTATGTGGAAATGCCCCACCAAGAAAAAATGTGTTGAATGATGCATGAATTGTTTTTGCGTGGTGTTGATTAAGGAATTAATGTTTAATGAGGAATGCAGGAGGAATCTTGCTGCTTTTGATTAGTTTATTTACACTTGAATAGGCAGATTGGGCTACAGCATAACAGTTTAACTGATAATATTTCTGACAATGAGATGTGCTCTGAGTATTATACTCCAGTGTCAGATGAATTGTGTTCAAATCCTGGAATGGGCTTGAACCCACAACCTTTCTGAAAAGAATGTTGCTGCTGAACTGATGTGACACAAAAAATAGTTTACTTTTCATTTTAGCCCAGAATATAATATATGGAATGTGGAAAAGAAAATTTCTATCTGTTTCTCTGTGTGGAATGTCCATTCTGAGGATTGGACCATATTCACTAGTGCAGGTGCAGTTTAAGAAGTCTGTTCGGAATAAAACTTCTGCACTGCCACCAATAGTATGATCTTTGTAGCTGCAACCATCCAAGATATTCTTTCTCACATCTGATTGGTACCTTCCAGACAGTGAAGAGATTTTGCAAGGGTTAGAAGGTGGTGACTTAGTCACCATGAAATTCCCAGCCTCAGACCTACTCTTAACTGTTATGTGGTTGATCCAGTTAAGTTTCTGGTCAACGTGATGTGCCAAGATATTGTGGTGGAGAATAAATACTAGTAATAGCTGAATGACAGGTGGAGGTGATTAGACTCTCTTGCTACAGATGTTCAGTGTATTGCTTGCCACTTATCATCCCAAGCCTGATTTTTTTTTTTTTTGTCCACATTTTTCTTGCTGGCACTACCTGTTTATTTATCTCAAGAATTGACTATGAACACCAGAAATAAGAGCAGCCTATATGCCTGTTCAATCACCGTATCACTTGATTGAGATGGAGTTTAATTTAAACAAATGCGAGGTGATGCATTTTGGTAGATTGAATGAAGGCAGGATTTACTCAGTTAATGGTAGGACATTGGGGAGAGTTACAGAATACAGAGGTCTAGGGGTACATGTTCATAGCTCATTGAAATGCAGTCACAGGTGGACAGCGTGGTGAGGAAGGCATTCGGCATTAGTTTCATTGGTCAGAACGTTGAATACGGGAGTTAGGACAGCATGTTGAATTTGGTAAGGCCACACTTCGAAGATTGCGTGCAATTCTGGTTACCCTATTAGAGAAAGGATATTATTAAACCAGAAAGAGTGCAGAAAAGATTTACTAGGATGCTACCAGGACTTGATGGATTGAGTTATAAGGAGAGGCTGAATAGACTGGGACTCTTGTCTGGAGTGTAAGAGACTAAGAGGCGACCTTATATAAAATAATGAGGGGCATTGACTATCTAACTTGTCTGTCTTTTCCCAAAGGTAGGGGAGTCTAAAACTAGAGGGCATAAGTTTAAAGTAAGAGAGGAGGGATACAAAACTGTCCAGAGGGGCAATTTTTTCACAGACGATTGTGAATGTCTGGAACAAGCTGTCAGAGATAGTAGTAGATGGATACAATTTTATCTTTTAAAAAACATTTAGATAGTTGTGTATGATGGGTGTAGAAGGATATGGGCCAAATGCAGGCAATTGGGATTAGCTTAGGGGTTTTAAAAAAAAAAATGGGTGGCATGGATAAGTTAAGCTGAAGGGCCTATTTCCATACTCTGACTGTATGACTGATGTACTGTTTTGATTCAATCTCTCCTTGTATGTCACCTTCCAAGGGTCAATCTGGTGAACTTTGTTGAACCCCCGTAAGGAAAAAGTATCTCTCCTTCATTGTGGCGGCCAAAACTATTCACAGGTGTGGTTCCATACAATTGCAGCATGACTTCCTTCCTCTGTACTTTAACCTGCTTGCAATAAACGCAAAGTTACATTTGTCTTCCTAATTACTTATTACTTACTTAGCTACGTTAACTTTGTTTCATTTACAAATAAACCCAAATCCTTCTAAACATAGGAACACTTAACAATTTCTCACTATTTGAAAAGTTTTCTGCTTTTCTATTCTTCTTGCCAAAGCAAATAATCATTCACGTCTCCAAATTACACTATCTTATAATCCCTCGCCTGATACATTCCTTTATTCTTTGTGTCTTCACGTTTTACTTTCCCACCTGTTTTTGTCTTGTCAGGAAACTTGATTATATCGTACTTCGTTACTTCATCCAAGTTATTAATGTTGACTGTCAACAGTTAAGAACTTTCAGCATTGGTCTCTTTGACCTCAAATAGTAATTGTTTGCCAAACTAAAATTTACCGATTTATTCCTACTCCATTTTCTATTCAACTATTCCTCACATGGTATTTCACATGGTAACTTATTAAATGAGTTCTGAAAATCCTCTATGTCCGCTGGTCGTCCCATACCTAACTTATAAGTCGTACCCTTAGCTTTGTGAAATGCACTTTCCCTTTCATAAAACCGTATTGACTTTGCCTAAATATGAGCTCAGTTTGTGAAAGTGTATAAAAACAATGAAATGGTTATTATATCAGGTGATTTGAACTTTTCCAAAGGGCTTGGATTGATTTCTTGAAATGTGTATAAGAAGACTTTATAGATCAATATGTGGAGAACCCAATAAGGGAGGGAGCTGTGGTAAACCTGATTCTGGGGAATGAAGCCAGTTAGGTGGTTGAGATGGCAGTGGGGGAACATTTTAGTGATAGCGATCACAACATGGTACAATTAAATTTGTTAGGGACAAGGAAATAGACAAGCTGCAAAAAGCAGTTTTGGATTGGGGGAAAGTGATTTTAGTAAAATAAGGCAGGATCTTACCAAAATAAACTGGGAACAGCTACCAATGGGAAAATCTACAGAAGAGCAATGGGGGGGAAGAGGGGGGTGCATTCAGAAAAGAAATGGGGAGTGTGCAAGCCCAGCATGTTCCTTCTGGAGTGATAGACAGGAAAAACAAGCCCAGAGGCCCGTGAATGACCAGACATATTCAGAATACAACGTGAAGGAAAAGAAAGACTTTTAAAAAGTACAAAGGAAGCAAATGAGTGGAGGCATTAGTGAAATACAGAATGTAGGGTGGAGCTTAAAGCAATCAGGAATGTAAAGGGTGGGGTATGAGAGAGCTCTAGCTGGTAAAAGTAGAGAAAGTCCTAAGATATTCAATGTGTATTTCAATGGGTAAAAGATAACCAGGGAAAGAGTACAGCCCATGAGAGTGGAGCCAGAGGACATTGATAGAGTGTTGAATAAAGACTTCATATCCATCTTCACCCGAGAGAATGAGGACGATGGTGTGGAATTTGGGGAGACTGTGAAGTTCTTGAGCAAATGGATGTAGGGAAGGACAAGGTATGGAGATATCGGAGCCTTAAAAGTGGATAAATCTCCAAGTCCAGATGAATTGTGTGCCAGCCTGCTGTGGAAGGCAAAGGAGGAGTTTGCAGTGGCTCTGACCCAAATTTTCAATTCCTCTCTGACCAAAGGGGAGATCATTGAAATCTCACAACATCAGGTTAAAGTGCAACAGGATTATTTGGTAGTACAAGCCACTAGCTTTTGGAGCACTGCCCCTTCAGGTGAGTGGGAGTTCTGTTCACAAACTGGGCATACGAAGACACAAACTCAATTTGCAAAATAATGGTTGGAATGTGAGCCTTTACAGGTAATCAGTTAAGGTAGTGTAGTGGAGAGAGGGTTAAGCACAGGTTAAAGATATGTGTATTGTCTTGACACCACACAACCCTGCACAACAAGCTTTGCAAGACATGCCGAATCATTCACACGGATGCCATCTTCTCACATGAGAACACCATCCACCAGATACATGGTACTTACACTTGCAACTTGGCCAATGTTGTCTACCCGATTCGTTGCAGGAAAGGATGTCCCAAGGCATGGTGTATTGGGGAGACCATGCAGATGCTATGACGATGGATGAATGAACACTGCTCAACAATCAGCAGGCAAGAGTGTTCTTTTTCTGTTGGGGAACACTTCAGTGGTCACAGGCATTTAGCCTCTGATCTTTGGGTAAGCCAAGACGGCCTTCCTAACACAACAACGCAGAGTCAATGAGCAGAGACTGATAGCCAAATTCTGCATGTGGGCAGTTTCAACTGGGATCTTGGGTTCATGTCATACTATCTGTAACCCTCACGACTTGCCTGGGCTTGCAAAATCTCACTAACTGTCCTGGCTAGAGACAATACACATCTCTTTAACCTGTGCTTAACCCTCTCTCCACTTGCATTGTCTGTACCTTTAAGACTTGATTACCTGTAAAGACTCGCATTCCAACCATTACTTTGTAAATTGAGTGTGTCTTTATATGCCCTGTTTGTGAACAGAACTCCCACTCACCTAATGAAGGGACAGTGCTCCGAAAGCCAATGGCATTTGCTACCAAATGAACTTGTTGGACTTTAACTTGGCGTTGTAAAACTTCTTACTGTGTTTACGCCAATCCAATGTTGGCATCTATACATCGAGAAGATGCCAGACGACTGGAGAACAGCTAGTGTTGTTCTGCTATTTAAGAATAGTTGTAAAGATAAACCAGGGAGCTAATAGGAAAATGCTTAGGAAATCAGAAAGGGACTTTAGTCATTGTTCAAGATTAACATGCAAGTTCAGTCAACAGTTAAGAAGGCAAATGCAGTGTTAGCATTCCTGTTGAAGGGGCTAGAAAACATGAGCAAGGATGTTCTTCTGAGGCTGTATAAGGCTCTGGTGAAACCTCTTGAAGTTTTGTGAGCAGTTTTGGGCCCCATACCTATGGAAGGATGTACTGGTCTTGGAAAAGGTCCAGAGGAGATTCACAGGAATGATCCTGAAATGAAGAGCTTGTCATATGAGGAACAGTTGAGGACTCTGGGTCTGTACTCGTTGAAGTTTAGAAGGATGAGCGGGGGGATCCCTATTGAAATTTATAGGATACTGCAAGGCATGAATGGAGTGGAGAGAAAGTTTCCACCAGTAGGAAAAACTAGAACGAGAGAGCACGACCGCAGACTAAAGGAATGATCTTTAAAACAGAGATGAAGAGGAATTTCTTCAGCCAGTGTGGTGAATTTGTGGAACTCTTTGCTGCAGAAGGCTGTAGAGACTAAGTCAATGAGTGTCTAAGACAGAGGTTCTTGTTTAATAAGGGGAAAAGGTAGAATGGGGATGAGAAACATACCAGCTGTGATTGAATGGCAGAGCAGACTCGATGGGCCAAGTGGCCTAATTCTGCTCCTGTGTCTTATACAGACCAGTGAGTCTCCTGTCAGTGGTGGGGAAATAATTGGAGAAACTTCTGAAGGAGAACATTTATCTCCACTTGAACAGGCAAAACTTGATCAGGGATAGTCAGTATGGCTTGGTCAGAGAAGGTCATGCCTCAAAATTTGATTGAATTTTTAGAGGAGATGATCAGGTGTGTAGATGAAGGTAATGCAGTTTATATGGATTTCAGCAAAGCCTTGACAAGCCTTAGTAGATAAGTTTATGGACGAAAAGGGAATGGTTTAGGTTAGAAGGCATTGCTTTTTCTTAATTGGTCAGCGCAACATCGAAGGCCGAAGGGCCTATTCTGCGCTGTAATGTTCTATGTTTTATAAGGTGCTAATTTGAGGCTTGTAAAGAAGGTAAATTCATATGGGATACAGGGTAATTTGATAAGATGGATTCAAAATTGGCTCAGTTGTCAGAGATATAGGCTAGGCAACGACACCTGATCCACAGTCATCCTCAACATCGATGCCCCACAAGACTCTTTTCTTACTTACCGGTTCATACACCTATGATTGTGGCCAAATTCCCTCCAACTGGAATTTCAAGTTTGCTGATGACACCACTGTTGTGGGTCGGATCTCAAACAATAACGAGACAGAGTACGGGAATGAGATGGAAAATTTGGTGAATTAGTACGATGATAATCTCTCCCTCAATGTCAACAAAACTAAAGAGATTGTCGTCGACTTCCGCTAGCGTAGTGGAGAGCACGCCCCTGTTTACATCATTGAGGATGAAGTGGAAATGGTCGAGAGCTTCAAGTTTTTAGGTGTACAGATCACCAACAACCTCTCTTGATTCTTCCCCCATGTTGACACGATAGTTAAGAAAGCCCACCAACACCTCCTTTCTCAGAGGATGAAGGAAACTTGCAACTCAACTGCAACTCTCACTGACTTTTACAAATGTACCATAGAAAGTATTCTTATCGTTTCACAATATTGGTCTGCCTAAGACCACAAGAAACTACAAATAGCCCAATCCATCACGCAAACTAGTCTCCCATCCATTGACTCGGTCTCCACTCCCCACTACCTTGGCAAAGCAGCCAGCATAATTAAGGACCCCATGCACTCTGGACATTCTCTCTTCCACCTTCTTCTGTCAAGAAAAAGATACAAAAGTCTGAGGTCATATTCCAACCAACTCAAGAATAGTTGGCATCTTCCCTGCTGCCGTAAGACTTTTAAATGGACCTACTTTGATTTAAGTTGATCTTTCTCTACACTCTAGCTATGAATGTAATGCTGCATTCTGCACACTCGTTTCCTTCTATATGAACAGTATGCTTGGCCTGTAGAATATGCAAGAAACAATGCTGTTCATTGTCTACTCATACATGTAACAAATAATCAAATCAAATGATAGAAGACTGCTTTAGTGACTGGAAGCCGGTGTACTATGGGGATCTGTTTTGGCCCCCTATTATTCATTATTTATATAAATGACAGTGATGGCTATATGGGGGGTAGGATTAATAAGTTTCTGGATGATGCAAAGATTGGATGGGTCATTAACAATGAGATGGGTGGCTTGGACAACAAGAAGGTATAGACAAAATGGTCAAATGGACAGTGAGAACAAACCAAGTTTCTCCAACTTCTCTTCGTAGCTGGCAAAATCCTGGTAAATCTTTTCTGTACCCTCTCCAAAACTTCTAATTCCTTCTGGTAGTGTGGCAACCAGAATTGAACACTATATTCCAAGTTGGCCTAACCAAAGCTCTATAAAGCTGCAACATGACTTACCAATTTTTAAATTCAGTGCCCTGGCTGATGAAGATAAGCATGTCATATGCTTTCTTGACTATCTTCTCTGCTTGTATTGCCACTCTCAGTGACCTCTATATATCCAGATTCCTCTGCCTTTCAATAGGGTTCTGCTATTTACTGTATATTTTACCATCTGAATTAGACCTTCCAAAATGCATTACCCCACATTTGTCTGGATTAAACTCAATCTGCTATCTCTCTGCCTAAGCCTCCAATCAATTTATGTCCTGCTGTATCCTATGACGGTCCTCTCGCTATCTGCAATTCCACCAAACTGTGTTGTCTGCAAACTTACTAATCAAATTAGTTACGTTTTCCTCCAAGTTATTTTTAATATATAGTTACAAACAGCAAAGGTCCATCACTGATCCCTGAGGAACGCCACTTGTCACAGCCCTCCATTCAGAAATGCACTCTTCCACTGCTATACCCGCTATCTTCTATGACTGAGCCAGTTCTGAATCCACCATGCCAGCTAACCCCGATCCCATGAGACTTCACCTTCTGTACCAGTCTGCCATGGGAGGTCTTGTCAAAGGCCTTATGAAGTCCATTTAGACAACATACATTGCCCTACCCTCATCAATCATCTTCGTCACTTCCTCAAAAAACTCAATGAAGTTAGTGAGACACAGATATCTCTCTCACTTTTAATGACCACAAAGACTAAAAGATTCAGCAAAGGAAATCTGCACACGACAATCATATCCACAACTTCCTGTTTTTCAAAGAATCAACCTTGACACAGAAATACATCCACCTATATTAGGTAAAGTTAATAAACAAAAACCAATGAAAGTTGGCAATGCAATGACGTGCTTTCCTTTGATAATGCACCTCAGTTGTTACAATTCCTATATTCTATTTTGCATTAAGCGTGCTCCACAGTGAAGTGATAGGCTGGCTTATTCTGTTGTCAGACTGCCTATGTGTAGGAGGCAACAATTTCTGGCACAATGTCAATCAAGATTACTCTGAACCAAAGCAAACTTGTTGCTGATTGGTCTGGTGTTGGACTTGCAATCAGTGAGATGTACATTTCCTTGAATGAGGTTGTGACTCATTGTGCAGGGCACCATCAGTAAAAAGAATTGGTTACAGAACTTTGAACAACTCAACCCTATAATATCTCTAATATTTCTTGGTAATTTGCCAAATGCACGATTTGGAGAAATAACATGAAAAAGCATTTTTGTGAGAACATTTGAGTTTGAAGGAATGTTAAAGAACACATAACATTGTCTACACAAAGTTGTTTTCACTCTGCTCTTTAGGAGAAAGATTCATCAGAAAGCTTTCCATCCCCTGGGTATCCCAAAGTGCTTCAAAGTCAATAAATCAATATTTTGAGTAGTCCTGGTTGTTCTAATGGGAAATATGGTCTGTGTACACAGTACAATCCCACAAACTGCAATTTGATTTCAGCCCCAACCCCTATACTCCAGTGTTTATAGGAGATCAGGCTGTGAAGACCAGTTTCTCATGTCAGGAGTTTTGCTCACCATCTACTGCAGGGAAATGGAAAACAGATTTAACAGCATAAGCAACATCACGAAAATATCCAATTCCAACTCAAAAGACACCAGGATCCAAATCAAAATGCGAAATATGTGTCCATGTATAGGTATTTGCATATTTCGAAACACGGTCACTATATTCAGTGAAATGTTGAAATGCAACAGTGCCAAATCCAATGTGAATGTTAGGACACAACTAACAAAAGAGGGGGCTCCAAGAACATTCCCACGCTCAACTGTGTTGCAGCCAGCTTGCAAAAGGAAAAGGTATCTATATCTTCAGTCAATTTGTTTAAGTAGGGTAGCAAGGATAATCCAGGTAGTTACAGGCTGGGAGGCTGATGTCAGTAGTAGGGAGGATTCTTGGAGACAGATTCACTTGGAATTAAATTGATGTATTAGTGAGAGGCAACATGATTTTGTTAATGAGACATGAGTGATGGGGACAGTGCAGAGGGAGCTTCACTCTGTATCTAACCCTGTGCTGTAGTACTCCTGGGAGTGTTTGATGGGATAATGTATTCTAGAGGGAACTTTCCTCTGTTGTTAACCTTGATTTATATCTGCCCTCGGTATGTTTGATTGTGCTGAATCATAGCATGATTGTAATACAGTAGGCACTCTTAGCTTGTCTCCAGTCACCTGACAAAGGGTCAGAAGCCCAAAAGCTAGTGGCTTTTGCTACCAAATAAACCTGTTGGACTTTAACCTGAGATTTCTTACTGTCTTGTCCAAGCCAACTGTTTGAGTTATCCATTCCCTTTCTATTCCCATCATCCTGCACAACATATTTGTTTGAAGCAGTTATTCAATTTTCTATTGAAAGCTACGATTGAATATGCTCACCTTTCAGATGGATCAGAACTAATTGGATTTAGGTTTCCTGTCAGTCAATTTGTTTTCTGTTGCTGTTATAGAAGTTTTGCATTAACTTCCTTGTATTTACATTTTTCTGACAAAGATGAGGATTCTTTTTTGGAAAATCACCTTCCCCTTTTTTTTTTTTTGGAAAATCACCTTCCCCCTTTTTGGAAAGTCGATATGTGCTTTGTAAATAGATGCAGTATCCTTCAAAGCTTTGTGTAAGTGAAGAATTTTGATCTTCATCCTGCATTAAAATTATTATTGTTTAGTTCATGTTGCATCTGCTCATTCACAATCTCTGTTGAATTTTATCTGTCATTTGTTTGCAAGTTTCACCCGTTGTCAATGTCATCCTGAACCCCGCTTCTATCCCTTACCCACCATTCTTCCTTCCTCCCTCGAAAGCTTTTTTTAAAATCCTTCCGTGGATATTGCAGTTATGCCATTTATTGCCCAACTCTAATATTTCTTGAGAAGGTGTTGGGTGATGAGCTGCCTTCTTGAACTGTTGCTGTCTATCTGCCACAGGTACACCATCAGAGCTGTGAGGGAAAGAGCTCCATGGTTTTGACCCAGTGACAATGCAATGTATTTCCAAGTTTAGCTAATGTATGACTTGGAGAGGAACTTTAGGTGGTAGTATCTGCTGCCCTTCTTCTAGGTGGTAGAGTCTGAGGCTTGGCAAGATGCCACTGTGCATCTTGCAGATGGTAGACCGCAGCTACTGTATTGCTGGTGGAGGAGTGAATGTTTAAGATAGAACACAGAACATTACAGCGCAGAACAGGCCCCTCGGCCTTCGATGTTGCGCCAACCAATTAAGAAAAAGCAATGACCCTCTAACCTAAACCATTCCCTTTTCATCCATAAACTTATCTACTAACCTCTTAAACGCCACCAAACTTGGCGCATCTACAACTGCAGCAGGCACGGCATTCCATACCCTTACCACCCTCTGGGTAAAGAACCTACCTCTGACATCCATCCTATAACTACCACCCCTTAATTTAAAGCTGGTGAACGTGGAGGCAAACAATCAGGTTACTTGCCCTGGATGGCACTAAGCTTGTGTTGTTAGAGCTGCACTATTCTAGGCAAGTTGATAGTTTCCATCACACTCCTGATTTTAAAGATGGTGGACAGGTTGTGGAGTGGGTCAGGAGGTGAATTACTCGCCACAGGATTCCGAGCCTCTAACCTGCTCTTCTAGCCACAGTATCTATTTGGTTGGTCCAATTCAACATCTGGTCAATGGTGTTAGGCACTAGATCAGAAACTTCCAAGGTATATTGTAGAGTTGACCTCGATCCCAACCTTTTTTGATTCTAAGTGCAAGCATTAGATGCTTTGTTCCAGGCGTGATTCTATTAATCCACTAGAAAGCTTTATTAAAACAAACTTTATTTAACAAAGGTTAAAATGTAACAAAAATAGTTAGCATAACTTTCATCAACTGAAATCTTTAAACATGACAAGGTACAATTCTTAACAGCCAGCTATCTACTTCTATAGAACAAAGAACAAAACAGCACAGGAAACAGGCCCTTCGGCCCAACGAGCCCACGCCGCCATCCTGATGTTCCCATCTAATATCCCCACAGATATGCATATGCAGGAACATGGAGTTCGGCTGCAAGTCAACCATGGTCTAACTGAATGGCAGAGCAGGCTCGAGGAGCTAAGGAGCCTGCTATGCTCCTAACTGAGGAGTTCCACATGGTGCTGAACACCATACAATCATCAGTGAATATTCCCACTTCTAGCTTTGTACTATTTTAGGCAAAACAAGTAAACTGCAAATTATTTCTGGCCTTGTGATGGAAGGAAAATCACTAATGAAGCTGCTCAAGACAGTTGGACCTAGCACACATTCCTGAGGAACCCTTGCAGATCTACTTTACATTTATCTAAATTAAACTCCATCTGCCATTCAACAACCCATTGGTCCAATTGATCAAGATCCTGTTGCAATTCTAAATGACCTTCACTATCCACTATGCCACCAATCATGGTGCCATCTGCAAACTTACTAATCATGCTTCCTAAATTCTCATCCAAATCATTAATATAAATGAAAAATCACAGTGGACCCAGCACTGATCCCTGAGAACACTACTGGTCACAGGCCTCCAATTTGAATAATTGGTCTGTAATTCCTAGGCTTTTCCCTGCAGTCCTTAAGCAAAGACGCAACATTTGCTATCCTCCAGTCTTCAAGCACCTCACTTGTGGCTGTCGGTGATTCAAATATCTGTGCTGGGGAATTGCAATTTCCTCTTTGGCCTTCCACAACATTCTGGGATGCATTTCATCAGGTCCCACGCATTTATCTACTTTGATGCGCTTTAAGACTTCCAGCACCATCACCTCTGTAATATGTATACTTCTCAAGATATTATTTATTTCCCCAAGTTCCCTAACATCCATGCTTTTCTCAACAGTGAATAATGATGAGAAATATTCATTTAGGCTCACCCGCCTCTTGTTTTGCGTCATCCTCATGCCCATACCTGGTGAAAAAAGTTTTAATCTGTATATAATCTGAGCTGCATTAGGAAAATGTCTTAGGTGATGGAAGAAATAGGAAGCGTTTCATTTTTGTGTCCTGAATAGGATGCAGCTATTGTGGAATCTGTCCAATCCTCCATTTAATTTGAGGAATATCGTGATATTAAGATCTTGGATTAGAATCCCAAATTACACAATGAACAAGATAATTTTTTTTATTTTGGCATAAATATGAAGGTAGGATACTTCATAGGAGTGATTCCACTAGCAAATTAGGAATCTTTTATAGTACATTAAACTTTATTTAATAGTTTAAATATTATGTAACAAATGAAGCAGCTTATCTGTTAGCAACTCAACGATATTTAAAAATGAAAGGAAACAACCTTACGTCGTCACTGTTTGAGTTCCAAAGAAGCAATACTCAGTGCCATTTGAAATACAGTTAGCAAGCATAAAAATACTTGCTGTAATGTGTATGATGATACAGTGGCTTTCTGAAATGTATTTGCCATGTTTCTGTGCAGAATGTTTAGTAGTTCCTTTCATTTTATTGGATTCATTTTGACTAGATCCAGCAGCACTCTAGTGTTACTGCAGCAATATAACTTAATTGATGTCATTTTTGTTCTGATCTGAAATGATGCAGAGTTCTGTTGTTTTGTTTTCCCTTGGGAAATTGCAGAGTGAGGCTTGATTAGGTTGATGGTATAGTGATATGACTAGGTCTCTCTCAAATCTGAAGACTGGAATCTTCTAGGAAATAAATCTTTCCCTGAGGCTCTGTTGTCTGGAAAAGGAACTTTCTCTGGAAGTTGCTGCAAGATAATTAGAAGGCATGTCTTGATCACTTTCCAGAAGTATCAAAAGGCTGAAAATCAAGAACCTACAGAAGCATCTTTGGTTTCTGTGCTAACTGGTTCTGAAGAAGGGATTTATGTCTATGGAGGATATTGCTAAATTGGAACAATAGAAAAAGCTGGCTATTAAGAATTGTACTTTGTCATGTTTGAATGTTTTTATTGGTCAAAGTTATGTTAATTTTTTTTGTTATATTCTAACTGTGTTCTTAAATTAGGTTTTGATGGCAAGGGAACAGAAGAGCAGTGTCAGGCAATACAACAGGACATAGGTTGGTAGACTGGGCAGATAGATGGCAAATGGAATTTAATCCGGATAAATGCGAGGTGATGCATTTTGGCTGGAAAAATGTAGAAGAGAGTTGTAGGATAAAAGGTAAAACTATACGGAGCATAGAGACGCAGAGAGACTTGGGGGTGCAGGTTCACAAGTCTCTGAAGGTGTCCTCACAGGTGGAGAAGGTGATAAAGAAGGCGTATAGTATGTTAGCTTTCATAGAAAAGGGTATAGAATACAAGAGTAGGAGTTTGATGTTGCAGTTGTATAGAACTTTGGTTAGGCCTCACTTGGAATACTGCGTCCAGTTCTGGTCGCCGTACTATCGGAAGGACGTGGAGTCCTTGGAGAGAGTGCAGAGGAGGTTTACCAGGATGCTGCCTGGTATGGAAGGACTGTCTTATGAGGAACGATTAAATAGACTGGGGTTGTTTTCCCTTGAAAGACGTCGGCTTAGAGGGGATCTCATAGAGGTGTATAAGATTATAAGGGGTATAGATAGAGTAAATGGAGGTAAACTTTTTCCACCTTCAGAAATGGATAGGACGAGGGGTCATGGCCATAGGGTGAGGGGGGCTATGTATAAGACGAATATTAGAGGGCAGTTTTTCACACAAAGGGTAGTGGGGGTGTGGAATGCACTGCCGAGTAAGGTGGTGGGAGCAGGCACGCTGGGGCTGTTTAAGGGTCTCTTGGACAGCCACATGAGCGGTATGCAGATAGAGGGATATAGTAGGACTGTTTAACTACGGCTTTTTTCCACAGGTAATTCGATCCATACTTGACCAACATTGAGCATGCATTCGGCAGGTGGTGCGGGTACAGCTCTTGGATGTTGATTCATGGGTTGCCTGGTACCTCATGTCGTAAATGAGTGCTTTATGTGGACCATCTGAAGGGCACCATGACAGCTCAGAGACTATCGATGTGGCTGTGCAGACACTTGGAATTGGGCCGGTGTCTGCGGGAGTTTGCGCGTTCTCCCCGTGGTTGCGTGGGTTTTCTCCGGGCACTCCGGTTTCCTCCCACAACCCAAAAATTCGCTCTTAGGCTGATTGGGAAACAAATTGTCCCTATAGTGAGAATTTTCCATATTAGGAATAATATATATATTATTATATAGGAATAATATAATAGGATAATGGATTTGCTACTATATAGTTATGACGGCAGCGCGGGCTCGTTGGGCCGAAGGGCCTGTTTCCCATGCTGTGTTGCTCTTTAATTTTTAAACATAGCTTTAAATTGAAGGGTGGTAATTATAGATGGATGTCAGAGGTAGGCTCTTTACTCAGAGGGTAGCAAGGGCGTGGAATGCCGTGCCTGCAGTAGTTGTGGACTTGCCAACTTTAAGGGCGTTCAAATGGGCAGTGGACAGGCATATGGATAACATTGGAATAGTTTGGGTTAGAGGATCATTAGATTGGTTCCACTGGCCAGTGCAACATCGAGGGCTGAAGGGCCTGTACTGCGCTGTAATGTTCTATGTTTATTTTGATGGAAGCTTCCTCTTCGGTCACTTGAGTCATACCTGGAGTGAAACGCCTTATGCTCACCATAATGCCAAAAGCAAATGTGAAAGTTAGAGTCAGGGCTAACTTCATAAAATATCTTGGTTTCTGATCAGGCCCTTAACATTTGTGGACAGTCTTGAAGCTTTCAGAGTGAGTTTTGGAGCATCTTGCGGAAGCCTCTGTCCTCAAACAGTTCCCAGCCAGAACTGCAACTCAGAAAGAAGCTTTTGCACTTTTTAAAGTGTAGACCAATATTATCAAATGACCCTGTCAATCAGCCTAGTCAGAAATACTAGGGTAACTTCTTGCATAAGCAAAATGCCATTAGTTGTATCAAAGTAACACATTTCTAGTTAAAAATGAATTGTTAACTTAGTTCCTGTACCCTTGGGCTAAATGTTTTCCAGACATACCAGTTGCTATAAAGCTGGATTTTTAAACATTCCTTTTAAACATAGTCATGTAAAAGATATAGTTGACTATTAGCATAACATTAACTCGAAATGTTTGTCCCCAGTGATGGGTTGGACCCTCATTATTGAACGAGCTAGAGAACAAGCCTTCCATCCTCTTGACATATTGAGGGAAGTAATTTTGCAAAACATTTATTTGTGTACTAACCAGAGTTTGCTGTAGCAAGGTCTGTGCAAATTAGTAAACTCTTTCATTAGTATGTTAATTACCTCTGACTGTCCAGTGTATTCACACACGATAAGTGATGCAGATCCACTGTGAAGTCACTGTTTTTAAATTGATGCTCTGTTTCGTACCAGATCTCTTAATGGCAGTGCCTGTTTGGTGACACACCAGCTTTTCCATGTCATTTTTGGTAAGTCCTATTTTGTTTCAATATTTGCATCAATGTAAATTATGTGAAGTACGAACTGTTTCACTAGCTTGAGTTCAGATGGTTTTAAGAAAAAAGCCATTGTGAGCCAGTTAATATGAGATTGAATGCAGGATGAGTGATTTTGGAGATTCAGCCTGCAAGTGAATTTTTATAAAGCAGTGTCCTTTGGTTTTTAGTGAGTGTCTGCTGTGTAGTTTCAGTTTTTAACACAGAAACTAATGCAAAATAAATTGCCTTTAGATTTCACAGCTTAGGGTTAACACTCATAGAATCAGAGGTTTACAACATGGAAACAGGCCCTTCAGCCCAACTTGTCCACGCCGCCCTTTTTTATAACCGCGAAGCTAGTCCCAGTTGCCCACGTTTGACCCATACCTATCGTATCCTCACAACTGTTTAAATGTTTTATAAAAGACAAAATTGTACCTGCCTCTACCATTACCTCTGGCAGTTGTTCCAGATACTCGCCACCCTCTTTTTAAAAAGTTGACTTCTGGATCCCCCAGCCAACCCCCCATGTCTCTCACCTTAAACCCATGCCCTCCAGTTCTAGACTCCTCTACCCTATCGATACTGACTATCTCAGTGATCCGTGCCCGTCATCATCCTGCAGACCTCCACAAGGTCACCACTCAGCCTGCTATGCTCCAGAGAAAAAAAAATCCCAGTCCATCCAGCCTCTCCCCACAACACAAGCCATCCTTCCCATACAAGTTAAAAATCCTCTGTTGTTCAGCTGTAGACTAGAAGTCTCCCTCCTGCGCCTTATGACAACCCCTTCAATCCAGCATTGGTACCTACTTGACTGCTCGTTGTCGGTACCATCTGCACCATGCAAGAAACCCGTGATTGCTGTACAGGCCACTGTGTAATCCACTCTGATCACCATCAATGTGGCTCCCAAGCAACAGAAACAATGCTGTAGGAAAATGAATGCTGAGACACAGAGAGCCCAATTCAACCAACACCTCACTGCCAACCTGATGAGTCTGCAACACAGTTGTCGAGAATCTACAATGTCAAGAAACACTAAGTTTTTGAGTGACTGAGAACTGATCAGCAAGGCCTTTCTGAACCAAGAAACAAACTTGAGAGCAAGAAAGCCGTCTGCAGGGGCTGAGGTCCATTAAAAAAAAACATGAAATAAAGAACTCAGCCTGCTATGCTCCAGAGAAAAAAAAATCCCAGTCCATCCAGCCTCTCCCCACAACACAAGCCATCCTTCCCATACAAGTTAAAAATCCTCTGTTGTTCAGCTGTAGACTAGAAGTCTCCCTCCTGCGCCTTATGACAACCCCTTCAATCCAGCATTGGTACCTACTTGGTGGGTGGAAAAGGCACAAGAGAAACAGTTAAATGACAACTGTGTTAGGTGAGGTTTCTTCAGCTGACTCAAGGCTAGCCCAAGACCTCACTCCACTGCTGGCTGAGAATGGAGTGGTGCTGATCAGGAACAGGAGCAGTCAGCACTCAATGGAAGGAACACTTCAAAGACATCCTTAACAGAGACTATCTTCAATGTGAGTAACCTCTACTCCATCCCGTGGCATGCAGTCTGTCACCACAACCCCAAATCTGCACAAAGTAGAAAAGGAAAAGGCTGTCAACTATTGAAGAACAACGAGCATCAGGAGCAAATGGAGTTCCTGCTAACTCACTAAAATATACTGGAGATGCACTATTGGTGTGAATACATGACCTCAATTCCTTTATCTGGAAGGAGGAGAATACGCCAGATCTTGGAGATGCTGTAATTATGACCATCTTCAAGGAAGGTAACAAGTTCAACATGACTGCAGTAACTACAGAGGAAATTCCCTGCTGTTGATCACAGTTAACATAATGTAAGATTGTCCCTTAATCACCTTGTCCCTGTGATTGCAGAGCTTCTCCTAGAGTTGCAACGTGGATTCTGCCCATTAGTTGAGATCCGCACTCTTCCTCAGGCAACTGAAGGCCGTGCTGATACACAGATGATAGCCTCATCACTGTCTGCATTTGTCGACAGTAAGCTCCCAAGGTACAGAAAGCAGTCCCAGAAAGCAGTCTGGGAGCTTCTCCCAGAGTTGCAATGTGGATTCTGCCCATTAATTGTAAAAGTTTAAAAAAAACTTCTGCCTGCAGTTAGATCCAAGGTCATGCCTTCCTCTAATTGAGCTATGGGATGCCCAATTTTGCTTTCACTTGCATCCACCCTGACGCTGTGCTCCAAATCATCGTGAACAGCATAGCCCTCTGCATTAAACATCCATAAAATAAGGGACCCTCAGACTAGTATCAAGGCGACAAGGCCTTGGACAACATGGACTGCTTTCTGTACCTTGGGAGCTTATTGTCGACAAATGCAGACAGTGATGAGGCTATCATCTGTGTACCAGCACGGCCTTCAGTTGCCTGAGGAAGAGTGCGGATCTCAGACCTGACACCAAGCTCATGGTCTACAGAGCAGTCGTGATATTCATCTTTCCATATAAAGAACAACACAGCACATCTCAGGAAACGGGCCCTTCAGCCCAACAAGCCCGCGCCGCCATTTTAACATTGAGTGCTCTCTTCTACCTATGACCTTTGTCTATGCCTATCGGACTCCACAATAAAGGTGTGCAAATTTACAGAATTATAACCAGATTGAGGGATGCTTAAGTTAGGAACAATTTGTTAACACCAATCAGTCTAAGAGCACATTTTTGGGGTGTGGGAGGAAACCGGAGCACCTGGAGAAAACCCATGCAAACACGGGGAGAATGTGCAAACTCCTACAGACACAGGCCCAAATCCATGTATCTGCACAGCACAGCAATAGTCACTGAACTGTCATGTTGCCCATCAGATGGTCCAGTTTAAGCATACACTAACGACGTGAAGCACTAGGCAACTATCGAAGCAATATCCAAGAGCAGCCCTCACATGATCCATCCTGTGTCCGCCCCTTGTTGGACAACAGGGCGGACCGAATCACCTGTGGATGTAAAAAAAAAAAAAGACATTAATCAACATACACAGCTTATACAGACATTCACTGAAGATCCCCAGAAACTCAAACGTAAAACAGGTGAGCCATAAAATATATTGGATGGTCTAAAGGAATCTATTGATTCCCAGGAACGTCCTGAGGCTCTTGACCCTTATTTAGAACATTCTTTTGTATCCCTCCATCTCTAGTCTGCTCATGTGCCTATCTAAGTAAACCTTAAATAACTCTAGCGTGCCTGCCTCCACCACCCTACTTGGCAGTGCATTCCAGGCCCCGTAACTCTGAGTGAAAAACCTCCCTCTAACATTTGAATTATATCTTGTTCCTGTCACCCAAAGCCCTTCATGATTTTTGTATCCAACCTGGGAAAAAGCTTATCACTGTTCACTCTATCTAAACCCTTCATAATTTTATACACCTCCAATAGATCTCCCCTTATTCTCCATCTTTCTAAGGAAAACATCCCCAATTTGCCCAATCTCTCCTCTTAGCTAAGTCCTTCCAAACCAGGCAGCATCCTGGTACACCTCCTCTGCACTCTCTAGGGTCTCCATGCCCTTCTGGCAGTATGGCAACCAGAACTGGACACAGTACTCCAAATGCGGTCTAACCAACATTCAATACAACTGCAACATTAGACGCCAGCTTTTATACTCTGTAACCCTTCCTATAAAGGCAAGTATACCATAAGCTTTCTCCACCACTTTTTCCACCTGTACTGCCACCTCCAAGGACTTGTGTACTTGCACCCCTAAGTCCCTCTGCATTTCTATACGCTTAATAGTCCTACATTTATTGTATAATTCCCCCCGACATTATTTCTTCCAAAATGCATCACCTCGCATTTATGTGGATTAAATTCCATCTGCCATTTCTCTGTCCAATATACCAGCCTATATACATCCTGCTGTATTGCCTGACACTGCTCCTCACTATCAGCAAGTCCACCCATCTTCGTGTCATCTACAAATTTGCTGATCACACCAGTTACTCCCTCTTCCAAGTCATTTATGTATATTACAAATAGCAAAGGTCCCAGTGCTGAGCCCTGCAGCACACCACTAGTCACAGACTCCAGCTAAAAAAAGTCCCTTCCACTACTACTCTTTATCTCCTGTTACCAAGCCAGTTCTCAATCCATCTAGCCACCTGTCCTTGTATCCCATGAGCCTTAACCTTGTTCACCAACTTACCATATTTGAGGACTCTGCACAGCAGGCACCCCCAAAACCCTGGAGGATTTCCACCAGTGCTATCTCTGCAAAGTCAGTGTTGCCGCTCAGACCAGCATCCTCACTTCGAAGCATCGACCACACTCGACCAGCTCCGCTGGATAGGGGAACATTATTAGACTACCTGACGTGAGATGATCAAAACAAGCACTATGCTTGAAGTATAGGGAACCCCAGGAGGGCAAAGGGCGTGCTTCAAGGACACCCTCAAACCTTGAAAAAGTAAGTACTCACTGACTCCTAGAAATCCCTGGCCCAAAACCACCTAAAGTGGAGGAAAAACATCTGGAAGGAGCTGAACACCTCGGGTTTTATCACTGAGAGGAAGACTTCCTGATCCATCTGTTTCCAGATCCTTTGACTACAACTTACTTAAAATGTTGTAACTATTTACTTCAATGATACTTCTCTCAAACAAGATTTCCTGTCTTCACTATTCTCAAATCAGTTGAGAAGTAGTTTAATGAAGAGTTAATGGATCTCCCTGCATGTGTTCAATATACAAATACTAAAGTTATAGTGAATCATTCATGATTGCCACTTATTTCTTTGCTGAAACATTTATTTTGGATACTGTAGATATTCATGTAAAAGTCAGCCAAAAGCTTTCTGACCTAAAAAATTCATAGCATTTCATGTACCCCGTGAGAGTCGATCCTACTTTTTCAGGCATCAAAGCTCAAAAATTTCAGAACCAAAATATAATCTCTACAATCAAATGAAAAGTATCAGTTCATTATTTAGTACAAAGGATACACTTGCCCAATTCCTTCCAGCTCCTACTTGCCGGTTAAGACAGGAAGAACGTAGATTACTATTCTGTTATTCAGACTCTTAACAAATGCTTGCTTTCTTTTATCCCAATTATTATATCCCTTTGATTCAAGGTCTCTATCGTTTAATCTCTCCTGCCCTCTGCCTTTCCCTTTTGTTCTTTCTCCCTCTCTCCCTTTGCAGTGGCGTAATCACATTTCCATCTCCTTCAGAATTGAAGGTGGTCCTATTCCACAGATACTGCCAGACCAGCTTGAGTATTTCCAGGAATTTGTTTTTATTTCCGCATCCATGATATTTTGCTTTTATATTTAAATATAGGTTGATTTTAAATTTTTGGGAAGAGTAACTAACAGATCAGTGAAGAGTAATAAACAGTGCAGATGGGTACAGGGATCAACTTCCAAGCAAACTTTAAACAATCTCTCTAGTCTTATGTCCTTGTTTGCTGCCCATCATTCTTCTGGGAAGGGGAAGGAGGCTCGGGCCTTGCCAATCATGACTGGGCAATGCTGACTCCACGCAATCCCCCTACATCTAGATCAAGGGAAAGGGACCATCAGCATAAGAACTTCCAGCCTTATGGCTTCTTGCTGCAGGATGTGATGGGAGACTCTGTGCCAAAAGCAGAATGGTGTGGATGGATGCCATATTCCCCAAGATACCTTGTGGATTCTTTTGTGAGCCATGCGTCAAGCCAGTGTGTTTTAGTTGAAAGTAAGGCCCTTAAACTTTACCTGTATAAAAGATGACCTCTTAACTACTTGGTTAAAAAAACTGGTTTTCAAAATTCAACTTTTGCATGTGGTAATACATGGTCATTTGGAGCAGAAGGGAAGCGAGACTTCCTCCTGTGGCAACTCAAAGCTATTTTGCTATCCCGTGCAGCCTTTCACTCTAAAATGCAAAGAAGTCCAATTATTCCACAAGGTGTCCGATGTTCAATGTGGTCAATTGGTCAAAGTACTGGGTGATAGATTATGCCCATGCTTATATGCCAGCAAGTTTTTTTGGAAAAAGAACAAGGGGAAATATTTTGAGGAGGAAATTTGAAACTGCTCAGTTGCCACAAAATCTAAACGTACATAGTGCAAACTTGGGAAAGCAGAGGATTAGAATCTGCAAATTGCTCGTTAGTTTCTGGTTCTGCTTGGATTTGCGCATATTATTCTAAAGCAGTTAAAACCTTGTAAAAACAACAAATGACAGTTTTTTCAAAAAAA
The DNA here is from genome assembly GCA_024679065.1 of Sphyrna mokarran. Taxonomy (NCBI): domain Eukaryota; kingdom Metazoa; phylum Chordata; class Chondrichthyes; order Carcharhiniformes; family Carcharhinidae; genus Sphyrna; species Sphyrna mokarran. The sequence continues at coordinate 38,070,260 of JAGIQG010000027.1, forward strand.
AACTGCTAATGGTGATTTTTTTTTTTATCTTGTCTCTTACTTTTTGAAATTTCATGGCCTAGAGGTGGGTGTCTGAAAAACTGAGCGTGGAGAGCCTGCAGGATGTGGGACTGTTTGGTGGTAAGTTAGTTTTGAGCCATTTTGTACTATTGCTGATTGAGATTAACTGGTGAATTACTATGATGGAATGATCATCCATAAGGGACCAATGGCAATGCTTTGAGTTTTTGCACTTTTGCACTTTCTACACCTATTTCTTTTCCTTGTTTCTGTATTTGATGTTGTGTGCCGTGGACCACTACTCCCTCAGAGCTGGGATATCTGGAGGTAGGGGGTTGAGCTAGTGGTTCCTGTGTCTCTATAATGACATTCTAAAATTAGTCCTGGACTAGCATGGTGGAATAGATGTTCATTTCCAGTCTGATATGTTGAGTTTGTTTAGGATATTGACATTTTTGTCCTCAAACCTGCGTTAGAGGTAAATGAAAATCTCAAACTTTCTGGATCGCTATTGAAGCAAGTCATTAAAATAATACAAAGCAACCACTTGTGTGTAGTGGATATTCAATCACAATCTGTAATCTCATGGCCCAGCTTCTCCCCACTCTCATCAAACCAGGTGAGTAAACCTTGGTTTGATGAAGGGTCCAGAAAAACAGATCAGAAGCAGCAACAGGCGTACTTAAGCATGAGATATTAATCTATATAGCAACGACAGGACTACATTCATGGCAAACAGTGGATAAATGCCTTAGACAGCAAACTGATCCCACAACCAACAACTCTGCAGTCCTGCCATGTCCAATCATCAATGATGTGAATAATTAAAAAACTAACTGAAGGAGGAAACAACCCCAGTGATGAGGGAGCTCATCACAGTCTGCAAAAGACCAGATTCTCTCATTTGCCACCATCTTTAGTCAGAAGTGCCGACTGAGTGATCCATCTCAGCTTCTTAATGAGGTACTCAGCATGTCAAATATCAACCTTCAGCCAATTACATGCACTCTACATGATATCCAATTCTTGATGCAGCAAAGGCTATGGGCCCCTCATAACATATAGGAAGTAGACTCAGACTTGTGCTCCAGAACTGGTTGCATCACTAGCCAAAGAGTTCAATACAACTATTATACTGGTATCTAAAAAATTGCCCAAATATGTATTAAATACACAGCACAACAAATCTCATTTTGATCATTGTCGCTTTAGCCTACCCCTGATCATTGGCAAAGTGATGAGAGGTATCAGTGATGGTGCTAGTTCAACGAGGTGTCTCAGTGACACAGGGCCAATTTGGGAGGTGAGGGGGATGGGGAGTTCAAGGGGCACTTGGTCAGCAATAACCCACCTTCACATATTCAGTTTGGCCACTTGGATCCTGACCTCATTATGTTGGACCAAGCATGGTCAGAAGTACTGAATTGAAGAGGTGAGCTGAAAGTGATTAACTTTGACATTAATGCACTATTTGACGGAGTGTGGCATCAAAGAGCCCTATGAAATAAATCCATGGGAATTGGGACGAGAGGGATTCTCTGCTGGTTGGAATCCTACCCAACTCAAAGAAAGATGGTTGTGTTGTATCTTCCAAAGATCAATTATACCAATCCCAAGATATTGTTGTAGAGTTCTACAGAGTAGTGTCCGAGGCTTAATCACCTCAAGCTGCTTCATCAATGACCTTCCATCCATCTATAAGTTCAGAAGTGGGTGTGCTCGCTGATCAGTGTTCAGAACCATTTGCAGCTCGTCACTCAGATACTGAGGCAACCAGCATCTATTTGCATCAAGACCTGAACATGGGCAGCATGGTGGAACAGTGGCATTGCTGCCTCTTGGCACCAGGTTCGTTTCCAACCTTGAGTGACTGTATGGAGTTTGCACATTCTGCCTGGGTTTCCTCCAGGTGCTCTGGTTTCCTCTGAGTTCAGAGACGTGGAGGTTAAGCTGATTGGTGCAGAATTGCCTCTTAGTGTCCCAAAGAAGAAAGAAATAGGAGATATCTGGATAGAAATTGTCCCATTGGGCAGACACAGCATAGGTTCCTAAAAGACAGGTCATGTTTAACTAATTTAGTGGAACTCTGAGGACATTACTAGCATGGTGGACAACAAGAAACTGGTGGATGTGGTATATCTGGGTTTCCAGAAAGTATTAGAAGCGGAATTAGGCCATTTGGCCCTTAGAATCTGTTCCACCATTTGGATCATGGCTGATAGCTTCCTCATCCCTGTTTTCCTGCCTTCTCTCCATAAACCTTCCACCCATTACCAATCAAAACTCTATCTCCTCAAATTTACTCACTGCCTCGGCATCCACCGCACTTTGGGGTAGCGAATTTGACAGTGCCATGCAAAAGGCTGCTGCATAAGATAAAGGTGCATGGCATTAATGTATTAGCATGGATAGAGGATCAGTTAACTAATAGAAAGCAAAGAATGGGGATAAATGGGAATGGATGTTTTTCTGGTTGGTGATCAGTGACTAGTGATGTGCCTCTGGCATCAGTGTTGGGACTGCAATTGTTTACATAGATGATTTGGTGTTGGGGACCAAGTGTAGTATATCAAAGTTTGCAGGTGACACTAAGAATGGTAGAGCAAAGTGCGCAGAGGACACAAATTCTGTTCATCTAGGACAAAGCAGGTGTGTTGATTGGCACCCACTCATCACCTGAAACATTCACTCACTCCAGCATACCATCTAGAAGGACAAGGGCACTGTCTGAAGTTTGTCTCCAAGTTGCGTACCATCCTCACTTGGAAAACATTGTCATTCCTTCACTGTTGCTGGATCAGAAACCTAGAGCATTCTTCCTAACAGCACCTACAACATGTAGACTACGGAGATTCAAGCCTTTTCTAGAGAATTTGGGGATGGATAATAAATGCTAGCCTAGTCCCATGATTGATTTATGTTAAATGAGAGCAGCTCCAAGATCTTGCAAATGTGCTTTCATGGCTGCCTATACCAATCTTCACAAGACTGGTGTCTTTTAAGAGACTTCTGAATGAGTACATGGGATTTAATGGGATTGGGAGTTACAGATAGTTCTATGGCCTGGTAGGTATAGATATGATCACAACTTGTGGGTCGAAGGGCCTGTTTGTGCTGTAGTGTTCTATGTTCTAAGAGTAGATTGAAATATCCTGATGATGCAATGTGTTGATGTTTATATGTTCCATTCACGAATACCATTGTTTCATCACATTCCAATAACATAACTCCTGTAATTTAATCTTTAAGATTAGCTCTTCCATTTGTTCTGGATGCCTTTGATGCCTTGTTTCTTTGAACCTTGCTATACAATCCTTTGTCTGCATAAATTGCTGACACTGATTAGCAAAGCTGATTTTTCCAGATGTTTGTGAACCAGGAGGGCGTGGGAACAAATAACATGACACTGTGCAGTGATGGAGTGTGAAATATCTCAAGCTGATAGCTGTGCACCACTGAGAATCCTGTTGTAAAACTAGAAACTGCTAGAAATATGGAGTTAGATGGTCAACACCTAGATGTGGAAAGTTTGCTTGATCTTTTTATCAGTATGGAAGGATCACTATTCAGTAACTGATCTGACTGTTTCCAGCATTTTGCAGTATTTGCAACTTTTTGTTCTGCTTTTAAAATAATGTGTTTGGGAGCCTGTAGATTTTGTTGTGTGGAATTGCTGTGGATTTCACAATACTTTGAGCTGCCTTGGGATTGATGAACTGACCCTCATGAGTTTCTGAGGCAGGTTTAGTATTGCCCTACAAGACATGCCTAAAGAATGGTTATCCACTCTCCATGTGACCTCAGAAATGGCTCTAATAATCCTTAAGAATGATTTGGTTTTTCTACATTTCCTGCAATATGTTTGGATATGTGAAAACTAACTGCACTTTGCCTCTTGGCACATGAAGAAAAATGGCAGTGAATTTCATTAATGGCATGTTTAGTTCCCCGGGCATCAGCAGCTCCTTGCCCAAGTCTAAGCCTGGTTAGTCAGTCTGCACTGGCTATTCTCACATTTTCAACAGGGATCACTGGACAGTGATTGAGAATAGGAATCATGGCTGGTGCTTATCTCTTGACACTGGGGTCCCTGAGGTTGACACGCCACATCTCAATTTGAACAGAGAAAGGATGTGACCTGGATCAATGCCATTTCTTACTGCGGGAGTGAGTAAAGGCAGATCTTTCCCTTCTACACTGCTGCTACTATCTGTAAGGTCATGCTATTCCAATCCTGTGCACAAAATTACAATGTATTCAATTACAGCCTCTTGGAGAAATTAGATGGTAATCCACAATTTTTGAAGGCTACAATATAATATAAAATGTGAATATTTTCTTCAGTTTAACTACATGTTCATCCAAGACTCTGATAATTTAACTAATCATAGTTATTCTGGTGCAGATTATTTGACCATAATGCCAATATCGTTTTGGATCCCTTTTGCCTAATTCCAGTTCACTTTTCTATCCTTGTCCCAGCTAACATTTTTTTTAAAATTCCCTTATTCCTTACCTCCTATCTGTACCTTTACCTAGGTATCTATGGTAACTGTTGCTTAATGGTCTGTCAAAGCCATTTGTATGAACCAATTCTATTTTGTTTAAACATTGATCTGTTCTCAACTCAAGTGCTGTGTGCTGTCCTGGGCAACATAACACTGAGTGAGGATGGGGGACATCCTAGAGCTGGAGTAAGTACTAAGGAAGACAATAAGTTGATAAATAGGGTTAGTTACCTGAGCCATGAAAGAGGATAAAGGGTAGCAGGATGTTTACATAAGAAAGCAATTGCTTAGCAAAGCTCCTATCAAGTTACTTTGGGAATTGGATAAATTAGATCTCAGAATGTCAGTATAAACATTGCGACAAGAGAACATGGATTAAAATTGATCCACGCTGAATACAAAGTACAGAGGAGATCTTAAAAAAGACAAATGGGGCAGAGGGAGAATATAGAAATAGGTTAATAACAGGAAAGGGAATGGTAAGAAGTCTCACGACACCAGAATAAAGTCCAGCAGGTTATTTGGTACCTTGAGCTTTTGGAGTGCTGCTCCTTGATCAGGTCAGTGGAGAGTTGGGCAAACTGTTTGTATATAAACAAAGACTGCACAATCACCAGGCAGGAGTGCTTGCTCCCTGTCGGGGAACACTTCAGCAATCAAGAGCATTCAGCTTCCGATCCTCGAGTAAGCATTCTCCAAGGCAACCTGCAGGGGACACGACAACGCAGAATCAGTGAGCAGAAACTGATAGCCAAGTTCCACGCACATGAAGATAGCCTTAGCCGGGATCTTGGATTCATGTCACACTACATCCAACCCCCACCACTTGGCCTGGGCTTGCAAAATCCAATTAACTGTTCTGGTTTGAGACAATTCACATCTCTCTGACCTGTGATTAAACCTCTTGCATTGTCTGCACCTGTAAAGGTTTGATTGCCTATTAAGACACACATTCCAACCGTTATCTTGCAATATCTTTGCCTTTATATGTCCTGATTGTGAACCCAACTCTCCATTCATCTGATGAAGGAACAGCTCTCCAAAAGCTCATGGTACCAAATAAACTTGTTGGACTTTAACTTGGTGTTGTGAAATTTCTTACTGTGCCCACCCCAGTCCAACGCTGGCATCTCCATTCAGGAAAAGGAATAGAAGTCTTTAATAAACATATCAATTATAAAAAGATAGTAAAAGAGTGGATAGTAAAAAGAAAGGAGACATGGAGAGAAAGTATATTGTCTTCCTCTTCAATAGAGACGGTGCTGCAAATGTAGCATTAAAATAGTAGCAATATTGAAAAGGATAAAAATAAATAGGAGGTACCTGCAAGATTGGCAATTGTCTAAGTAGGAAGGTCACCCAGTTCAGGTAGAGTGTACTAGGTTACTGAGGGAAGTAAGGATGCAAATTGTGGCAGTTCTGGCCACGATCTTCCAAATCTTGGATATGAAAATATTAGCTATGATGTGGAGATGCTGGCATTGGACTGGGGATAGCACAGTAAGAACTCTCAACACCAGGTTGAAGTTAAAAGCCACAAGCTTTTAACCTGGTATTGTGAGACTTCTTACTATGAAAATGGTGCTAGAGGATGAGAGGATTGAACGTTATATACCCTTGCTTTAAAAAGAGGGAGAGAAATAAACGTAGTGACTATATAGCACTCAGCCTCATAAGGCCAGTGCTAAAAATCTGGAACAGTAATCCGGGATAAAATTAATTTGCATTCGTAAATCTAGAGGCTAATAAATGAAGGCACAGAAGGCAAACTATGAACAAGTTCTTGATGAATGGAGAGGGTTGATGCTAACATAAAATAGACTTGTTAGCACAATTGAGATTAAACACACACTGGCAACATGAATATAAAATTAGTGAGAGACTGAAATTGGAAAGTATTAGTAAATGGTTTTGTCTAACTGGAGGGTGTTCCATGCAGGGTATATATATTGGAATCACTTTGCATATTAATGAACTGGATTTGGGCAAAAAGGCCATATTTAAAACTTTGCAGTCAATGATACAAACCTTGGGTGTGTATTAGACATCAGGAAGACATGAACTGATAAAATGGACAGACGTGTGGTTGATAAAACTTAACGCTGAGAAATGTGAAATGATGCATTTTGGCAGAAAGATGAAGTGAGACAAGGTATGCAATTTTAAGAGACACATAATGAAGTATGATGTGTACACCCATCTTGCAGCAAGTTAAGAAAGTGGTTCTCGCAGCATATTGAATCTTTTGCCTGTGTTAGAACATAGAACATAGAACAATACAGCACAGAACAGGCCCTTCGGCCTTCGATGTTGTGCTGACCAAAATAAAAAGCAATGCCCCTCCTAACTAAACCATTCCCTTCTCTTCCATATACTTATCAACTAACCTCTTAAATGCCACCAAACTTGGTGCATCTACAACAGCTGCAGGCAGGGCATTCCACTCCCTAATCACTCTTTGAGTAAAGAAACAGAGTGTTAAAGGAACAGAGTACGAAGCAAGGAACTGTCTAAATCAGCTTAAATATCACACTCATTTCTGGGCACCATACTTGTAAAGAGCATAGAAGCGGTTTACTAAAATGGTATAAGGATTATGGGACTTCAGTTACAAAGAGAGTACAGAGAAGTTGGAATTGTTCTTGGAGATCAAAGTTGAATTTTGATAGCAGTGTTCAAAATAATGGAGTATGTTAGAGTCATTAAGGAGAAGCTTTCTAGTGGCAAAAATTTGGTAATCATTTAACATAATGAAAAACATGAAACTTATTTAAAGAGCAAGTCTAAGCAGCTGGGAGACTAACAACATTAATTTCAAGAAAAGTGTTCAATTAGCCTCCTATAATTAAGAAAGATGGTGTGTCTTTTTAAGTAGCAAGGCTTATTAGTAGTAGCAAGGTTTATTACTTAAATAGAGATTGGCATTTTGCTGCTCCAATTTCGAATACACATCCTTTTCTATTTGGGAACTCCAAGGTGCCTCCTGTGTCCTCGGTAACCATACGTGCAAGTTGGTCTATCAGTTGCAGCAGCTTGAGCCCCAGGTTGCAGCTGCTATTATTGCGGTGCAACCATGAGGTTGAGAGCTTTGTGAAAGCACACTTTATAGATGTAATCACCCTACAGCCATAACAGTATGCAGAGTGGAAATGGGTGACTAGACAGTTGAGAAAAACAGGTATATAATGCAGAAGTCCCCTGAATGTACCTCGCACTCATTCAGTTTTGAAGATGGATGGAAGTGTGTGGAGTTTGCATGTGCTCCCCATATCTGTGTGTGGTTTCCTCCACAGTCCAAAGATGTAAGGGTTAGGTACATTAGCCATGCTAAATTGCCCCTTAGTGTCAGAGGTATTAGTAGGGTAAATATATGGGGTTACATATATGAAATAGGGTCTGAATGTGATGGTTGTAAGTGCCAGCTTGATGGTTCATCCAGGGAGCACTGCCTGAGCACGGTATAGTAAACTCATCTGTAAGGGAGTCGCAAAGAATACTGGAACAACAGTAGTGATAGGAGATTTGATAGATCTCTCAATTACTGCCAATAGCACATGCAAGTGAGTATGGAAATGGGAGGATAAAGCAGATGCATGTGTGGCTGGAAAGATGGTGCCTTTAAGAGGGAGCTTTAGATATTTGGAAGATTGGGACCGTTTCTGGATGGATGCAATCGGAACAGGTAGCATTGATTGCAACTAAACTGTGCCATGACTGAGTTCCTTGCAATTGCTGGTGCTGTTGAGAAAGATTTAAAGTAACTTGTCAGTGGTTTGAGATTTGGGAAATAATATTGGAGAGGAATACCAAGATTAGCAGAATACTGGGAGGTGGAGATAGCACTAGAGTAGGAAAAAGTGAGTTAGATGGATTCAGATTAATGAAGTCTACCTTGGTTATTGAGCAGCTATGTGAATATACAGTGGTAAAAAGATTGGTGAGTTACGGGCGTAGGTTGCCACACAAAAATATGATGCTGTGGTTGTAACAGAGTCCTGGCTCAAAGAAGGTCAGGATTGGGTCTAAAATATTCAAAGAACAAAGAAAAGTACAGCACAGGAACAGGCCCTTCAGCCCTCCGAGTCTGTACCAATCATGATGTCCTAACTAAACTACAAAACCTCCTGTCACCCAGATCCATCTGTATGTTCGTGTTCCTAAGGGTTCTGCCATTTGCAATATAATTCACACTTAAATTTGTTCCTCCAAAATGAATCTCTTCACACTTGTCTAGGTTAAACTCCATCTATCATTTCTGTCCCAAGTCTCCTATCTATCTATATCCTGTTGTATCCTCTGACAGTCCCTGTCACTATCAGCAACTCCTCCAATCTTTGTATCATTGTGTAATCACACCCCACTCACATTTTCCTCTAGATCATTGTGTGCTGCAAATGAGTCCCAACACTGATTCCTGCAGAATACCACTAGCTACAGATTTCCATTCTGAAAAACACCCTTCTACTGCTGCACTGTCTTCTGTGACCAAGCCAGTTTTATATCCATCTAGCCAGCCCACCCTGAATCCCATGTGATTTTAGTTTTTGTACCAGTCTGCCACGTGAAATCTTGTCAAACATCATACTAAAGTCTATATAAACTACATTCACAGCCCTTCTCTCTTCAATTATCTTTGTCACCTCTTCAAAAAACTCAGTAAAATTGAGACATGACTTTCCCCTTAGAAAACTATGCTACTGTCACTAACTAGTCCATTTTCTTCCAAATATGCATATATCCTATCCCTTAGCATCTTCTCCAAGAACTTCCCCATCACTGACATCAAGCTCAGCAACCTATAATTTCCTGGATGATCCCTGCTTCCTTTCTTAAACAAAGGAACAACTTTGGCTATCTTGAAATCTTACCAGTGGCCAAAGAGGATGTGAAGATATCTGTTAAGGCCCCAGCTATTTCTTCCCTTGCCTCCTGCAGAATTTGGGATAGATGCCATCCTGTCCCAGGGACTTGCCTACCTTAGTTTAGTTTAGGATACTCCTTCAATATATTGACGCTTCCTCCTTCAATATATTGACGCTTCTCTAGAGTGTTCACATATCTAACCCTGACCTCAACATCTGTCATGACCTTCTCCTTTAATACAGCATACTTATTAAAGATCTCGCCCACTTTCTGTGGCTAAATGGATGACTTTCCTCCATTGTCCTTGAGTAAGCTACTCTTCCTCTTGCTACTCTCTTGCTTCTAATATATGCATGAAAAGCCTTGGGATTCTCCTTGACCCTGTTTGCTAAAGACATTTCTGGCCCTTTTAGCCTCCCTAATTCCACATTTAAGTTCCTTTCTACTTTCTATTACTTTCAGTTTTAGATGCCTAGACCTATTGTAAGCTGCCTTTTTCCTTTTGGCTATGCTTACAATTTCCATTGTCATTCATGGTTCCTGAATCCTGTCATTTCTACCCTTCATTTTTGTGGGGACATGCCTGTCCTGCACTTCAATCAACTGTCATTTAAAAGCCTCCCACATGCCAGATATGGACTTGCACTCAAATGGCTGCGCCCAGTCCACATTCAAATCTGCATGTACAATCGTCAGCTCCACCGCACCTCTCCCTGATGAGCTCAATGCATTCTACACCCATTTTGAGCAAGGAGTCAGTGAGAGTGTGTCCTCCACCCTGAAAGCCCTGGATGAACCTGTATCTGGAGTCACCATTGCAGATGTTAGAGCAGCTTTCTTGAAGATCAACTGATGGAAGGCAACTGGCCCGGATGGGGTACCCGGACATACACTCAGATCTTGCGCAGATCAGCTGGCGGAGGTATTCACAGACATCTTAAATCTCTCTCCATAACAATCTGAGGTTCCTTTCTGCTTCAGGAAGATGACCATCATCCCAGTACCTAAGAAAAACCAAGCAGCGTACCTTAATGACTATCGGCCAGTGGCGCTGACATCCATCATTATGAAATGCTTCGAAAGGTTAGTCATGGTACGAATCAATTCCAGCCTCCCAGACTCCACAATAGTTTATCTATCACTGCAACAGGTCCACAGCTGGCGCCATTTCCCTGGCCCTGCACTCAACCCTGGAACACCTAGATAACAAGGATACCTATGTCAGACTCCTATTTATTGACTACAGCTCAGCCTTCAACACTATTATTCCCACAAAACTCATCTCCAAACTCCATGTCTGGGCCTCAACACCTCCCTCTGCAACTGGATCCTGAATTTCCTAACTGACGGACCACAATTAGTAAGGATAGGCAACAACACCTCCTCAATGATCATCCTCAACATTGGTGCCCCACAAGGCTATGTGCTCAGCCCCCCAATATACTTCTTGTACACCTATGACTGTGTGGCAAATTCCCCTGCAGTTCAATTTTCAAGTTGCTGATGACACCACCAAAATCAGTGAGAACTCAAACAGTGACGAGACAGAATATAGAAATGAGAAAATCTGGTGAATTGGTGCGGCAACAATGATCTCTTCCTCAACAAAACAAAGAAGATTGTCATCGACTTCAGGAAACGTAAAGGAGAACGTGCCCCTGTCTATGTCAATGGGGACCAAGTAGAAATGGTCAAAAGCTTCAAGTTTTTAGGTGTTCAAATCACCAAAAACCTGTCCTAATCCCCTTGTGCTGACAGTATAGTTAAGAAAGCCTATCAACGCCTCTACTTTCTTAGAAGATTAAGGAAATTTGGCATGTCAGCTATTATTCTCACTAACTTTTACAGATGCACTATGTTCTGGTTGTAGCACAGCTTGGTACGGCTCCTGCTTTGCCCAAGACTATAAGGAACTACAAAAGGTCATGAATGTAGCCCAATCCATCATGCAAACCAGCCTCCCATCATTAACTCTGTCTATGTTTCCTACTGCCTCAACAAAGCAGCCAGCATAATTAAGGACCCCACGCATGCTGGACATTCTCACTACCAACTTCTTCCTTCGGAAAACAATACAAAGTCTGAGGTAATTTATTAACCGACTCAAAAACAGCTTCTTCCCTGCTGTCAGATTTTTGAATAGCTGTACCTTGCATTAAGTTGATCTTTCTCTACATCCTAACTATGACTGTAACATTACATTCTGCATTGTCTTGTTTCCTTCTCTACGAACAGTATGTTTTGTCTGTATAGCACACAAGAAGCAATGCTTTTTACTGTTTGCTGATGCATGTGACAATAGTAAATCAAATCAAACATTCCCCAGTTCCTTTCTAATTTGGATGCAAGTGGCCCTCGTCCATTTAAGCTCCTTCCTCCAAGGGCAACTCTTAAACTTATCCACGTCTACTCAAAGTCTTGTGGAGTTATGGTCACTAAGGTTGAATTGCTCCCAACTGAAACATCAATCACCTTGCTTGGCTCATTCCCCAGTACCAAGTCTAGTATGGCCCCCTTCCTGGTTGAATTGTCAACATAGCCCTCCTGGGCACATCTAACAAATTGCTGTCAGTCTAAGCCCAGGCTGTAACGGGGTCCTAGTCAATATGGGTTAAATTAGAATCACCCATCACAACTACCCTTGCCTTTTTCACACCTTTTCAGTATCTGACTATACAACATCTTTACCTACTCAGGATTCTAAGGAAATAGGGCATGTCTGCTACAACTCTCTCTGACTTTTCCAGATGCACCATAGAAGCATTTTTTTCAATTATATCACAGCTTGGTATGGGCTCCTGCTTTGTCTAAGACTGCAAGAAACTACACAGGGTGGTGAATAAATCCCAGTCCATCAGTCAACCAGCCTCCCATCCGTTGACTCAGTTTACACTTCCCACTGCCTCAAAAGCAGCCAGCATAATTAAGGACCCCATACACCCCAGGCATACTCTCTTCCACCACCTTCTGTTGGTAAAAAGATACAAAAGTCTGAAATCACGTACCAACCAATACAAGAGCTGCATCTTCTCTGCTGCTGTCAGACTTTTGAATGGACCTACCTTGCATTAAGTTGATATTTCTCTATACCTAGCTATGACTGTAACACTACATTCTGCACTCCTTTCCTTCTCTATGAACAGTATGCTTTGTCTGTAAAGTGTGCAAGAAAAAATACTTGTCACAGAACACTAATACACGTGACAATAATAAATCAAACCAACTGCTCCTCTGTCTCCTGCGGGCTGTTGGGAGGTCTATAGTGCACTCCCAACGTTGTGATTTCATGCTTCCTTTTCATGAGCTGCACTCATAATGCCTCACTACAAAATCCCTCCAATGTGTTCTCCTTCAACACAGCCATGATGTCTCCCTAATTAGCAATGCAACTCCTCTATCCCTTCTGATTTCCCCTTCAGTCCCATCTAAAACAACAATATCCCAGAATGTTAATATGCCAGCCTTGTCCCTCCTTTAACCATGTTGCTGTAATGGCAATAACAACGTAATTCCATGCAGTAATCCAGGCTATCAGTTCATCTGTTTTACCTGTTATACTTCTTACGTTGAAGCAAAGGCATTTCGGATCTCCAGTCCCACCCAGCCCCGTGGCTTCCTTCTGCTTGCTCTTACTCTGCGCTTTGTTTATCTCAGCCTCACTTTCTTCCCCAGTCCTACGTTTGCTGGCCTGCTGTTCTAGTTCCCACCCCGCTGCCATACTTGTTTAAACCCTTGCAAACAGCATTAGCAAACCTCCTGTCCAGGATATTGGTGTCTCTCCAGTTCTGGTGCAACCTAGTGCCTTCTCATAGAGGCCCCAGAAGATATCCCAGCAATCTATATATCTAAAGCCCTCCCTTTTACATCAGCTTTTTAGCTGCATGTTCAACTGTACTGTCTCCCTGTTCCAAGCCTTACTAGCACATGGCACGGGGAGTAATCCTGAGATTACTACCCTAGAAGTCCTGATTTTTAGCTCTATTACCTAACTCTGAATTGTCTCTGAAGGACCTCTTCCTGCCTATGTCATTTGTTTCAATGAGGACAATGACATCTGGCTGTTTACTCTCCCATTTTACTCTCCCAGTAGGCAGTCAAGTCGAGAAGGTTGTTAAGAAGGCATATGGAGTCTTAGCTTTTATTGGTAGGGGGATTGAATTTCGGAGCCGCAACGTCATGTTGCAACTGAACAAAACTCTAGTGCGGCCGCACTTGGAGTATTGTGTGCAGTTCTGGTCCCCACATTATAAGAAAGATGTGGAGGCATTGGAGAGGGTACAGAGGAGGTTTACCAGGATGTTGCCTGGTATGGAGGGCAGGTCTTATGAAGAGAGGCTGAGGGATTTGAGGTTGTTTTCGTTAGAAAGGAGGCGGCTAAGAGGGGACCTTATCGAAACATATAAGATGATTAGAGGTTTAGATAGGGTGGACAGTGATAGCCTTTTTCCTAGGATGGAGAAAGCTAGCACGAGGGGACACAGCTTTAAATTAAGGGGTGATAGTTATAGGACGGATATCAGAGGTAGGTTCTTTACCCAAAGGGTGGTTCGGGAGTGGAATGCCCTGCCTGCAGCAGTTGTAGATGCGCCAAGTTTGGTGGCGTTTAAGAGGTTAGTTGATAAGTATATGGAAGAGAAGGGAATGGTTTAGTTTGGAGGGGCATTGCTTTTTATATTGGTCGGCGCAACATCGAAGGCCGAAGGGCCTGTTCTGTGCTGTAATGTTCTATTTTAGGATGCCCTGTACCCACTCAGAGATATCAGGACCCTGGCACCAGGGAGGTAAAACACATCCTAGAGTATTGTTCGCGACCATAGAAATGCCTGTCTGTACTCCTGACTATCTAGTCTCCTACTACCAACATTCTCTTGGATTTTGCCTGACCCTGCTCGACAGCAGAACCAGGTGTGGTGCCACAGGCCTGGATGCTGCTAGTATTTTGCTCCAGGAAGCTCTCCCCGCTCCCTCCTATATGTGCTTGAGAAAGAAATAGCTACAGAAAACTCCTGCATTACCTGCTTTCCTCTTCTAGTGATTGCCTGAATCACCTGTCTGGACCTCTAGTGTGACCACCCTCCTTGAAGCATCTATCACACTCTCTACCTCCCCTGTATGCTTTGCAGTAGGTCTAGCAGCTGTTCCAACCAGGGTATGATATGTTTAGGAAGAAAGCCAAGAAGGATGGCAGTGTTGATTCAGGAGAATATTACAATACTGGAGTAAAAGGATGTCCCAGAGGGGCTGATGACCAAGACCAAGGAAGAAGGTTGGCGATGAGGAACAAAAATGGTGCAATTACCTTGTCCAGTGTCAACAAAGGCCATTAACTAATGGGAATGAGGTAGAAGAACAAATTTGCAAAGAAATTATAAAGGGGTGCAAAAACTAGAGTTGTTGTAATGGGAAACATTAATTATCCAAGTATGGATTAGGATAGGAGCATAAGAGTACAGGATCAAAGACAGTTGCACTTGGACACGTTCAGCTTTAGCTAGAATATTGCATCCAGTTCTGGGTGCTCCACTTTTAGGAAAGATGTGAAGGCGTTGAAGAGAATGCAGAAAAGTTTCACAAAAATGATTCCAGGGATGAAGAACTTCAGCTGCATAGATTTGGAGAAGTTGGGCTATTTTTCTTGGAGAAAAGAAGTTTGAGAGGAGATTTAATAGATTGTTAAAAAATTGAGTGGTCTAGACAGTACAAAGGGAGAAGCTATTCCAGTTGCCGAAAGGACTGAGAAACAGAGAATTCATGAAAGAAGCAATGGTGAAACAGTTTCGTGGAGTGAGTGATTAGGATCTGGAGTGCCCTGACTTGGAGTGTGATGGTGGCAGGTCCATTCAAGGCTTTCAGGCAAGGATTAGAATATTATTTGGAAAGGAAGAATGTGCAGTTACTGGGAGAAGGCAGGGGAATGGCACTAAGTAAATTGATCATTCGCAAAGCCAGAATTACCCATTAGTCAAGTGGCCTGTGTTGTGACCATGCTGTGATTTCGATGTTGGTGTAATTTGGAATGCGCTTCCTGAAAGAATGATGACAGCAGAATCCATTGTAACATTCAAAAAGAAATTGGATAAGTACTTGAAGGTGAAAAAATTAACAGATCTATGAGGAAAAAAGCAATGCTGTGGGGTTAATTAGACTGCTCTACCTAAGAGCCAGCAGAATCTGTTTGGGCTATATAGCTTCCTTGGGGTGGTGGGTGGAGGGTCTGTCGTTAAGGCGTTCCATCAATAGCTCTGGGTGCCCTGGAGTTTGTTGGAAATTTTCCTGGAAAACTGGTCATAGGCTTTTTTTTTCTCTGATATCCCCAGGAAATGGTGTGATGTTGTGCTGTGGTTAGGGTGCGTGACGTTTGGTCATGGTTAGAGTGAATGATGTCGGGTTGGGGTTGGGCTGAGTGACACTGGGGTGCCTGGCGTGGTATTAAAGTTTATTAGTCACAAGTAAGGGTTATATTAACACTGCGTTGAAGTTACTGTGAAATTCCCTTAGTTGCCACAATCCGGCACCTGATCGGGTGATTGTATCTAATCAGCACATCTTTCAGAATGTGGGAGGAAACCGGAGGACCTGGAGGAAACTCATGGGAGAACGTGCAAATTCCACACAGACAGTGACCCAAGCCAGGGATCAAACTGGGTCGCTGGTGTTGTGAGGCAGAAGTGCCACCATGCTGTTAAGATTGGGATGAGTGGCATGTGATGTTGGGGTGAAGGCGAGTGGCGTGTGATGCTGGGGTAAGTATCAGTGAGCCTTCCCCCACTTGTCTGGTATATTTGTATCTGAGTAATCTATTCTGACCCATAGCTTTTGACCTCTCCTTGCATCAGATCCATTTTTCTGTTTGATCTGTATCACGATGGCTTTAGCTGTTCTGTACTTCTCTTTTCCTTTTCCACTGATCATAACACTTGGACATTCTTTGTCTCTTGCATCCTCAAGATCTAAAACAGCCTCAACTCCTTCCTTCACTTATTTTTCATTTTCACCAACAATCTACAGACTTCTAAAGTCCAACGTTAGTGTTTTGTCTTTGATATCTTGAAGACTATTGTCTCTGTCCTTGAGCAGTCTGATGTGTAAGATGTTTTTAATGCCATTCACTTTGTCGCACACAGCAAGTCATTGGCTAATATTGTTTTGTCCAAATGATCATCTTAGCCCATGGGAGAACAACACTGTGATGTTTTATAATGTATACAGTATTTATCAGAATTCTGTTATTTGGGGTGTATGCTGTAATCCTTTGCTGACTGCTCCTGTGAAATGCAGTGATTGAATTATTCTAAATTGATGTTCTCAAAATTCCAGTAGCATTTTTCTGGAGTCTGTATGAAATTTAATAAGCGACTATAAAACTGTAATTTTGTGCAGATGTCAGATGGTGTGATGAAAGTGACTGAAGTTTCTTATCATCCAAATACTGTTTTGCTGTAAAATGCCAACCTCATCCTTTGATTGGGTGCAATCAGTGATTCTGCACTACATGATTGTGGTGTTGGCTATAATCATCATTGCCGATCTTGTTTGCCAATTGTTCTGCCCCACTACTGAAAGTCAACACTTAGTTTCTTTACTTCAGAGCGTCCTCAGGCGGAGTATCACAAAAAGGTGAGTACCGAGCACCAACAGGTTGTGATATTGATTGCATGTGAGCCATCGTGTAATGTGGTATGTAGCTTTGTGTTGCAGTTAGCTTCACTGTAACTGCATCCTTGCAAAGTTTGCTCTCCTGTGATGTCCATATTTTGCTGAACAGAATTTTAATTTGTGGTGTTGTATTGAAGTTGCTTTTTCTTTCACTTTTGTACAGTTTAGTGTCAGAAAGATAATGACAATATGTAGAATTACAGCACAGAAACAGGCCATAGGTTTATAATTGTTAATATCTCACAAAAGCCTTCTCCCATTCCTCTTCATTTCAAACCATTTACATACCTTCCAATTCCTTTCTCCTATAGTACTTATTGTAGCATCTCCCGAAATACATCTATGATATTATCTCAAATATTCCATATGGTAGCAAATCCAACATTCTGACCACTGAACGAGTTTCTCCTGAATTCTTTAATGGATTTATTAGTGACCATCTTTATTGACCTGAAGTTTTGGTCTTTTTCATGAGTGGAAATATTTATTTTTCTATCTAATTGTACCTCTTCATGAAGACCAGAGAGTCTCAGCCTGTTCAATTGTCTCTGCTAAGCTAAACCCTCAGTTTTGTTCATCTTTGAATATTTATTGCACGCTTAATATAAAGCTGTACTTAGTCCCCTACTAATTTCATACACATGGAATGAATTTCAAAACACACAGCTTCTCACATTGAGTGGCAAAGGTAACATAATGATAACAGTGACTCACCAACTTGTAAAGCCAAATGACGGGAGCTCTTGTTCCACTCTGCATATCATTCTCTGTGACGAATCCCATCTATCTCTAATGGTCAACAAGGCAATACAGTTGACTCTTTTATAGCCCATCACTGATGAGGAGAGCTGAGAGTGGCAGTTTCATGTCTGTATTCATTGAGAGACACTGAAATTCTGATTGGCATGTGGAACTGAACACTGACTCACCAATTGCTTATGGAGAAGAATGCAAAACTCGGCAGATGAATTTCACTTCCCAGTGGCCAGCTCGTCACCATTGAAACACTGTCAGCGGAGACAGAGTAGCACTCTGTGAGGATGAAGCTGATTAATACTTCACGTTGCAATCCATTCACAAACATCTAGGTAAAAACCTTCCATGCTACTACATGGCTAGGAACTTTCATTTACAAAAATTAGATTCAGACTTGTCTCAATGGGTGAAACTGTGGGTAGCAATGCAAGACTGATCCTTACTTTTCTCTTCCACTTCCCTGTCCAGCCATTCTTAAACCCTTCTTATTTTAAAGTCCTGACTTGTCTGGACGTGAGTACAAAACACCACAGAAACTTGTTCAAGAATCATAGTACCCTGTAGTGCTGAAGGAGGCCCTTTGGTCCATCAAGTCTGCATCAACCACAATCCCATCCAGGCCCTACCTGCATATCACTACATATTTTACCTGCTAATCCCTCCAACCTAAGCATATTAGGACAGTAAGGGGCAATTTTAGCAAGGCCAATCAACCTAATACGCACATTTTTGAACTGTGGGAGAAATTGGAGCACCCAGGGGAAACCCACACAGACACGAGGAGAATGTGCAGACTCCACTCAGACAGTGACCCGAGCCAGGAATTGGACCCAGATCCCTGGAGCTGTGAAGCAGCAGTGCTAACCACTGTGCCACCTTGCCGCCCCAAATATATGTGTACGCTTAGCTTGTCAGATGGGGTGTCACAATTACTTCTGGGTCCATCCTACTTTGACCAGATGCTGTTTGAAGGTGACTAGATGATGCTTGGGGGCATGAGTATTGTGTGTGCTGTGCAGGGTGTCTGCATTTCATAACGCTATCATTGGTAAGTGCCGCAATTTTCAATATTGTTTGTGATTTGTCTTTGTCACAAAAATTACTGTATTTTACTATGGTGGTAATATTCACAGTTTAATATAGTATCTCTTTGTAGTTCTCTACTTAAAAATTTTACAGCTACAACCTTCTGTTGATTGCAAGTTCACATATTCAGCAGTCTCTGTGTGTGCTGCTTTACTTGAGTGAGATTTGCATCTATCATGTTAGTTTTTTACTGATTGTTGTTTGAATAAAAGCTGCAATATTATTGACTCCTGATCTGGGAACCCATGACAATTCAATGATATATCATACTATTAATAAATTTAGTTCATCAACGTGAAGTTTGCAATTGCTAAATAATGGGCAGTATGGCCTTTGGAAGTTTCAGATGGCACAGGGGTAACTAGCTGTACCTGAGTGATAATGAGACATCTGGGATGCTCAGATCCTCAAAGATATCAAAGCAGGTGTGAACAGTAAATTGGTCATTTAATTCAAGAGAATTACTTTAAAAACAAATCTGTTTGTAATCCGATATTTATTATCATCCATTTGAATCAGTAACATTCCACACAGCCGAAATCCTGCCTTTGTTGTGGTTTAAATGTCCCACAGAATCATAGTGGAGGTTCATGCAGCAGCAGACATGCAGTTAGATCTGTGCTTGATTGAAGGAACCCCAATAACATCAAACCCACTGTGCTAAAAATAAATCATTTTTTGCTGTTAACAAAAATTGGAGAACCTCGGAATCTGGAAATCAAAGGAAAGTACACAACGGGTTTGTATAATTATTTACAATGCAAAAGGTAATTTTGGAACCACTGCTTTTCTTGATGCAGATTAATGATGTGGGCTTGGGTGTGCAAGGCATTATTTCAAACTTAGATGACAAAAAATTGGAATTAGCAAAAAGGTGGACTTACCAGGGATCACAGTGTATAAGTTGACCTTTGAAGCTTCCAAAAATAGGCGTTCAACTTGTATGTCGAGTGTAAAATATGAGCTGAGTGTTGACGCAGGGGATCCGTTTCTGTTTTCCAGTTCCCACGTGCGTCCTGCTTTGCGTGGAAATTTCTTAAACTCCCACACATCATAGCAACGTAGCCCATGTCTCCTCCTTGATCCCATGCACTGACTCAAAAGCAAGAATCCTAAAGTTGCCTTTATCAGCTGAAAACTGAGGGTTGGCTTGCATGCCGAGTATAGATTAAACATACGTTTTGGTGCTGGGAACTATCAATTTATATGCCACAATCCATTGTGACCGTGGTGATCGACTTGAAGAGGATGTAGACAGACTGGTGGAATGAACGGTCACACAGGCGATGAAGTTTAATGTCAAGGAGTGGGAAGTGATTGCATTTTCGAGGGAAGAATGAGAAGAAAATATAAAATACAGAGTGCACATCAGTGGATGCACGAAAATAGAGGGACCTGAGGAATATATGCACACAAATCAGTGAAGCTGACAGGCAGATTGAGAAACTGATTGATTAAGGCATATGAGATCCTGGGTTTTGTATATAGAGGATAGAATAAAAATTGAAGGAAGTAATGGTGAACCTTTGTATAAGATGTTTAAAGCTCAATTTGGAGTCACAAGGGCAAAATGACCCAGGAGCAGTAGCCACTACACAGATGAACTGTCCAGTCCAGTCCAATCTGTGGCTCTAGTGCAGCCACATTCCAAGAGAAAGATGTGTGTAATATCAAAGAGAATCACATTAGTGATTGGTTGGTGAATATTTTGTCTAGCTTCAAATCCTGTGTAATTTATTAGTAAGATTTACCAGCAGTAGTAAAAATTATTGGGTGCAGCTGTGTTTAGTAATTGATAATAAAAAGGCAGGGCAGGTGAGAATGTGAGACACGTGTATCTATGGCTTGAGAAATTGCAGCTCAGTCATTGAACTGGAGGCTAAGCTGTAGACACTGATGCATCAAGAGGGGGAAAGTTACTTGGACATTTTGTACAAGCAGACAGTCACACCTCTTAGGATAGGTTGTTCTTAATCTGTGGTTAGGGACAGCAGGGTGTGTGAGACAGGTATGAGAGCTCAGAAGGTACAAGTGGAGGTGCCTCAGCCTTTGCAATTTTCTGACAGACTTGTGATTTTTGCAGCCTGAATGGATGAAAGTGGTGGTTGCAGGGAGGATGAGCAAACTGAGCAAGGTACAGGAAGGCATTCAGAGGGGGAGGAGGAATTGGAGGGTGGGGTGTAATTAATAGGAAAGTGGTAATTGGGACAGTACAGTCAGGTAGATAGACAATTCTCTGCAGCAGAGAGCCAGACAGCTGTGTTGTCTGCCTGATGCCAGCATTCTGGACATCTGCTTTGTGCTGGGGAGGATGTTGCATTGGGGGGATGCAGTCGTCACTGAGGGATCAAAACAGGGGAAGCCCTAGAGGGGTATAGAAAGTACAGGGGATTACATAACAAAGAAATTAGGAGAGCAAAGTGGGGATATGAAAATGCACTGACGGATAAAATAAAATCCAAAGTTATTTTATAAGTATATTAAGTACAGGAGCATTACTAGGGAAAGAATACGGCCCATTAATGACCAACATGGCAAGTTGTGTGGAGTAGGTGAGGTTTTAAATGAGTACTTTTGCATCTATGTTCACTATGGAGAAGGATAATGTCAGTATAAAAATCAAGGAGGGACATTGTGATTTACTTGAATAACTTAACATTGAAAGAGGGGAAGTTTTAATGGGCCTAAAAGTGGATAAATCCCCAGATCCAGATGAGATGTATCTAAGGCTGCAATGGGAGGCAAAGGCAGAGATTGCAGCAGCATTGACAATGATTTTCAAGTTTTTCCTGCTCACAGAAGAGGTGCTAGAGGACTGGAGAACATCTAATGTGGCATCATTATTCAAGGAGGGAAGTAGGGGAAAACCAGGTAATTATAGGCCAGTGAATCTAACCTCAGGGAAATAAATTTTTAAAATTCTGAGGGACATGGTTAGTTTCCACTTGGGGAGGTAAGGATTAATCAAGGATGGTCAACATGGTTTTGTCAAAGGGAGATCATATCTTAGAAATTTAATTGCATTTTTCAAAGAGGTGACGAGATTTATAGATGAGGGCAATGCAGTTGATGTAGTCTACCTGGACGTCAGTAAGGCTTTTGACAAAGTTCCATATGGAGGACTGATAAAGAAGGTAAGAGTTTATGGGATCCAGGGCAATTTGGCAAATTGGATTCAAAATTGGCTTAGTGGCAGGAGGCAGAGGATGATGATGGTGAAAGGTTTTTTTTGTAACTGGAAAGATGTGACCAGTGGTGTTTCTCAGGGATCAGTGCTGGGTCCCTTGCTGTTTGTTGTATGCATAAATGAACTTGATATGAATGTAGGAGATACGATAAGTAAGTTCACAGTTGACAAAAATTGGTAGTGTAGTAAATAATGAGGAGAAAAGCCTTAGATTACAAGATGATAGAGATAAGCTGGTTAGATGGGTAGAAGTGGCAAATGTGATTTAACCCTAGAAAGTGTGAGCTGATGCATTCGGAAGTACTAACAAGGAAAGGCAATATGGAATAGATGGTACAAAGATCAGAGGGACTTTGGTGTGCATGTCCACAAATTCCAAGACAACAAGACAAGTAGACAAGATTAAGAAAGCATATGGTATATTTGCCTTTAATCAAGGCATTGAATACAAAAGCAGGGAGGATATGATGAAGCTGTATAAAATAAGGCCACTACTGGAGTACTGTGCAGTTCTGGACATCACACTATAGGAAGGATGTGATTGCACTAGAGAGAGGGTGCAGAGGAGATTCACCCGAATGCTGCCTCGGCTGGAGCGTTTTAGCTATCAATAGAAAACTGGATAGGTTGGGGTCCTTTTCCTTGGAGCAGAAAGGGCTGGGAGGCACCCGATTGAGGTGTAAAAATTGAGGGGGCACAGAGGGATAGGAAGGAGTTTTCCCCTCTAAGAATTATGTTCGTACCAAATCAAATAGGTGGATGGTTGACAGAGGAAAGAATGTCACAAAGACTGGGAATATCATGCTTCCCACTTGATACTTTGTATACAAAGAACAAAACAGCATGGGAACCAGCAGGCCCTTCGGCCCAACGAGCCCGTGCCACCGCCTCCATGTTCCCACTTCTACCCATGATCCCTGTCTATGTTTATAGATCTATGCATTGAAACCAAATTTGTTTTTGTCATTAAATTATTGGATGCTATTAATGCACAAACTGTCATTATATTGATCAAAAACGCAGAATATCCAATTCAGTGAGTGGAGAGGACGGTGATTTGTTATGGAGTGAGGATTTTGAAACTGAAAGCACCGTATTTGATCCAGAGTGGGATCCATTGCCAAAGTGACTCATAGAGTTATAGAGAATTGGAGCATGGAAGCAGGCCCTTTGGCCCAACTTGTCCATGCTGCCCATTTTTTAAAACCCCTCAGCTAATCTCAGTTGTCCACATTTGGCCCATAATCCCTCTATACCCATTGTACCCATGTAACTATCTAAATGCTTTTTAAAAGATAAAATTGTACCTGCCTCTTCTTCTACCTCTGGCAGCTTGTTCCAGTCACTCACCACCCTCTGTGTGGAAAAAATTGGCCCTCTGAAGACTTTTGTATTTCTCATCTTAAACCTATGCCTTCTTGTTTTAGACTCCCCTATGTTTGGGAAAAGATATTGACTATCTACCTTGTCATTATTTTATAGACCACTAAGGTCATTCCTCAGCCTCCTACGCTGCAGACAAAAAAAGTCCCAGTCTACTCAGCCTCTCAAAGAACAAAACAGCATGGGAAACAGGCCCTTCGGCCCAACGAGCCCGCGCCGCCACCTCGATGTTCCCACTTCTACACGCGATCCCTATCCATGTTTATAGATCTATGGATTAAAAAACAAATTTGAGAAATTTAGGGAGAATTTGTTTTGCCAATTAGCCTAAGAGCACATCTTTGGGATGTGGGAGGAAACTGGAGCTCCCGGAGAAAACCCACACAAGCACGGGGACAATGTGCAAACTCCCACAGACACAGGCCCAAATTCATGTATCTGCACAGCACAGCTATAGTCACTGCGCTGTCGTGTTGCCCATCAGATGGTCCTGCTGCATCGCCTGACAATGCTCCTCACTATCTGCAAGTCCAGCCATCTTTGTATCGTCTGCAAACTTGCTGATCACTCCACTTACTCCCTCTTCCAAGTCATTTATGTATATTACAAATAGAAGAGGTCCCAGTACCGAGTCCTACAGCACACCACTAGTGACCGACCTCCAGCTAGAGAAACACCCTTCTGCTATTACACTCTGTCTCCTATTACCAAGCCAGTTGCTTATCCATCTGGCTACCTGTCCTTGTATCCCATTTGCCTTGACCTTCTCGACTAACCTCCCATGAGGGACTTTGTCAAACACCTTACTAAAATCCATATAGACAACATCAACGGCTCACCCTTCGTCCACTGTTTTCGTCACCTCCTCAAAAAGTTCTACCAGATTTGTAAGGCACAACCTCCCCTTAACAAATCCATGCTGCGTATCCCTAATCAGATTGCAATGCTGTAAGTGCCTATACATCCTATCTCTAAGAATCCCCTCCAACAGCTTCCCTACCACTGACGTCAAACTCACCGGCCTATAATTTCCGGGGTTATCCCTACCACCCTTTTTAAACAACGGTACAACATTAGCTATTCTCCAGTCCTCTGGGACCTCACCTGTGTCCAAGGAAGAGACAGATTTGCGTAAGAGGCCCAGCAATTTCACCTCGCACCTCTCTAACAGTCGGGGATAAATGCCATCAGGCCCTGGAGATTTATCAGTTTTAATGCTACCTAGAAGCTCTAACACTTCCTCCCTCGGTATGGATATTTCCCTCAACTAGTCCACAGCTCCCTCAGAGACAGGAGCTGTCAACAAACCCCTCTCCTTCGTGAATACCGATGCAAAGTATTCATTCAGGATCTCCGCCATTCCCTCGGGCTCTAAGTACAGTTCCCCTCCTCTGTCCCTAAGAGGTCCGATTTTTCCTCTAACCACCCTTTTATTCCTAACATAGGAGTAAAAAGCCTTTGGGTTTTCCTTAATCCTATCCGCCAAAATCATTTCATGCCCCCTTTTTGCCCTTCTAACTCCCTGTTTGAGCTCCCTCCTACTCTCTCTATATTCCTTCAATGCTGTCTCAGTTCCCAGCTGCTTCGACCTATCATACGCTTCTCTTTTCTTCCTAACCAAGTCCTCAATATCCCTAGTAATCCACGGCTCTCTAATCCTACCTTTCCCATCTTTCCTCTTGGCCGGCACGTACTTATCTTGCAACATTTTCAGTATTCCCTTGAAAGAGTCCCACATGCCTAGCATGGACTTACCCTCAAACAACTGTTCCCAATCAGTTTCCCTAAGTTCCTGCCTAATTCGACCGTAGTTAGCCTTCCCCCAATTCAGCACCCTGCCCCTAGGGTAACAAGCATCCTTTTCCATCTGTATCCTAAAGTAGACAGAATTGTGGTCACTGTTAGCCACATGTTCCCCCACTACAACATCAACCACCTGCCCTGGCTCCTTATAACTCAATCCATCAAGTCCTGGTAGCATCCTAATAAATCTTTTCTGCACTCTTTCTAGTTTAATAATATCCTTTCTATAATAGGGTGACCAGAATTGCACAGTTTTCCAAGTGTGGTCTTACCAATGTCTTGTAAGCTTCAACAAAATGTCCCAACTTCAATATTCGGTGTTCTGATCGATGAAACCAAGCATGCCGAATGCCGCCTTCACTTCTGTGTCCATCTGTGACTCCACTTTCAAGGAGCTATGAACGTGTACCCCAAGACCTCTGTTTTGTAACTCTCCCCAACGCCTTACCATAAATTGACTGAGTAAGTCCTGTCTTGGTTCAATATACCAACATGCATCACCTCCCATTTGTCGAAATGAAACTCCATCTGCCGTTCATCAGCCCACTGGCCCAATTGATCAAGATCCCATTGCAATATGAGAACTTTCTTCACTGTTCGCTATGACACCAATTTTGGTGTCATTTGCAAACTTACTAACCATGCCCTCTACATTCTCATCCAAATCGTTAATATAAATGACAAATAACAGTGGGCCCAGCACCAATCCCTGAGGCACACCACTGGTCACAAGCCTCCAGTTTGAAAAACAACTCTCTACAACCACCCTCTGGCTTCTGTCAGGAAGCCAATTTTGTACCAATTTGTCTACCTCATCCTGGACCCTGTAAGGTTTAACCTCGTGCAACAACCATGCAGTACCTTGTCAAAGACCTTGCTAAAGTCCAGGTAAATAACATCAATTGCACAGCCCTCACCTACCTCCTTGGTTACCCCTTCAAAAAACTCAATTAAATTTGTGAATGACTTTGCACTCACAAAGCCAAGCTGACTGTCCCTAATCAGTCCTTGCATCTCTAAATGTCTGTAGATACTGTCTCTCAAAATACTATCCAACAGTTTACCTACCATAGATGTGAGGCTCACCGGCCTGTAGTTCCCAGGCTTTTCCCTTCAGTCCTTTTCAAACAAAGGCACAACATTTGCCACTTCTCCAATCTTCAGGTACCTCACCTGCAACTATCGACGATTCAAATATCTCAGCTAGGGGACCTGCAATTTCCTCCCTAGCCTCCCACAACGTCCTAGGGTATAGTTCATTAGGCCCTGGGGATTTATCTATCTTGATGTGCTTTAAGATTTCCAGCACCACCATCTCTGTAATAGGTATGCTACTCAAGACATCACTATTTATTTCCCCAAGTTCCCTAACATCCATGCTTTTCTCAACAGTAAATACTGATGAGAAATATTCATACTTCAATAAATTTTGCTGTGTTGGATGCCAAACATGAGTTTAATTGATTCAGCTTTCATTGTGATGATAGTATCTTTGTGCAAGTAGTGTAATGTATTCAATAAACCAAGCCACGTTCATTCAAATGACAAGATTTTTTTCACATTGTATGATGGTGATCATCCAGACTAATGACTCATTTTATATTTCATTTTTGGAAGCTTTAAAGGTTAACTTATATTCCAATGTTTACAGAAGTTTTTTGAATATGAAAATAAACAAAAGTAGGACAAAATGGAAAGGTTGGGACAATGGGGATAGAAAGCAAATTCTTTTGTGCTGTTTCTATTCTACCAAATAGCAATTAGACCCAGAAAACCTGGCTTTTTCTAGGCAATCAACCCATCCAATCCCTTGCCACTGCCTTCAATTGTCTCTTTGCTCGAAAACACAACAAATTTCTTCTCGATGACCTTTCCTTTATAATAGTATTTTGCATAAGAGCTTTCAGAAGCCATTGTTAGTGAAATTGAAGTTAATGGGATAAAAACGGCAGTAGTACATGGATACAAAGTTGGTTGTGCTACCCACTGTTCAATGTTGTAGTGTATGGCTTTTGTCAGACTGGAGAGAATTTGTGTTGAAGTTGAGTTCTCCAAGGTTCAGTAGTGGGACTGCTCCTGTGTTTGATAGAATTACTGACTTGGATTTCAGGGTGCAGAGTACAATTTTACAATTTATATAAGATTTAAAAATGTGGTAAACAATAAGGAAGATAGTAATAGTCTTCAAGAGGATATAGACGGCTAGTGGAATGTTTGGAAACATGACAGATGAAATTCAGTGCGTGAAATGCACTGAGGAAGAATGAGTAGAGAGTGCATGTTAAATGATGCAACTTGAAGCGCAATAAGAGCAATCTGGGAACATTTGTGCACCATCTTTGAAGATGACTAAACTGATTAACAAAACAGCTAAGAAAAAGCCAAAAGGATCTTGGATTTTATTGAGGCATGGAGTAAAGAAACCTGGAAATCATGCTATATAATAAACAGTTGGTCCCATTTGGAATATTGTTCAATTCTGGACAACACACTTTAGAAAGAACTTAAAGGTTTTGGAGAGGGAATGGAAGAGATGTACAGGAATGGTTCAAGGATAAAGGCTTGCAGCTTCCTGGCGAGACCAAGTGAGGTTTTTCTTCTTAGGCTAGTGAGAGTTAAAAGGTAATATGATAAAGGTATTTAAAATCATGTAGGGTTTAGTGAAGCGAAGCTATTTTCCAGGGCTGAATGATCGATAACCAGAGGTCTAGATTCTGCGTGATGAACCAGGGAAAATCCCTTAGCATGTGAATGGTTAGGACTTTCAGCATGCTGTTTCATAAGATGGTGAAAACAGATTTAGTAATAGCTTTCCAAAGACAAATACTTGGAGAACAAATTGTTACTTTTGCGGGAAAGGAGCAGGAGAGTGGGACCAATGGGATTGCTGTTCAAAAATGCTAACAAAAACTCAATGGCTGTCTCCTGTGCTGTATTATTCTATGATTCTGTGATAACTTATCCTATTGAAATTTTCTCCTTTGTGTTATCTGTTGTACACGGATGCTTTCCTTGTCAGCTTACCCTGCCCATTCCTGCTTGCTGTTGACATTTAAATGAAGTCTTATCCCTTTTGATCTCGATCCTTACTGCTGCTGTTGACTTTTAAGTCTCTGCTCGTTTTATGTTTCTGATATTAAATTGCTGTATGTTATGCACCACTGGCTGCCGGAACTGTCTGAGAGAGAGAGGGAAAAATCAGAGTAGCTGGTTTCTGAGATATTCATTGTGAATTTGATTTGCCTGCTTTATTGTTTGGAATCCTGCTAGTGCTGTGATGTTAAAGGTGACATGAATTGGAGAGGATGAAGACAGTTTTATCACAAAAATAGCTTAATTAACAAATCAAACATTTGAGTTTGAATTGCTCAGCTGAACCGCTAGCTGGTAGCGAGTCTCACTGCTGATCATACCAAGCTGTTCATTCACCACTCTGCTACAATACCCATGTTCTGTTTCTTTTTTCCCTCAGCCAGATGAACACCCATCGGAAAATAATACATCTCCCCAGAAGTGGGATACCGTGAGCAGCTTCCCAGCAGACAGTAGTTCCTATGAGCTGCTGACTGCAATAGGTAACGTGTGGTGCATGTTCATGCCGCCTTTTTCGAATGGAAATGTAGTTCAGGTTTCAGTTTTTGATCCAACCCTGCACACAGATGGGGTGTGTGTGTGTGTGTGTGTGTGTGTGTGGCTGTGTCAAACATTGTGTTGATTAATGTAAACCCTCAGCAAGTACTTACAGATAAGCTCTGGAACTGATACTTGATATCACATGGCAATCACAGACAATGACATATATCATTAATATCCCAGAAGTTAATGAAGTGGACCCCACCAATCCAAAAATGGATATGAAGATTGGAAAGCTCAAGTCTTACTCTCCTACCTCCTTCTTTGTACTGAAATATGGTGGGGATAAAGTGACCAACATGTCTGACTTATCTGTCAGTTAGAAACTGGACACAGGTTACAAAGAATATAACAATGAACAAACTTGTCTGAACACAAAGCAACAACTTTAATCCCCATAGCAAAGCAATTCTGGCATTTATTTTCTGTCCTCAATGGTGGACTTTCTCCTTCATTCAATACTGCATGTGGTGAAAGTAGTCCAACAAAGACAGGTTTTCTGTGCAAAAGAAATTACTGATGGGTGAACCTAAAGAATTCTTTGGAATTTTGATAGGGTTTGATGGGGTGGCTGTGGCAATAAATTCCATTTGTGAGAGGGTCCAATTCTAAAGCCATAAATATAACATGGTTGCTAATAAGCTGTATCCCATCACCACTACCTCTGAAAGCTATCGTACTGCTTGTCTGATATTGATTACTGGATCATTAAAATCTTTCTCTCTTGTTTTTGGTTCCTGTCACAAACTCTGTCCTGGCCGTGCTTCTGATATTCTCCCTGGCGTCTGAGGATGAGCCAGATTGTTTGCAACTTCGGTATTTGATCTAAAATGAGTTTCCTACCAAAAATCTGCCCCATTGATAAGTCTTCCTGTTTCCACCTTCGTAATGTAAGACTTGGGAGCAGGAGTAGGCTATTCGGCTCTGAGTGCTCATCTTACAATAAAGGTCCTGGCTGATCTACTTGTATCAATTCCACTTTGCCATTTGTCCTCCCTCTCTCGTAACTCTTAGATTTTTGCTAGACAAGGAAATTATCTAAATCTCCCTTGAATAAATTCAATGACCCAGCCTTCACTGTTTTCTGGGAGAATTCCAGATATTAATGACCGTTTGAGTGAGGGAAAGAGATTATCCTTTTATCTTAGTCTGAAAGGTAGGCCTCTATTCTTAAATTTTTTCCCCTGGTTATAGTTTTCCACAAATGAAAATATCTTCCCAGTATGTACCTTATCAAATCCTCTCAAGATCTTATGTTTTAATACATCACCTCTTTTTTTTTAAACTCCATTTCTGGTCTCTTGACCATTCCTAGTTTTAATTGTTCCATTAGCAACCATGCCTTCAGCTGACAAAAGCCCCAAACTTTGAAATTCTCTTCCTAAACATCTCTCTTTCCTCCTTTGATATGCTTAAAACCTATTCGTTGGCTGTTTTTTTTTGTAATCTATCACAAAACATATATGTGACTCTGTCAAATGGTATCATGATGTATGATTATAGAAATAACGAATTGCTGCCGTTAAAGTCAATAAGTTATTTATTCTAAGCCTTCTCCTACCCCCTTTTCGCCTCTCTTTTATAGGCAGCATAAACACTGGCAAAGCGAAACTGGGTCAAACATTCAATTTCTGTGCCATAAAGTCTGTATAATTCTGTGATGTAATATCTTATGGCATTGAATTCCAGTGAAAAAAACACTAGTGACAAATTAAGCTTGTATGTGACTTTGAGAGGGTCCCTTCTTAGTGATAGAGGTCACAGAAGAGTAATGGCACATTCTGATACTGACTGATCTACATTTGAGATTCAGTCAAGTTCTGCAAAATGAAGCTAGGACCTTCCAGAACTCCTAAACCACAGCCAAAATCTCAAACCTCCAAATGTTCAAAGGGGATGAAAATGGGAAAAGAATCTCCATTACGTAAAGCAGAAAGATTTGCATGATTTTTTCTAAAAACATCTATAGATCCCCTGTTTGTGTTTACCCTGTTGTGGGTCAGTGATATCACCTCCCAGTGTTCTGTGACTAATATGCAGGAGACTGCATGAAATAGACTCAGCTGATGGTCTAGTTGGTAATGTGAAATTGGTCAAAGATTTGTCTCTAGCAACAATGGAAAAAGTTCACTGATTTGCCAGGAAAAGTTTACGGTCTCTGGGCAACCGTCGCTGGAAATAGTGATTTAGCAGAATTATCGCTGGCATAGTAATCCCCAGGATAATGATTTGGAGACTGGATTTGAATGCCACCACAGCAAATAAGATGTGAATTCCATAGAAATCTGGCATTAAAAGTGTAATGACTATGAAATCATTAAAACCTATCTGGTACACTTATGTTCCTGCTGTCCTTAACTTGGTCTGGCACAGTCAGTGATTGCAGTAAGAACTCTCAACACCAGGTTAGAGTCCAACCAGTTTATTTGATAGTAATCTTACAAGCTTTCAGAAATGGTATTCCTTCACAACACCATTCATACCTGACAAAGGAACAGCTTGGGAGAGGAAGAGCAAATGTGAGGGACTCAACATAATGTTTACAAAATCAACAAATGCTGCCAAATATTTTACTTTGAATAAATGGGAACGTTTTGAACCAAAAAGTGTTTTTTAGTTTTTCATCCTGGTTAGAATTTTTGATGAATGATGTTGACTTTTTTATTGAAAGTAAAAGGAAAAATTTCAGCTCACCCTTACTTATTGACACTGTGACAAACTGGACCAGTCCTAGGACCCCTGGCCAACTTGGGATCTCACACCACTGTAGCCTATTGCAAAAATGGCATCCATTCAGTCTACATAAAATACTAAATGGAATTTGGCCATCAAACTGTATTTTTGAAATCTATGCGGATCTTTCTAACCCCACGATTACTAGCTTATCGACTTGGATGTATATACGCATTTTTTCACTGTCACTAGGTTACAATCCCACAGCTCTCTACCTAACAGCACTGGAAGTGTATCTACATACTCTGCAGCAGTTCAAGAAGGCACCTTCCCTTTCCAAGAACAAGACAACAAAAGCTGGCCTTTTCTACAGCTTCCAAATTAACAATTAGATTTAGAAGACAAAGACCCTCACTTGGTAGAATTATGAAAATAACTTGAATAAGAGGGTGCAGGAACAGGAGCTGCAGATAAAACATGCAAAACTTTTAGCAGATAACAACCCAGTCGTCGTGAGAAATAATGTTGGATAATCATAGAAACCCTATAGTGCAGAAAGAAGCTCTTCGGCCCATTGAGTCTGCTTTGAAAACAATCCCACCCAGGCCGTACCTTTACATCCCTACATACTTACCCACTCATCCCTCTAACCTATGCATCTCAAGACAGTAAGGTACAATTTTTTTAAGCACAGCCAAGCAACCTAACACAAAAGAAAACCAGAGCACCCGGAGGAAACCCACGCAGACACGAGGAGAATGTGCAAACTCCATACAGACAGTGACCAGAGCCGGGAATCGAACCCAGATCCCATAATGTAGTACCTTATCACATTGAATCCCCAAAATGTGCTTCAGTTAGTGAATTGGTTATTTTAGATTGTCAGCTGCCTTCACTAGGTATGTGCTATACTGAGAGTTTTGAGCTTCCTGACACATTTTGCAATCCTATGTTAATACCATGTCTTGGTATACGGGGCCACAACAACAGATGCTTTCTCAAACAGAAACAGTAATTTCAATCCACGTGAGAAGATATTCCCTTTGATTTTTGATGGGTAAAGAATTTGTGCAGCTAATGTCCCAGGTGACACTGCTGTGAGCCAATCTCATAGGAATAGTTGTTGGGCCGAAAAAAAACAAAACAATTGAAAAACAGGCATGAAATATATTGAAAACAGAACAACGTACAAAACGAACCAACTCATTGACAAAGGACATAAGTATATATTTACAAACTGGTGACCTAGTGAGACTGTGCAACATCAATCATCTGTAGCAGATTCTGCAATACAGAACCAAATAAAATCAAAATATCAAACTCTTGTGCATCAAATTATCCCTATTGCCAACAACAAAAACCTCAAAAGAATCCTTCCTCTCTTTTTCTGCACTTGGCTATCGCAACTGAAAAGAAAATTAAAGAAATTTAAATATTTATAAAGCACTTAATGATGTCAGTGAACAGTGCTCTCCAAGTGTTTCACATATACAGAATTACTTGGAAGTGAGGTACATAGGCATTCTTGGCAGCCATTATGTTTACAGCAAAATTTGCAGTGACATAGTGGTTAGCACTACTGCCTCACAGCACCAGGCACTTGGGTTTGATTCCCAGTTTGGGTCATTGTGCAGACTCCGCCAGACATTCTCCCCATATCTGTGTGAGTTTCCTCTGGGTGCTCCAGTTTCCTCCTAATCCAAAGATGTGCAGTTTAAGTTGATTGGCCATGTTAAATTCTCCCTCTGTGTACCCAAACAGGTGACAGAGTGTGATGATAAGGGATTTTCACAGTAGCTTCATTGCAGTGTGAATGTAAACCTACTTGTGACACTAATAAATAAATTTTTAAACTTTAAAACTCAACAAACAACATTAAGCTGAAACGATGTAATCTACATGTTCAGAGGATGATTCTTTGTTTGGACACTGGGAAAACTCCCGACTTGAATCATGATATATAATTATTAACAGAACCCCTACAGTGCAGAAAGAGGCTATTGAGTATGCACCGACCATCCAAAAGAGCATTCCTCCCAGCCCTCCATAATACCCTATACCCGTGACCCTGTACATTTACTCTGGCTAATCCCCCTAATGTACAAATGTCTGCTAGAAAAGGTGGATAAAGTCATATTATAACTCTGTTAGAGGACAGGATCTCTTTCAGCACTGTACTGAGTATTAATCTAGATTATTCATTCGAATCCTAGACTGGGTGTTGGATGCATGGTTTTCTGATTCAGTTCCTAAGAACTGAAGAGATTGGTGAGGCACTGAATAAATATTTCTCTTCGGTATTCACGCAGAGTGCTGGAAATGTAGCTGTGGAGAGCACTGAGGTACAGGGTTGCAAATTGGGGAGTATTGTAGTAGATAGGGAGGATGTGTTAGAAATTCTCGAGGGTTTGAAGTTGGATAAGTCCCCTGGGCCGGACGGGATTTACCCTAGGATTCTCTGGGAGGCAAGAGAGGAGATTGCAGAGCCTCTGGCTCTGATCTTCAGGTCCTCGTTGGTTACGGGTGTGGTTCCGGAGGACTGGAGGATAGCGAATGTGGTCCCATTGTTTAAGAAGGGGAAGAGAGACCTTCCAGGGAATTATAGGCCAGTGAGTCTTACTTCTGTGTGGGCAAGGTATTGGAGAGAATTATTAGGGATAGGATTTATAGTTATTTAGAGAGAAATGAATTGATTGGGGATAGTCAGCATGGTTTCGTGAAGGGTAGGTCATGCCTTACTAACCTCATTGAGTTTTTTGAGAAAGTGACCAGAGAGGTGGATGGGTAAGGCGGTTGATGTAGTATATATGGACTTTAGTAAGGCGTTTGATAAGGTGGCCCATGGAAGACTTCTACAGAAAATGCAGATGTGTGGAATAGAGGGTGATTTAGCTAATTGGATTAGGAATTGGCTGGCAGATAGAAGACAGAGGGTGGTGGTTGATGGGAGATATTCATCGTGGAGTTCGGTGACGAGTGGTGTGCCTCAGGGGTCTGTTTTGGGGCCCCTGCTGTTTGTAATTTTTATAAATGATCTGGATGAGGGTATTGAGGGATGGATCAGTAAATTTGCAGATGATACTAAAGTTGGTGGTGTGGTAGATAGTGAAGAGGGGTGTTTTAGTTTACAGAGTGACTTGGACAAGTTGCAGAGCTGGGCCGAGAGGTGGCAAATGGAGTTTAATGTGGAAAAGTGTGAGGTAATGCACTTTGGCAGGAACAATAAATGTGTAGAGTATAGGGCTAATGGTAGGGCTCTTAATAGTGTTGAGGAACAGAAGGATCTTGGTGTATGTGTCAATAGATCCCTGAAAGTAGGCAGTCAAGTGGATAAAGTTGTTAAGAAGGCATATGGAGTCTTAGCTTTTATTGGTAGGGGATTGAATTTAGGAGCCGCAGCATCATGTTGCAACTGTACAAAACTCTAGTGCGGCCGCACTTGGAGTATTGTGTGCAGTTCTGGTCCCCACATTATAAGAAAGATGTGGAGGCATTGGAGAGGGTACAGAGGAGGTTTACCAGGATGTTGCCTGGTATGGAGGGCAGGTCCTATGAAGAGAGGTTGAAGGATTTGAGGTTGTTTTCGTTAGAAAGGAGGCGGCTAAGAGGGGATCTTATTGAAGCATATAAGATGATTAGAGGTTTAGATAGGGTGGACAGTGATAGCCTTTTTCCTAGGATGGAGAAAGCTAGCACGAGGGGACACAGCTTTAAATTAAGGGGTATGAGTTATAGGACGGATATCAGAGGTAGGTTCTTTACTCAAAGAGTGATTAGGGAGTGGAATGCCCTGCCTGCAGCTGTTGTAGATGCGCCAAGTTTGGTGGCGTTTAAGAGGTTAATTGATAAGTATATGGAAGAGAAGGGAATGGTTTAGTTTGGAGGGGCATTGCTTTTTATTTTGGTCGGCACAACATCGAAGGCCGAAGGGCCTGTTCTGTGCTGTATTGTTCTATGTTCTATGTTCTAACTGGTTAGCCGAAGAAACTGAACAAAAAATCCCCAAAGGAGAAACTATCAACCTTGGACCATCCCCCAAAGGATGTACCATTTGTATAGGAATCTAAAATGAGTGAAATGTTGTTGTATTCAGTAAAATTAGATGTAAATTCAACATTGAGCTCATCTGCTTTATCCCAGGAGTGAAATGGCTTGTCCTTTGTGCACAGGTAAAGGATTTAATGACGTTATGACTGTGACCTTGGGGAGGTACAAACGGACTGGTCAACAAGTGGCTGTTCGCAGAATCAACTTGGATCATTGCACCAATGAGATGTTTTCTTTATTACAGGTAATCCTTTGGTAAAGTGTGGGAGCTGGGAGTCTGGAGGGAGCTTGTATCTTGGGATTTTAGATTTAAAAGGGCTCAAAGTGATGTTTTAAATGAGTAGATTTGCAGGTAAATATCTGAAACCAGTTAGGATGATGTCAAAAGGTTTCTTATTTGATATGATTGGTAATATGGAGCTGGTTATGACATTGAAATGTGCAAGATTGGACCCTGGGGCCATGCTTCTTATAAGAAATGCCTGAATTTATCAAAGCCAATACTTAAAATCCATGCCCGTGATGGGGAACTGAAGTCTGCACAATTCCAATATAGAGAATCACCTTGTGTGAGTTTTATGGGATGATTAAGGCTGTTTTCTTGGGAAAAGAAATGAGTTTGGCAAGACTGAACTGAAGATTATAAATATGCATGACAAAATTGATCCACACAAATTACTCTCCGGAATAAAGGGTTCAAACCCCGTAGGATGGAGGATAAAATGTGGAAGCTGTGTTAGCAGGAACATTTTCAAATAAAGAGTGAAAGAGCATGGACGTATAAAGTTGTGGAAGTGTGTACTGTAAATAAGGTCAAACAAACAAGAATCAGGAGTAGGCCATCCAGCCCCTCAGTCTTGTAGCTGATCTGGTTATAATAAATCTCTCAACTTAAAGGTTAAAGCCCAACAGATTTTTTTTGTTAGCAAAAGCCACTAGCTTTCAGAGCGCTGCTTCTTTATCAGGTAAGTGCGATTCTGATCACAAACAAGTCATATAAAGACACAAACTCAATTTACAAAATAATGGTTGAAATGCAAGTATTTACAGGTAATTAAGTCTTAAAGGTACAGATAATGTGAGTGGAAAGAGCGTTAAGCACAGGTTAAAGAAATATATATTTGTCTCCAAACAGGTCCTCTGGAGATAGGTCCAGCCCACGTGGAAAGATTTTGCCTTATCTCCATTTTAAATAGCGAACCCCTCCAGTTCTAGATTCTCCCATATCCACCCTGTCAAGTACCCTCAAAATCTTTGTAAGTTTCAATAAAGTCGCCTCTTACTCTGCTAAACACCAGCAAATACAAGCCTGGTCTGTCTAACCTTTTCTCTTTGGACAGCCCATCCATTCCAGATGCTAGTCTAGTAAACCTTCTCTGAACTGCTGCCAATGCATGTACTTCTTTCCTTAAATAAGGAAATCAATACCTTGTCATGTTCCCTCAGGATTTTACATGTTTTGATAAAATCACCTCACTTCTAAAATCCAATGGATACAAAGAACAGTACAGCACAGGAACAGGCCCTTCTGCTGTCTAAGCCTGCAATGATCATGTGTTTTTAACTAGACCATCCGTTTGTAATCCCTCTTTTCCCAGTGTGTTCATGTGGCTATCTAGATAAGTCTTAAATGATCCTACCGTGTCTGCCTCAACTACCTCGTTTGGCAGCGGATTCCAGGCCTCCATCCCCACATACCTGTATTCAACACCTCACCCCACCCCACCCCCCCTCCCCTCTCATCCCCTTACCTTGAATTTGTGTTTGTCGTTTCTGATCTGGGAAAAAGCTTCCAACTGTTCACCCTATGTCCCTCATAATCTTATAAACTTCTATTAGATCGCCCCTCAACCTCTGTCTTTCCAGGGAGAATAACCCGAGTTTACTCAATCTCACCTCATAGCTAATACCAGTCATCATCCTGGTAAACCTTTTCTGCACTCTCTCAAGTCTCCACATCCTTCTGGTAAACTGGATGCGGCATTCCAAATGTGGCCTAACCAACGTTCTATGTAACTGTAACATCATATGCAACTTTTATACTTTATGCTCCATCCAATAAAGGCAAGCATGCCATATACCCTCTTCACCACCTTTTCTACCTGTGCTGCCACCTTTAAGGATTTGTGGACTTGAACACCCAGATCCCTCTGTGTCTATACTCCTGATGATTCTGCCATTTATTGTATAGCCCCCTTCTGCATTAAATTTACCAAAATGCATCACTTTGCATTTATCTGGATTAAATTCCATTTGCCATTTCTCTGTTCAGTTTTCCAGCCTATCTATATCCTGTTGTATTCTCTGACAATGTTCGTCGCTATCTGCAACTCCAACAATCTTTGTGTCGTCCGCAAACTTACTAATCATACCAGCTACATCATCTTAAAAATCATTTATATACATAAAATCACAAACAGCAGAGGTCCCAGTACAGAGCCCTGCAGAACACCACTAGTCACAAACCTCCAATCAGAAAAAGAACTCTCCACTGCTGCCCTTAGATACAGGCCCAATCTCTTCAGCCTTTTTTCATAAGATAAAGCCCTCACTCCAAGAATAAGTTGTGACCTGTGCTGAACTGTTACTAATGAAATTTATATATTTTCTCAAATAGAGACCAAAATTATAAAACAAGTAAAACTTCCTTGCTTTTATATTCCATTCCTTTTGCAATAGAGTCATAGAGGTTTATAGCATAGAAACTAGCCCGTCGGCCCAATTTTCCATGCCAACCTTTTTTTTAAAACCCTCCTAAGCTAATCCCAATTGCCCGCATTTAGCATATATCCCTCTATACCCATCAAACCTATGCAACTATCTAAATGCTTCTTAAAAGACAAAATTGTACCTGCCTCTACTACAACCTCTGGCAGCTTATTCCAGACACTCAGCACCTTCTGTGTGGGGAAAAAAATGGCCCCTCTGGACACTTTTTTGTATCTCTCCCCTCTCATCTTAAACCTATGCCCTCAAGTTTTAGACTCCCCTACCTTTGGGAAAAGGTACTGACTATCTAGCTGATCTATGCACTTCATTATTTTATAGATCTCTATAAATACCAACATTCCATTTGCCTTCCTAATTACTTGCAGTCCCTACATACTAACTATTGGTACTTAGGGCATCCAGATTCCTCTGTACTACTAGGATTTGTAATCTCACTCCAATCAAATTAGTGTACTATTTTTCCATTCTTCCTGCCAAACTGGACAAGTTCACATTTTCCCATATTATACTCCATCTGCTAAATTTTTGCTCACTCGCTTAGCCTATCTATATACCCTTGCAGACTCTCTTCTTGACGATTTATTTTCCTACCTATCTTGGTGCCATTGACAAATTTAGCCACTATACATTCAATCCCTCCATCCAAGCAAGTCATCGATATATATCATTAAATAGCTTCAGCCCCAGCACTGATCCCTGTGGCACTCCATTTGTTTCAACCTGAAAAAGACCCGTTTATACCTACTGTGCTTTCGGTTAGCTAACCAATCTTTAACCATGCTAATGTGTTACCCCCAAACCATTTAATCTTATTGTTGATGTGGTTACACCTTATCAAATGCCTTCTAGACATCCAAGTTGTTCTGTTGCTGGACCTGAACCTCAAGTTGTATTATAAAGTCAGATTAGATCCTAACAGTTTGTTTATTTTGTCATAGGATTTTCACTCCAGCTGTGATTCTACTGACAAATTAGGATTCATTTATCAAAACAAGCTTTATTCATAACACAGTTTACATATAATTCCAGTACAAAGAAGTTTAACATTCAACAGGTGAACAATGCTTAAAATGAAGGGAAGCAATTCTAATATCTGACATCACTATTTCAGTTCCAATTGACTTTTTTTATAACCTTAAAACACACTCTAAATATAGTTAACAATCACAGATATACTTGTCCTGATTTGGGAAGTAGCCACGAATTTTTGCAGATGGAGACTTTGAAGAGAGAAGAAGAGAGAAAAACAACTTGTAGACACCTATCGTTTAACAGCCCCCTCCAGCAATTGATTACAAAGCTGTTTTTCTCTGCTACAGGCTTAGATCTCCCACTTCTGGTATCACATTACTATATGACCCAACATCTTCCTGCCTGCAGCTGTTGTAGATGCGCCAAGTTTGGTGGCGTTTAAGAGGTTAGTTGATAAGTATATGGAAGAGAAGGGAATGGTTTAGTTAGGAGGGGCATTGCTTTTTATTTCGGTCGGCACAACATCGAAGGCCGAAGGGCCTGTTCTGTGCTGTATTGTTCTATGTTCTATGTTCTATCTTCCATTACTTTAATCAAAAAAAACACAGGTCCTTTCTCATTTATAAACAAAATACAACTTAGCTCGATTCTAAGTAAACACTACAGGGTTAAAATGAATAATTATCCTGTTTCCAGATGTACTGACTGCTTTAAGAAAAATAACACCAAACTTTAAACACTCTACAGAAACATAAAATATATCAAAAAAACAGTATCACCACAAAATACACCATATCCGCAGGTTCCTTTTTATTGATCTTGCTTGTCACTTGCTCAATAATAAATCAGGTAGACACTATCTCCCTTTCACAAAACCATGATTTTCTAAGTTACCTGCTATAACCTCCTGAGTAATGGATTCTAGCATTTTCCCATTGATTTGTTTGGGGAAAGAGTACTGAAAACTCACCACCAGCAGAGATCTAGCATCACTGCATGAATTCACACCTTACAACATTTGCTGATGCCATAAACCTGCAGGAGATTTTGTTTGGAGTTTAGAATCTCAACATTTTGTCCACTATTCTGCTGACGTGTCTTAGCCAGAGTAGAGATTAGGAAATTAGGGTATATTTGGAAAGGTGTATGTGTGGTTTCTTGTGTTGTGAATCTAATATGAGCCATATTTTGCTGATTGAGGAAATGTTTAATGAGTCAATCTATGTCAAGGACCAACATTGAGAATAATGGGCATTGTGCTGTGAATTAGAGAGTCTGGTTGGCTACAGTTGTGCAAGCTGTGTAGAGATTCTTCATTTGCTGGTTAGCTTTTTCTCTGTTAACTCCTTAGCAACTGAACTATGAGATTTGAAATGAGACCTAACAGTGAGTTTATATCCCTAGAGTGAACTCCATGTATCAAAGCTGTTTCATCACCCTAATATATTGCCATACAAAGCCACCTTGATAGCCAACAATGAGGTGTGGGTTGTGACTCCATTCATGGCCTACGGTAAGTTTGATGTGCCTAATACTGTGGTCAGCACTGTGTATCAAAGCCAAGTTGAAGTTGTTCTTCTCTCTTTCAAAGGACAACTTTGAAAGTGTTTCTATTTTTCACGTTACTGACTCCTCTTTCCCCCACTATTCCTGAAGTAAGAAAAAAGACTGGAGGCATTAATATTGCATCATTGCAGCCCAGATTTCAATCTAAAAATGAAAATATGCCATAACTATGACACAATACAAGGCATAGAATTTATCATACTGAGCGACTTGAGGTCTAAATACGTTCGAACGCCAGGACATCGGTCATGAACTTCTGGATCTGGATTCTGGTGAAAACCTTGGCTCAGTGATAGAATGAAAGATACCTCTGTTCTATTCGCTTTAAGGATCATATATTAAATTATATTGCGCAGTTTCAATCCTGTTCTTAAGAAATATGAACTCATTGTACAAAATTTCTTCTAATTCACCAGGAAGTTGGATTCTAATCCTGTACCTGTCCTGGGAGTGTTTGATGGGGGACAGTGTAGAGGGAGCTTTACTCTGTATCTAACCCCGTGCTGTACCTGTCCTGGGAGTGTTTGATGGGGGAACAGTGTAGAGGGAGCTTTACTTGTATCTAACCCCGTGCTGTACTGTCCTGGGAGGTTTGATGGGGACAGGTAGAGGGAGCTTTACTCTGTATCTAACCCCGTGCTGTACCTGTCCTGGGAGTGTTTGATGGGTGGACAGTGTGAGGGAGCTTTACTCTGTATCTAACCCCTGCTGTATCTGTCTGGGAGTGTTTGATGGGTGGACAGTGTAGAGGGAGCTTTACTCTGTATCTAACCCCGTGCTGTATCTGTCCTGGGTGTGTTTGATGGGGGGACAGTGTAGAGGGAGCTTTACTCTGTATCTAACCCCGTGCTGTACCTGTCCTGGGAGTGTTGATGGGGGACAGTGTAGAGGGATCTTTACTCTGTATCTAATCCCGTGCTGTACCTGTCCTGGGAGTGTTTGATGGGGGACAGTGTAGAGGGAACTTTACTCTGTATGTAACCCTGTGCTGTACCTGTCCTGGGAGTGTTTGATGGGGACAGTGTAGAAGAAGCTTTACTCTGTATCTAAACCCATGCTGTATCTTTCCTGGGAATGTTTGTTGGGACTAGTTGTTAGAAGTGCAATAAATTTTCCACTAAGTATTTTTTTAAACATGAGGGGCATTATATCAATGTAACTTGCCAGGAAGAAAACTTTTTTTTAAAATTCTCACTGATTCTGTGAAGGTAAACTGCATGACAAAAGTGAGGATGTTTGTATAAATTGAAATTATTGGATGCTGAATCAAGTTTGGGGTGAGCGGACAATGATGATTTCTATCCCTGTCTCAGTTTATTATTTCAATTTGAATAGCTTTTAATTATTTCATGTGGTCTAATTGCCAGGTTCTGCTAAAGATCTGATGAACACCCATTTCACAGATGGACTAAATGAGCCAACAATCGCATACATCCTGCAGGGGGTGCTAAAGGCCTTGGTTTATATTCATAGAATGGGATATGTACACAGGTACTGTACTGTTAGCTCACATTACAAAAAAACAGATATTGGAAACTGTTTCTCTCAACTCTATTCATACCTACATAATTTTAAACATTTCCACGAATAATGTTATCTGTACTAATCAATACAGCCCAGTTTTTCTTTTCTAATATGTCTGTATATGAGGAAACACAGTCTGCGTCGTGCCCTTTCTATTGCAGACATCTTTCCTATTGTATGAAGCTCAAGAATTCTTACCAAGAATTTACATAGATTCCCTATTACATCTCAACTCTTAAACTCCTTCTCTTTCACACTTTCCAGTGTTTCAGAGCATTTAATCGTCTTGTCTGCTTAAAGTGCTGTTTATTTTTATGTCTTGTAAACCAAAATTGACTAATTCTTGTGCTGTTCCACATCACCCCAAACCCCCCAACCACGTATTATCCCAGTTACCATCCTTTAGGCTTCTGAGTGTTGACTATTTTGTGTGCCCTCTATCTTCAGTGGCTTAAGACCTAGCAACTCCAATCTACTTCCACAATTCTCTACCAATATCTCTTCATCCTAATTTTTTTCAAACGCTTGCTAAACTTGACTCTGTCAACTTTTCTTTCACCCACCATCCCCAGGGCTTTTGGTTCACAATGTGTCCAGATTATCCTGTAAAGCACTTTGGGATTTGCTCCTGTATTACAAGGTGCTGTATTACTACAAGCACAAGTTGTTACTGTGTTATCTGACCTGCACATTGAGCCTGTTGGCTCGGGCACCCTGGAAGAATGGGAAATCACACAATGGCAATGATTCAATTTCCATAACAAATTAACCCAGTGCATATAGTGAAACCCTTTACTGGGAGGTAGTGGAATGCTAAACCTCCCAAGTTAGGGGAACCTCGATGTCTGGTACAAACCACAACAAAACATTACTGTGGACCTTGTCTTAAGGCTATAATCATAGGGATCTGACGTAGATTTTCAGGTGTTTCCAACTACAGTAAGTCTTCAAACTATACTGTCAGTTAGTATAAGGTGTAGCTGATATCCCATCCACTGACAG
Source organism: Sphyrna mokarran (assembly GCA_024679065.1). Classification (NCBI taxonomy): domain Eukaryota; kingdom Metazoa; phylum Chordata; class Chondrichthyes; order Carcharhiniformes; family Carcharhinidae; genus Sphyrna; species Sphyrna mokarran. The sequence goes on from JAGIQG010000027.1 coordinate 38,113,649, forward strand.
TGATGGAGCTCCCAAGTCTTTGTTTTTTTTTCTCCATTTCTCATCTCTTGGTGGGACTTTTAACTGAAAACACACACACAGCACGTGAGTGGACTGTTTGCACTAATGCAGCAGGTTCTCAGAATTTGTTCTGGTACCAAGCCAAATATGCTTAAGTTGATCGAACTGTTTCCTGTCTTGGTTGATTGCTCTCGATCAACAAGCTTACATAAAGGACGTAACAGGTCAGAATATTGTGCCAACGAGCTTGTTGGCAGAGTTTTCAAATCAGAAACTTGAGCAGTTGCAGATTGCATAATTTAGTTAATTTGTTCTTGGGCTGTGGTTGACATTAATAAGGTTGTATTTATTGCTCATCATAAGTTGCTTCTGCGAATGTGATGGTGGCTGTTCCATGTAGTCATTTGTAAAGCTTAATTACTTCTTGCTATGCTGCTTCAAAGAACAAAAAGTCACCAAGTAATGTAGGGCTGGAGTTGCATGTCAGGGAAAGGGTCAGGATGGCACGTGTAGGTCTTGGTTGTGTGTGTGTGTGTGAGAAAGTGTGGGAGGGGTGCTGTGGCTGTGTTGGGGGGTTCTGGCTGTGGGTGCGTATGTCTGTGGGTCTGGCTTCGGGTGCATGTGTGAGGAGGGGGCCTGTGTGTGTGTGTGTGTGTGAGAGAGAGACTCAACTGAAGCTAAGATATAGATGTAGGGCACTGATTCAATGAGAGAACATTTAAATATACACATACGGAGTTGAGTGGAGTCAGGAGATGTATCCATGTAATTTGTCACTCTGTGAATAAATCAATCCCAGTAAAGACTGACTTTGGATCTTTCTTTCAGCAACTAGTTATCAGGAGTAATTCAGCTCAATCACATAATCACTGCACTGCCAAAGCAGACTGCAGTCTACTTCACTGGCAGCTGTGTGCAATGCTCTGAGGTTGCAGTAGGACAGTAAGAAGTCTTTCAACACCAGGTTAAAGTTCAACAGGTTTATTCGGCAGCACCAGCTTTCGGAGTCTCATGCTCCTTCTTAACACTTCATCTTAAGGCTCGCATTCCCACGATTATCTTGTAAATTGAGTTTGTGTCTTCATATGTCCCATTTGTGAACACAAGTCCTCACTCACCTGATGAAGGAGCTTGAGATTTCGAAAGCTAGTCCTGTCAAATAATCCTGGTGGTGTAACTTCTGTAAACTTCTTAGTGTTTAGCCCAGTCCAACGCCAGCATCTCCACATCGTTGCAGTAGAAGGCAGCATCGGCACCTTGGTGGGAATCCATGACATTTGATGTTCAGCTGCTTCATTCCCCAGCGGAGTTAGAACAGCAACTACTACTGCTAGTCTTTCACCGACATTTTCAGCATGGGTATTTTTAGCAGCAGGTGGGAGAATTGCTAGAAGCTATTAAGATTCTGTGAAGTGTGTTGGAAATAACTGTGAAAAGCAAGACTGCCTTTAAATGTCCTATTGCTCAACTGAGGTCAGGTGCCCATTATAACTCAGCCTAATTTCTACAGAAGACTATTGCTTTGCTGATATATCTAGCACCACGCCATTTGGCTGTTCATAGTGTAAAGGAGTTCAGAGAAGTAGCAAGTTATTGTTTTGCACAGACTTGAAGAACACAAGCATGAATTGACACATAGCTAATGAGATTGCTGAGTACATTCTGCATGGTTACCCCTGGGTGAAGCTTAAAGGTCATTCCAACATTCTCCCTAACAACCGTCCACCTCCCCCTCCAGAACACTCCTTAATCCAGTTCCAGTTGATGCACTGTATTTGTGAGCCTGCCACTTGGAGAGTTAATCTGATATTTCTGAGTGTCTGGATTTGACTGTTATACTCCTGTCTTGTCAAACAGTATGCTGACTGGAATTATACTTCCTTACTTCTCCCCATTAATTGGACTACATTGGCCTGCTGCTATGAAGAGAATAATTAAATTGAGAGATTGCATGTCCTAGCTAATATTTATTCTTCAGTGAACAAGAAAATTATCTGCTAACCATATTGCTGTTCAAAGAATCTTACAAAGCACAAGTTGGCTACCATGTTTTGTACAATACAACAGCAACTACATTGAAAAGTGTTGCGTTATTTATAATGTGCTTTAGTATTAAAGTTGAAATAAAGGGAAATTATGAAAGCATGAGGGGTGAACTGGCTGAGGTGGATTGGGGAAATACATTAAAAGATATGACAGTGCATAAGCGCTGGATAGTTTTCAAAGATTCTTGGAAGTACAAGAGAATATGATCTAATGGAAGACAGTCGAGAACGTGGAGTAAACTCCTGATATAGGAGCAGACCTATTGAGACTGCTCCGTTAACATAATTATGGTTTATTTTGGGCATCAATTTGTTGCCTAGTCCCCATATCCCTTAATTCCCTGAGAGACCCAAAACCTATCTATCCCAACCTTAAATATATTCAACAATGGAGCAACCGCAACTCTGTGGACAAAGAGAATTCCAAAGATTCACAACCTTTTGAAGTATTTTCTCCTCCTCTTAGTCCTATATGGTCAGCCCTTTATCCTGAAACTATGCCCCCATGTTTAGATATCCCAACCAGAGAAAAATTTCTTGGTGTCTATCCTATCAAGCCCCTTTAGAATTTTTTAGGTTTCAATGAGATTGCCTCTCATTCGTAAAGTCAGAGAATGTAAACTCATTTTACTCTATCTCTCGACGCAGTCACTCCAGGGACTAATTTAGTGAACTTTTGCTATACCACCATCAATGCAAGTATATCTGGCCTTAAATATGGAGACCACACCTGCAGATATACTCCAAGCGTAATTTCACCAAAACTCTGTTCAGGTGAAGCAAGACTTTTCTTTATTCCTGTACTCCAATTTCTTTGCAGTAAAGGCCAACATACTGTTTGCCTTCCTACTTGCTGCACTTGCAAGCCAACTTTCACCGTTCCTTATAAGAATACATCTAAGTCTCTTTGAACATTCAACATTTACAAGTTTGTTTCTATTTTTCTATCCTGACAACCAAAATGAATAACTTCTCACTTCCCCAAATTATTATTCCATCTGTCATCTTGTTGTCCATTCATTAAACCTGTCCATATCTTTTTTTTGTAGCATTTCTATTTGCTTTGCACAGCTTACCTTCCCATCCAACTTGCTGGCATCAGCAAACTTTGAATCATTACTTTCTGTTTCTTCATTGAAATCATTAAAATGGATTGTAGAAAACTAAGTCCTCAGTATTGATCCTTGCAGTGCTCTTACATTTACTGCCTGTCAACTTGAAAAAGCCCATTTATGCCTACTCTTATTTCTATCTGTGAACCAAGCTTCAATCCTTGCTGAAATATTACCCCCAACTCCATAAGCCCTATCCATGCAATTAGCCTTTAGTGTGGCATCTTCTCATTCGTTTTGGGAATCCAAGTATACTACATCTACTGGTTCCCCTCTATCTACCGTGCTAGTTAAGAAATTTCGAATCAATTTGTCAAACAGAATTTCCCTTCAATAAAAGCCTATTGACCTGTCCTGATCACACTCGGGTTTTCTAAACACATTGTTAATACTTCCTTAATAGTAGATACCAACATTTTTTCAACAATTGATATAAGACTAACTGGCCTGTAGTTCACTGTTTTCTCTCTCTCACACTTTCAAGAAAGTAGAGAGAGTAACATTTGCCAATTTCCAATCTAATGGGACCTTTTGCAAATCTAAGCAATTTTTGAAAATCAGTGTCATGCTGTAAAAGCATGAAAAAATTCCTAAAAATGTTATGTTCTATATTCTCATATTTAAGAAAGGGGCAATTGCTGCATTGATAAAATGGCTGCAGTTCATCGTCATCTGGTAGTTCTGGAAGATTCTAAACCATTTCATTGGACAAAAGCTAACTCATCAATCTCTTAGAACGTTGCTTGTAGTGTAAAAATATTCCAGTGAAGCCAACACACAACTTGTAGACAAGATATATACATCAGCCAGCCCTGAATGGAGGCGGAGCTATTTGTGATTCCTCGTCTGCACTACATGATTCCATTTATCTGCTCAAAAATACAATGGCATTTAACAACAATCCTTGAAGTATTTCATTAGATCAATGGCTCAAATGAAACTGCCCTGTCACATGACAGAGACTTGAGCTGTTTTTAATTATACAGCTTTTGAACTCTGGTGTTTAGTTGTGGTTTAGTCTCAGAACAGGAAACTGGATTCCAGGCTAGCAGCCTGCCTCTGACCTGTATCTCTCTCAAAATCAGAATCTTGAATTTCACCTACAGAGTGAACCAGTTCCCAGAGTACAAGAATATTTTGCTGCCTAGGACAAAGACCAGGAATTCTGGCAGGAATTTGGACATCTAAAAAAAAAAGCCACCTGAAGTAGTCTTGATTGGATACTAACTTACTGATTTGATTTATAATTGTCACACATATGACTGTGCAGTGAAAAGTATTGTTTTTTGCATGTTGTACATACAAAGCATACTGTTCATAGATAAGAAAAGGAGAGAGTGCAGAATGTAGTGTTACAGTCATAGTTAGGGTGCAGAGAAAAATCAACTTAATGCAGGGTAGGTCTATTCAAAAATCTAATGGCAGGAGGGAAGGAACTGTTTTTGAGTTGGTTGATACATGTCCTCAGACTTGTGCATCTTTTTCTCCAATGGAAGAAGGTGGAAGAGAGTATGTTCAGGGTGCGTGGGGTCTTTAATTATGCTGGCTGTTTTTCTGAGGCAGCGGGAAGTGTAGACAGAATCAATAGATGGGAGGCTGGTTTGGGTAATGGATTGGGCTTTGTTCATGCCGCTTTATAGTTTCTTGCAATCTTGGACAAAGCAGAGCCATATCAAGCTGTGAAACAACCAGAAATAATGCTTTCTGAGGTGCATCTGTAAAAGTTGATGAGAGTTGTAGCTGACATGCCAAATTTCCTTAGTTTTCTGAGGAAGTAGAGGCTTTGGTGGCCTTTGTGTCAGCATGGGGGGACCAGGACAGTTTGTTGGTGATTAGGACACCTAAAAATGTGAAGCTCTTGACCATTTCTAATTGGTTCTGTTGATGTAGACAGGGGCATGGTCTCCACTACGCTTCCTGAAGTCGATGACAATCTCCTTTGTTTTATTGACGTTGAGGGATAGATTGTCTGCTATGGTGGTGTCATCAGCAAATGTGAAAATCGAGTTGAAGGGGAATTTGGCCACAGTCATAGGGAGTATAGTATAGGCCTTGTGAGGCACCTGTGTTGAGGATAATCGTGAAGGAGGTGTTGCGGTTCATTTCTGATTGCATCTAGGGTTCTGAAGCTCAGGATTCAGTCACAGAAGGAAGTCCCAAAGCCCGGGCCACAGCATCTAGAGATGAATTTGGTAGGAATAATGGTGTTGAAGGCTGAGCAGTGATTGATAAATAGAAGTCTGACATAGCTGTCTTTGTTATCTAATGGACTAATGCCAAAAGCTTTTGCATTTTTCAAAGTAGCTCACAATTTCTACAGTCTTTCCCTTTCTTTCTTGGCCTTTTTACTTTTTAGGCTTTGTGAATATTCGTTGCAAACCATCCCTTGATTTTTGAATGAATTTAACTAACTGTGGGGTTTAATTTTAACATTGGAATCTAATAAACTACAGTTTACTAAGCACATCATTTCATCAAGAGAAGGGGTACTGAGAGAAATAAATTAGTAATTAAAACTGTTGATATTGGCTGAAGGGAGGAACAGTAATAATAATTTAATTAACCTTGCCCTGGTGTCGGTAACAATAAATGCGATCTTCTTGGAGATCCTCTCCACTGTTGCTAACAATAACCAGCAATTTCATTATCTTTTAGAACCCTAAGCCATAGCCATCAGGTTCCAGGGATTTGTCAGATATTAGTCCCTTATGTTTTGCCAGTTATTTTTCTCTGCTAATATTAATTTCCTCGTCTCTTCAGTCCCCTAGGTTGTCACCTATTTCTGGAATTATCTCTTCTACTTTGAAGACAGATACACAATATTTTTTCAATGCCTCTCCCATTTCCTCATGCTGCATAATTTCTCTTGTCTCTGCTTCTCAGGGGCTAATGTTTACTCTTCCTTATAAATTTATAAAGCTCCTGCAATCTGTTTCTCTATCTTTTGGCTAGTTTATTGTCACATTCTTTATTTTCTCTTTTATCAACTTTTTGGTGGCCCCCTGCTAGTGTCTAAGGCGCTCCCAATCCTCAGATTGGCTACCTGTTTTTCCGCTGCATTGTAAGCCTCCTCTTTTGATTGAACACAATCCTTAACTTTCAAAGTGAGAACCACACATGATCTTTCTTGCTGAGTTTTTGTTTTTAATGAAATTAATTTTCATTCAAGATTTTGAATTGTTCTTTAAATAATTCCTGCTCTTTATTTCAAAGAATCATAGAATGCAGAAGGAGGCCATTCAGCCCATTTGTCTGCTCTTACTCTCTGACAAAGCATCCCACCCAGGCCGAACCCCATAACCCCACATATTCACCCCACTAATTCCTATAATCTGCACATCCCTGGACATTAAGGGGCAATTTAGCTTGCCCAGTCTACCTAACCTGCAATCTTTGGATTGTGGGAGGAAATCAGAGCACTGGAGAAAACCTGCATAGACATGGGAGAATGTGCAAACTTCACACAGCCACCTGAGGCCAATCCTTGGTCCCTGGCACTGTGAGGCAGCAGTGCTATCCACTGTGCCACCATGACACCTCAACCTTTCTCTTTGGAAATCTCCATTCACACAAATCTTCCCCCACCATTGCAACCACTTCCCCACCCCCACATTAGTTTAAAGCCTTGTTCCCACCCTCGTTATATGATTAATCACAATGCTGGTCCCAGCCCAATTCCAGTGGAGACCATTCAAAGACAATAACTTGTTCTTCCCTGAGTACGGATACCAGTGCCCAAGGAAGACCCTTCTTCCCACACCATTCTTTGTTTCATTCTCCCTAATCTGTTTTACCCGATGTCAATTGGCTTGCGGCTCAAGTAACAATGTAACTTTAATGGTATTTATTTTTATTTGAACCCTAACTCCTCAAACGCTCTTAGAACATCATTCCTATACTGTCTGTCTGCCTATTCATGGCCCATGACAACAGGATCTTCCTCTCTCCCTCCCACTCCAAGTGGGATGAGGATATGTCCTTTAACCTGACAGCAGGCAAGAAACACAGCTGTCTGAGCTCCTGATGGTGGTTGCAGAGAACAGTATCTAATCCCTCCTCGCTATCCTGTCGACTATAACTACTACATTCCTCTTTGCTTCTTGAACAAATTCTCTAATTTTGAGATGGTGAAAGAGAAACCAAATCAATCGTTGACACATTTCATTACGATGTTACACTTCTTTCTCTTTTGGACCTGCTAGTTCTGATTCCCACTGACTGCTGCTGCTCTTCACTCAGGCACTGTCTTCTCTCATAGAATCCCTACAGTGGAGAAGGAGGCCATTCAGCCCATCGAGCCTGCCCTGGCCACAATCCCAGCCAGCTCTTATCCCATAACCTCATGTATTTACCTTGCTAATCCCCCTAACCCATGGGACACTAAGGGGCAATTTAGCATGGCCAGTTCACCTAACTAGTACAGCTTGGGACTGTGGGAGGAAACCGGAGCACCCGGCGAACACCCATGCAGACTCGGGAAGAATGTGCAAACCCCACACAGATAGTGGCTTAAAGCCAAGAATCGAATGTGAGTCCCTTGTGCTGTGAGGCAGCAGGGCTAACCACTGTGCCACCTTCATTCACTTTAATGACGGTCCATTTTACTCTGCCCAAGCTATACTTACAACCACCTTATTTTCTTCCTTTCAGGAGTGTTCAAGCAAGTCACATTCTAATATCGTCAGATGGACAGGTTTATTTATCAGGACTCCGCAGTATATTCAGTATGATCAGCCACGGGCAGCGGCTACGGGTGATCCATGACTTCCCTAAATACAGTGTTAAAATATTACCCTGGCTGAGCCCCGAGCTGCTGCAACAGGTAAGTTTGACATTGAGAGTGACAGGATGTTTGAAGCATCAAGTGGGTATAGTACAGATCTACCCACCTATGTGTATTAAACAGGAAGTGTACAACATTTTATTGACAAGAGGCAGCTAGCCCTGGTCTCAGAGGCAGCCTGCAGTGTGTGATATGTAGCCTACAGGGTTAAAATTTCACCCAAAATCTCAGCTCCTATGTGCACACTGAGTTGCATTTTATGTTTATAATCTTGCCAGTACAGAACCAGAAAAATGCAGCAAAATCAGCCCAGTCTGATAACTTTGTTTTTATTATTTACTGGTGCATGTTCAAATTTATTTAACATAACTGTTTAAAACAATTTGTCCAACTTAATCGGCATTCAGCAGAACAAAAACAAGGTTCATTACTCTGATCGTTACTGGGCCATTGTCTAAGGGATTCTACAGCATTCCTGCTGTTGGCCAGTTAGTTCAGTGCTAATGGCCTGCCTTGTGGCAGAACATTGGACCCCAGCAGACTTAATATGATGCTTGTTGGTTCCTGCAGTCCCTTCAATCCCAGAATAATAGACAATGCTTGGGTTAATGCTCCTGCTGTTCTTCATCAGGTGTTTGGTGCCCCTACATTCAGCTTACACCCAAACCACCTCCTTGCTAATGTACTTAATTGCAATTATTGATTACTGATTCTGGGAATAGAAGTGAATGTGGAGTGTTTTTTTTCTTAATTCAGTCATTCGATGTGGGTGTCAGTGGTAGGGTTGGTATTTATTATGTAAAGATGCCGGCGTTGGATTGGGGTGGTAAGAACTCTAAGAATTTAGCAACACCAATTATTAATCCAACCGATTTATTTGGTAGTAAATCCACGAGCTTTCAACACTCTTGTGTCTTCCTCAGGCAAGTGCAGTGTTCTGCACTTGTCTGAGGAAGACACAAGAGTGTTGAAAGCTCGCGGATTTACTATCAAATAAATCGGTTGGATTAATAATTGGTGTTGCTAAATTCTTACTGGTATTTATTGGCCATTCCTTGTTGCCTTTGAGAAGGTGGTGGTGAGCCATCTTCTTGAATTACTACAGTCCATGTGATAGAGAGTCATAGAGCAATACAGCATGGAAATAAGCCTTCAGCCCAATCATTTCCTGCCAACCAGCTAGTCCCAATTGCCCACGTTTGACCCATATCTCTCTAAATCTTTCCCTCGTTGTGTCCCCTCGTTGCTAGCACGAGGGGACACAGCTTTAAATTAAGGGGTGATAGTTATAGGACGGATATCAGAGGCAGGTTCTTTACCCAAAGGGTGGTTCGGGAGTGGAATGCCCTGCCTGCAGCGGTTGTAGATGCGCCAAGTTTGGTGGCGTTTAAGAGGTTAGTTGATAAGTATATGGAAGAGAAGGGAATGGTTTAGTTTGGAGGGGCATTGCTTTTTATATTGGTCGGCGCAACATCGAAGGCCGAAGGGCCTGTTCTGTGCTGTAATGTTCTATGTTCTATGTTCATGTACTTATTCAAATGATTTGTAAATATTGTTATTGTACCTGCCTCAACCACTTTCTCTGGCAGCTCATTCCATATACACACCACACTCTACATGAAGAAGTTGTCCTTCAACATAGAACATTACAGCGCAGAACAGGCCCTTTGGCCCTCGATGTTGCGCCGACCAATTAGGAAAAAGCAATGACCCTCCAAACTAAACCATTCCCTTTTCGTCCATAAACTTATCTACTAATCTCTTAAACGCCACCAAACTTGGCGCATCTACAACTGCCGCAGGCAGGGCATTCCATACCCTTACCACCCTCTGGGTAAAGAACCTACCTCTGATATCCGTCCTATAACTACCACCCCTTAATTCAGGTCCCTTTTAAATCTTTCCCTTCTTACCTTAAACTTATGCCCTTTAGTTTAATTTCAATTCCCCTTCCCTGGGATAAAGACTCTGAGTTCATCCTTTCTATGCCCGTCATGATTGTATACCCTGCAATAAGGCCATTCCAAGGAATAAAGTTCTAGCCTGGACAAACTCTGCCTCTAACTCAGGCCCACTAGTCCTGGTAACATCCTTGTAAATCTTCTTTGCATACTTTCCAGTTTATTAATATCTTTCTGATAACAGGGTGATCAAAACTGTATGCAATGTTCCATGTGCAGCCTCACCAATTACTTATATAGCTAATATAAAATGTCCCAACTTCTGTACTGAATGCCCTGGCTGATGAATGCCTTTTTCATCACTTTGTCTACATTCAATGAACTATGTACTTGTACTCCTATGTCCCTTTGTTCCTCAACGCTGCCCAGGGCCTACCATTCACTCGTAAGTCCGACACTTTTGATTTTTCAAAATACCATACCTCACACTTGTTTGGATTGAAATCTGTTTGCTAATCCTCGGCCCACTTCCATAATTGATCAAGATTCCTCTGTAATTTTTGATAACCACTTTCGCTATCCACACAATACCTCCTAATTTAGTAGCATCTGCAAACTTGCTAACTATGCTTTGTACATTCACATCCACATCATTTATGTAAATAAAAAACACAAAGGTCCCAACACCAACACCTAAGGCACACCATTAGTCACAGGCCTGCGATCCGAGAAAGAACCTTTGACCATCACATTCTCCTTCCTACCATCGAACCAACTTTGAATCCAATTACCTACTCTCCCTGGATCCCATACAACCTAATCTTCCAGACTAGCCCAGTATGGTGAACCTTGTCAAAGGCCTTGCTAAAGTTCATATAGGCAACATCTACTGCCCTATCCTTATCCATCACCTTGGTTACCTCTTTGAAATTTCTAAAAGATTCATCAGACATGACTTCCTATGCACAAAGCTGTGCTGACCATCTTTATGGTGTGGAGATACTGGCGTTGGACTGGGTAAACACAGGAAGAGGGAAAGTCAGGAAGAGGGAAACCTCGAAAGCTTGTGAGTTTACTATCAAATAAATTGGGTGGACTTAAACCTGGTGTTGTCAGACTTCTTATTGTGCTGACCATCCTTAATCAGACCTTGACTATCCAACTATTGGTAGGTCCTGGCCCTTAGAATCTCCTCCAGTAAGTTACCCATCACTGATGTCTTGCTCACCTATATAGATATACCACAGTGCTAGTAGCAAGTGTGATCCAGGATATTGAGCCATTAACAATGAAGGGATGATGATGATTATACTTTCTTGTTGGAATGGTTTGTAGTGAAAAGTTTGTTACTGAATCAGTGGAACTCCTATTCATTTTTTTGTTTTTTTTTAAATTCCAAATCAATCTAATCAAATCCAATTCAGAATCTCAACAAGTTGAGACATTCCCGATCCAAGCTGATAAGACAGGGCTCTCACCTCCTATCTTGAGCTTGATCTACATGATCCAAGCTAATTGGAGCAGGCATAACTCTTTCTGCAAGATTTGACATCATATAGGCCGATATGATGTCGCTTTTAAAAGTTGCTTCAAATGAAGCTAAGATGTGACTTAATGACTTCAACCAAACACAGCATATCCATACTATACTTGATCTTAGCAAAAGGCCGATATAATGATGAAGGGGAGCGGAAGTATCTGGCCTTGGCCTGTCTATTACTGTACTCGGAAGGAATACTATCTGGAAAGAAATATCCAGACAATGTGACACTGTGTTTCTTCTTTAAAATGCTTACATTCTTTTCTGTAATGACAATTGTTTAGAATGAAGTTATTTCTACATTTGTAACAACATTTCCTTGGGATAATTTTAATGCCCAAAAACCAGTGGTTAAGATTGGATGTTAAAATTTTAAAAATTTCAAACCTGCCTCCAAATTAATCACTTCCAGATTTATCAGAGATGAGGTAGGGAAGCATTTAAATATAATGAAGCTTGAGAGCTTGACGGGTTTAACACTGGTCGCTGTGTTTCCCAGTCCTTGCATAACTATTCAAACTACAAAGGGTGAGTAAAACTTCAGAACAATTGTAAAGTTCCTTGCACCACAACTAGGTTCCCCTCCAAGTCACTCACCATGCTGACTTCACTGTCGCTGGGTCAAAATCCTGGAACTCTCTCCCAAACAGCACCATGAGTGTACCTACGCCACATGGACTCCAGCAGATCAAGAAGGCAGCTCGTTCTCGGGGGCAGTTTGGATTGGGTAATAAATGCTGGTCTAGTCTGCAACACCACATCCCGTAATGATTTTTTTTAAGAAGTACAATGTGGGAAAGAAGAAAGTGGTAGTGCGTCCCCACTCTCCAAATGATCAGACCCCACTGCTCATCCAGTCAAACTCTTGCCCCACCCTCCCCTCCCATCTCAGGAACTTAAGAATTAAACTATGCATCCCCTCCCCCACCCAAAAACCATCCCATGCTCGCACTAGCTGCCTCCTTACTTACCACCCGTGGGTCAGCTCTGAAGTGCTCCCCAGGCAGCAGGAAGCTGAGACTGTTAATCAATCTGATTTCTGGGTGGGGATCCTCTTCCACGAAAGTTGCATGCCGTGGAGTCAAAATTGGAAAACTGAAACTACCCAGCCAAAACTGCTCCCCAACCTCAGACTCACCCCCATCCTTTCCCCCAAATCCTGCTTAGCAAACCCATGCCTGTTATGAGGAGCCCAGTCTAGAATTCTGTGGTCATTGCTTTGTTTTGAAGACAAATGGGTTACTGTTGGAAATCACTGCCACTGTGTTCACTTATCAGGAAGTCCTCATTACGTTGCCAAAGACCAGGAGAGTAGCTATGGGCTTGGGATGGGGTGTTGAGGAATTGATGAATGCTGAAGCCCAAGCACCCATTCTTTGGGTGGAGATAGTTGAAGCAGCAATTTATTTACTGTATCACAGGTTCCTTTCTGAGTAACCTGAGTTTAAGCCTTTCAGGAGAATGAACTTACCCTGTGTGTGATCCTAACATCCAGTCATAGGTTATTCAGTCACTGAGATCCATTTACATGATTGTAGACATTAATGCCTTTTTATAATATTTACAGCTATTAACCAAGATATCCTGTTACCTTCCTGTAGAATCTCCAGGGTTATGATGCCAAATCGGATATATACAGCCTGGGAATAACGGCCTGTGAACTGGCCAATGGACATGTTCCCTTTAAAAATATGCCTGCAACTCAGGTATGTGTTATAATGTACTTGGCACTGCATGCCATAGGCAAAGACAGCAGCATGGGTTAGTGCATCAGGACTCGAATGAGATAATCACCAATTGATTGTGCAGAAAGAGAAAGAAAGATTTAATTGGCAGCTTGAGAATTGTTAATCAATATTTGTCACAGGTACAGTTCAATTCAATCACAGAATTATCTTCCCTTTAGTTTTGTGACATGAGACTTGATCTGTATGTACCATGATGTTGTTCTTCATCACAAGGTTAATAAAGCTGACTCAGGACTAGTTGAATTCAGAACCAATTTCCAGAACGAACACAGGCCAATTCCAAAGATTCACTTCCATCTGAGTGAAGAAATTCCTCCTCATCTTTGTCCTAAGCAATCTCGTTTATTCTGAGACTGTACCCGCTTCCTGCATCTACCACGTCATGTGCATTAATAATTTTGCAAGTTTCAATGAAATCCCCTTTCATTCTTCTTAATTCTGGAAAATACAGGTTCAGGCTCCTCAGTCTCTCCACTATAAACAGTTCTTACTAATGTTTGTCAACCTTTGCTCTTAGCTCCATCAGAGCAGATTTATATAACTTGTTCTTCCAATCTTGGATGCTCTCTTGCTAATCTAACTAACAATTTAAAGATTGAATTCTAAATAATGTAAGTTGAAGGTCTCAGTTATGAACCACTGTACTCATTATGAGCAAGTCCTTTATGTTGGAATGTGTGCTTTCAAAGGTTGTGCATTCTGAGGCAGAGTCTAACTGAAAATGGAAATTAAAAGAAAGAGAAAACTGATTCTCCTAATTTATAAGGAAATGAAAACTGAAACTGAGATTGGAAACTTCTAGACAGATTGAACCTGGTTGAAGATACAATAAGAGATTCAGAGCCTCCAAGCTAAGTAGTTGAGTTGATGATGTAATACAGGGAGGCGGAAGAAAGCAGAGGCTGGATTCAGGAGTTACGAATAAGAAAATACACAGTCATAGAGGTTTACAGCATTGGAACAGGCCTTTCGTTCATGGCCAACTTGTTCATGCTGCTCAGTTTTTACTATTAAGCTAGTCCTAATTGCCCATGTTTTGCCTTTATTGCTCTACGTGCAACATCTTACCCATGTAACTGTGTAAATGCTTTTTAAAAAACACCATTTATTCTTATGCCAAAGACCAACTGGTTACATGCTGTGCCATACAAAAGGAAAGTGTGTAGAAGATTCAGTCAAGGACTTATGATGAGAGATGAGTAATGGAAACCAGTAGTAGGATTAAGAGGAGAAACTATTATACGAAAAACTTTGGCTCTGAGTTTATTGACCTTATACATTTCCTGACAACCAGTTGAGGATGGAGGAATTGCGAGAGTGGCTATGAACAATACTACAATTATAATGTCTGTGTTAAGAATCGATCAAAAGTAAGTCCAAATGAGAAGGAAATAATATTGGCTTAACTACTATGCTATGTGTAAATGAGTAGAGAAGGAACTCAAATTAATAACTGTTGTGTTAATTGGAATTATTTTCATAATTGGTAATCTGAGTGCAGGTAAGGGGCAAGAGGAAACAGCTCAGAAAGGTGAAGCTAAACAACATCCAAGTAAGCAGAACAGTGACAGCTGAGGGCTAATCCATCTGTAAAGGTTGGGGGCGGAGGGGGAGAGCGCAGATGCATGTAATCTAATTTGGTGGTGGGTAATGTAAGCATTGGGTACCTGCTGTAATCTATGAGGCTACAGACCAGGTACTGGACAGAGGGATTAAAATGCACAGCGAGTTTTCTTTTCTTTGGTTGGCACAAACGAGGTGGGCTGAATGGCTTCCTTTTGCACTGAAGGAGAGCTCGAGATAGCCTGATGGTATGATCGCTAGACAATTAATCGAGAAATTAATTCAGGTAATGTTCTGGGGACCTGGGTTCGAATCCCATTACAGCAGATGGTAGAATTTGAATTCAATAATTAATTAATATCTGAAATTAAGAATCTAATGATGACCATGTCGAATGTTGAAAAAACCCATCTGGATCAATGTCCTTTAGGGATGGCAGTCCTTGCCTGGCCTGGCCTACATGTGACTCCAGAGCCATAACAATGTGGTTGCCTCTCAACTGCCCTCTGAAATAGCTTATCAAGCCACTCAGTTGTATCACCATCATTTTCTTAAAGAGAACCAGGGATGGGCAATAAATGATGACCAGCCACTGACATCCATGTCCCACAAATTGATAAAGAAATTTTTCAGTAGTTCTAAGAAGAATGATGTCAGCTTGGAGCAAATGGAAATGACTTGAATATGGCAGAAGAATTTCAAGGGACACCAGTGCAAAGTCTTAGACATTGGGAATGTAAAATTAGGGACATCAAGCTATTTGAAGGAAAGGCTGAAAAATGTATAAAAGGATGGCTAAACATAAATGTTCAGTCATAGCAGAACAAACAGTGTGTTCTGTACTAAATAAAATCCACATACAGGCTATGGTCTTCTACAGAAAAGCTGGAGAATAAATTTGAGAATTAAGCAGAGAAATAATTGAAGATGAAGTATAAAATACTAGGTAAAGGGAGATCAGTAAAAATTAGGTGAACAGATTCTAATTCTGGAATTCCAAGCATCTTAGCCCACATCATGCAATGCTGCGCTCCTGAGTTGTACAATCAATTAGTCAAGGTTCAGAGAGGAAAGGGAGGTTGGAGGTGGGATGGTAGTTTGCAAGGATGGGTGGGAAGACGGTTAATACTTGTTTTCTGGAAGATGCAATGACAGGAGATTTAAAGGAGGCGCTGGGAGAAGTTGAATGATCAGCACTTTGATGAGAATAGGTTTGAGGGCACAGGAGATGGGCCTCATGGAGAGGATGTGATCAGAGTGGACATGAGTGGAGATGGGAGAGAAACTAGGGAAGGATGTGAATTCAGGGCTGCTTGGGGTGGAGGGACAACATTAAAGGAAGCTTGGCCAGGTGGGTGAGGGGAAGAGAGTAATGCACAGAGACAGCTGATCAGTCCATTAGCTGCTGCAAATGATTGTTGTTGGTGAGAGCAGTGTGGAAAGGAGTTCAGACAGCAGGAAGCTGAATGTACTCGTTACATCCACAATAGTGAGCAGTTTTACCATTTGAGAATAGGAGCCAGTAGTGTTGTAGTGCAGCCAGATGTGGTGGATGGCAAAACCAATCGTGCACCATATCCTCTAGGTCTTCATCCCTCAGAATTTAAGTAAAGATAAGGGTTGCAGTCTGGGAGCAGCAGTGTTATAGTTTTATTGGAAATTTGGACATTAAAGGTGGATGTGAGTAAATCATTTCATGTTCCCCATTATTGAGACTAATTTTCAATTCCAGATTTCATTCCTTGAATTTAAATCCTTTCAAGACCACATCTCTTGGACTTTAAGTGAGTTACACTGGTGAGATTTGAACCCATATCTCCAGAACATTGGCCTGGCCCTCTTGCCTCACTAGTCCAGTGACATTATCACTAGCTACCATCTTCCCCGTTTCTCTCTTTGTATCTAATGTTTAGCTTTAAGACGTTTATCTACTGTTCCTATTAACTCGTTGCTGTGTTCAGATGTTGCTGGAGAAGTTGAATGGGACGGTACCCTGTCTATTGGACACCACTACTATCCCTGCAGAAGAGCTGTTGATGACGAACTCGCAGTCAGCAGTGGATTCAGGCATTGTCGAGAGCTCTGCAGTTTGTGGCACGCGAACAACAAACGGGGACCAGGTGCAGCATCCGTACAACCGGACCTTCTCTGGGCTCTTCCACAACTTTGTGGAGTTGTGCTTACAGCGGGAGCCTGAGCAAAGGTACAATCGTTGTCAAAGTAGAGTGGTGGCTGGATTTCATTCACAAAATTACATATATATGAAAAGAAATCTGTGCTTATGCAGTTGTTAACGCTAGCAGTTATTTCCATTGAAATCTCTGATATTGAGTATTCCTCAGTCAGAAGTTGGCTGCAGAGTAAAGTTCCCTTGAATCTTCCCAAGATTGCTGTGTTTTCACAATGAAGCTTTGGCCAAATACTTTGGGACAATTGTCACTTCAGCTGATTGAACTCAAACCTCTTGGTCTGTTTGACACAGTGACACAGTTACACGGTTCTTGTTTTTACCAACTGAACCATAAAGGAAATATTTTATCAATCAAACTGTGGTTAATGTACATTCCGATATTACGATATTGCCGCCCGCGCTGTGATATTGCCGCCCGCGCTGTGATATTGCCGCCCGCGCTGTGATATTGCCGCCATCAATGCTAGCTTCTTTAGCTCTCTTGACTGACCTTGCCTCTGTGTTCTTTTTAGGCCCTCCGCCAGTGCATTACTCAACCATTCGTTTGTGAAGCAGGTATGTGCACTGTGATTTATCCTTCGCATGTTCAGTTGACCTGTCATTCTGTACTCTGACTGACTGCCAAGTATGGGTGGGGGTGGAATAAAGTGCTCTGGAGAATGAGGGTTGTCTCCAAAGTTCACAGCAAGTCTCTGCTGTTTAGCTGGACTCCTCTCACTGCATTTCATCTTGGGAAGAGAGATAGAAGCAGATATAGGGAAAGGGAATGATGGGAAGATGAAGCAGGTGGTGAGGAGATTCTGGGAAGTAAATTAGAAGAAATGTGCTAAGGAAGATCAGAGAGGGAGACTGTAACTCGAAATAGGAACAGAAAGAGATCCTATGACCCATCAAGTCTGCTCTACCATTCAGTATTATTATGGCTGATCCTGGACTTCAATCCCACTTGTTTGCCTCCTCCCCATGAGCCTGAATTCCCTGAGGAACCAAAACTCTGTCTTTAACATGTTCAACAGTGCAGCGTCCATAACCTTCAGGATAAAGAATTTCAAAGATTAACCATGCTAAATTCTCCCTCGGTGTAGCCAAGTAGTTGCTGGAGTGTGGTGTCTAGGGGCATATCACGGTAACTTCATTGCACTGTTAATATAAGCCTATTTGTGACACCAATAAATAAACTTTAACTTTAAAAACTTTACTTCTGAGTGAAGAAATTTCCCTTCGTTTCAGTCCTAAAGAATCGGCCCCCATTCTGAGACTGTGTCGCTGAGTCTTAGATTTGGTTTGATTTATTATTGTCATGTGTAGTATACAGTGAAAAGTATTGTTTCTTGCATAAAATACAGAACAAGCATACTGTTCACAGAGAAGGAAAGGAGACAGTGCAGGATGTAGTGCTACATCATAGCTAGGATGTAGAAGAAAAATCAACTTAATGAAAGGTAAGTCCGGTCAAAAGTCTGACAGTAGCAGGGAAGAAACTGTTCTTGAGTCAGTTGGTATACGACTTTTGTATCTTTTCCCCAATGGAAGAAAGTGGAAGAGAGAATGTTTGGGGTACGTGGAATCTTTAATTATGCTGGCTGCTTTGCTGAGGCAGCAGGAAGTGTAGACAGAGTCAATGGATGGGAGACTGGTTTGTGTAGTTACTTGGTTGGGCTACGTTCACGACCTTGTGTAGTTCCTTGCGGTCTTGGGTAGAGCAAGAGCCATATCAAACTGTGATGCAACCAGGAAGAATACTTTCTATGGTGCATCTGTAAAAGTTGGTGAGAATCATAGCAGGCATGCCAAATTTCCTGAGTCTTCTGAGAAAGTAGAGGCGTTAGTGGACTTTCTTAACTATAGCATTGGAATGCGGGACCAGGACAGGTGTTGATGATCTGGATACCTAAAAACATGAAGCTCTCAACCCTTTATACTTCATCACCGTTGATGTAGATAGGGGCATGTTGTGCTTTACACTACTTAAAGTTAGCGACAATCTCCTTTGTTTTATTGACTTTGAGGGAGAGACTATTGTTGCCACACCAGATTCTCTATCTCATTCCTGTACTGTGTCTTGTCACTGTTTGAGATCCCACCCATTATGATGGTGTCGTCAGCGAACTTGAAAATCAAATTGGAGAAGAATTTGGCAGCACAGTCAGAGGTGTATAACGAGTATAGTAGGGGGCTGAGAGCACAACCTTGTGGAGCACTAGTGTTGAGGATGATTATGAAGGAATTGATGTTGCTGATCCTTATTGATTGTAGTCTGAGTTAGGAAGTTCAGAATCCAGTCGCAGAGGGCAGTGCCGAGGCCCAGACCATGGAGTTTGGAGATGGGTTTTCTGGAATAATATTGTTGAAGGCTGAGCTATAGTCAATAAATATGAATCTGACATAAGTGTCCTTGCTATCTATAGATGTTCCAGGGTCAGGGAGATGGTGCCTACTGTGGACCTACAGCGACAGGCAAACTGTAGTGGATCCAGGCAGTCTGGGGGGCTGGAATTGATTTGTGTCATACTAACCTTCCATCATTATGAAATACTTTGAATGTTAGAGCCACCAGCCAATAGTCATTAAGGCACACTGCTTGGTTTCTCCTAAATACGGGGTTGATTGATGTCTTCTTGGAGTTGATTCGAGACTGATAGA